>CALYLW010000677.1:878208-1155482 GCA_944989445.1 Ampullaceana balthica
ATCGTCTGTTGGCAGTTATCTGGCACGACGTCTGGTCAGGATGGATCTGATGGCCTCATCCCCCTGATGTCCTGTGTGCGACCACTGGAGGCTTGGAGGACCGTGTCCAGCGATGGCCTGAAACTGACCATGAAGTATCTGGAGTTGGCTGATGACGTCATCGTGACGTGGACTGCTACGATGACCCAATTGCGAGGTTCGAACTGACAAAAATTGACAGGAAGTAGGAATATGATACTGATCAGAATATCGATCGTGGGCCCGAAATTGGTAGAAGACGAAGAATATATTATAGTTTATACGGAAATTTCCTATTGAGTTTTCTGCTGCAAAAAGTAATTGGAACAAGGTTTAATTTTCAGAGCTACGTTATTCATTTTTGGCTAGCAACTAGATAAAAAAAGTAATGCAGGGAAACATTAGAATCGTGTAAACTTTTTGTCCTAATTCAATTGCAAAGCCAATAATTACACCTTGTTCATTGCGTCAAATCTATTTAAGTGCTTTCTTATGAATATAACGGCTGAAATTCTGATAGTTAAATTATTATCATTTATCCCATAGAATTTGATTCGGTTTAGGCTTATTTAAAATATTCAAAAAACAACTATTTAATTTGTAATACCCAATTTTTTTTTAAATATTTGCTTCTATTAAAAAATAAAATTGTAAATGGATATAGACCTAATTATTTGTAATGATCATGTTGTATTAGCTTTTCGTTCCTATTTTATGAGTTATTAGTTCCTGTTGTATTCGTCTGGAACCATTATACTCAAATGTTCGTTGTAAACTAGAATGGCCATCCAAAGTATTGACAAGTTACAATGATGTTCCACAGCATCTTTTGTTGAACTGCAGGGGAAAGTCGTTGAGTCCAGTGTTATACTGCCCATCAATTTGACATCAGATGCAATCTTTATGTCTGCTGTCTGCGAAGACAAGCGGTAAGTCCATCAATCAGCGGGTCATTGGGTCAAATCTCACAAGCCAGTAAACAGAGTTGAATGAAAGGAGACAATTCCTACTACACATCAACTAATCCCGAGGATACTTATCACGATAAAACACAGATAACGATATTTCAAAACAGTAAAACACAGCAAAGACACATCAGGAAAATTTACGAAGCCATGACAGGCATTTTCAGTTTGATATTGAAAAGAAAACAATACAGGAACTCATCACTCGTGCCAACAACAATAATTGACTTGAAAAAAAAAGCCTCCATAAGGATCAGTTGAGGGGAGAATACTTGGTACATTGTGTCTACCTCCTCGTGTTCTCCAACCCCCAACTACAGATACGCCCAATGAACACCACTGCAAAGTATCATCTCCACTGCTGTATTGGCAAAAACTCAACATTTATAGTAGACGTCATCACAAAAGCACTGACCTTAAGGTTATGAAGAAGACTAACACAAAATGATGGTATCCCTTGAGAATTAAAGGGAAACACAGAGGTATACAAAGGGGAGATCAACGTCGTTACAATCAAGCTCACTTCTCAGAACATGGGGGGGGGGCAGTTTTTGAAGAGCAGCACGGAAGGAAAACTTGAAAATGTTGAGGATAACCAGCAAATGTATCGTGCTGTCATTGTTGCCCGCTAACCTACTTCGCTCTGAAATGAAGATGAGGGTTACTGCATCAATTTCCATTGCTTCATACTCATGCTATAAATAGCCTCTGAGATGTTATAAAAAAGATTTAGAATTACACTCAATCCAGTTTATCGAAAGACGAGACGAAAAAAGCGATATCATATTCATATACCACAAAGATATTTTCTATAATAAATCGTATACTGCTAGTTCCTTAGATTTTTATTCTTATTTTTATATCAAAGGCACGAAATATCATATCAATTTTGGATGGAGCGCGATAACTCTGAACACCAGATCTTGAGTGAGGAAGTGATGCCCGTGGTAGAGCTAAATACAACAGCTGACATTGTCTACAACATTAGACAGGACGCCGCGTTCAAGGTATTATTTCCTCTATAATCGTCTGTCGCTTTACTATTAGTAAATTTATAAAACTTAGAAATACCAAAGAACAAATAAAACTCACAGAAATTTACAATACAAATCAACGGTACACTTTGGAAAGGCTATATTAACTTATTGTATCATTTCTTTAACTAACAATCCATCTATGCATAATATTATTGCGTCATACGCGTATCCTCTAGACCTGCATGTTTATTTGAGCTTTATCACTGACAGTTCAAAACTAATATGCTAAGAGATCGCAATGTCCACACGGACGTTATTTCAAGTCTAGTTGACCTGCAGACCGGACAGTTTGAGATGAAACATCTGGCGTCCTATGCTAATAAGTCGATCGAGGTTCTGGAAAGGTTTGATCTTCTAAACGTTTCGTTGTTTACTTAGAGTAATTTTCTGTTTGTTTTTTTAATAATTATTTTATTAAAAAATCTTTGTTTATTTATGTAATCTATATAGTATATATTAAGCTAAATACTGACTAATCACGAGGTCTTTAGAACAGTGCATTTGATGATCAGGACGTCAAACTATGACTTTGACGATGGCAAGCATTAATAAATGATTTTGATTTATAATGAACAGTTTAAACTTTAGACCTAGAGATTAATTTTTAATTTAAAAACCCGTAAAAAAACACGTTTTTGACTATAAATCCTTTATGTATTAGAAGTAACTAAAAGAATATTCATTATAATACGCAGCGCAAGACCATACAAAAATACACAATTGTAGTTGTGTCATAAAACATGTTTAATATAATGCGCACCGATCAGGAATATGTTTATAAAAAGTGTTGTCAATAAAATACGCACCTTATTGCGCGACAGGAAAGGTCGTTCAATATAATACGCACAGCGACACTCTATCTCAAAAAATAACATGATACATAGAGATAAATAAAATAATCTAAAAATTCAATAATTTAATTACAGTACATGCGATTGATGTGAAATTTTGATACATCATCTTATCATAGGCACAAAACTGCCTGCAAAATTTCAGCTCGCTAGCTTTCGAGGAAGTGGGTTACAAATCGATCCAAAGTTTTGGCGACAAGCAAGCAGGCAAGGGCTCAAACAGACACCACGAGTTAATATAAAGGATTTTAAAAGTATCTAGATTATTGAATATACTTTTAAGACTGTACGGTATTATGACCTACATATATTACAAACTTTCAGAGGAGAGAGCTTCGTTGTAGCGCGATCTTCAATTGTTTTTTGTTGGGGTTTTGTTTTTTTTAAACCCAAAAAGAAGTAAAAAATCAATGTATTTGACTTGACGTCAATGAACACGTTTTACTTGAATCATATGTGTTAACTTGACAAGTTGTTGGCTAAATTGTTGGTGTTGTTCTAAAGAGCTTAGTTGTCTAGAGACTGTCGTTTTCCAGTGTATATGTTGTGCTCCAACACCAAATAAACTAACGCCTGTCTAATGAGAAGCATCCACGCATTTACATACAAACATTTGATTAAAGCAATTCAATTAGTGTGCACTAAATCAAATTCCAATGTTTAGGTCTCAAAACTTATGTTTAAATGTATTCCTCCCCTCCCCTGAATCAAAGTCCTATTAATATTCAAATCTGTAAATTAGTAGAATCTTATGAGAAAGACGCCCACGCTGTATATAACGGCAAAATTGATCCTCAAGCTCACACTGTCAAAAACAGGTTTCTAAGTTTTCCTTTACGTTTCTCTAACACTAAAACTAACTTTAACAGTAACCCTGGCCCTAATTAAACTAATGTTCCTAAGTGTTTAAACCACTTTCTCTAACACTAACCTCAACTTTAACACCAACCCTGACCACTATAAATTAATGTTTAGTCTTTCTTCCCGTTTCTCTAACCCTAATCCTGACTCTAATAAACTAATGTTCGTAAGAGTTCCTACCACTTTCTCTAACACTAACCCTAACTTTAACACAAACCCTAATTTTTCCTTTGCGTTTATGTAGATCTTCTAAATGCTTTAATATCACACATAATTCCAGCAAAATCGACGTGAATTCTTCAGAGGCCATTGTTAGAATGAAGATGTCTGAACGTATGAAGAGTGGCAACATCATGATCTCATTCAACAAATTTTTGCTCGGGCCTGTTGTTACCTTCGTTGGTGTAAGTACACGTCCCTCTGCCTACTTTATATAGTAAATACGACTTAAATAGTTTTAATATGAACGAATTAAGATTCTAAAGGACCATCACAAGGACAAGTACAAAAAGGTTTAATTTTGAAGTTGTTGTTGTTTTTTTAAATTGATTAAAATAACCCAAAGTCAATTTGTTCAAGACAAAGAAGATGTGCCAGAATAATATTTCAAAATATGATAAATGTTTATCTTCTAGTGGCCGACTGGTTTAACATAGATTGTCATTATTGACTAATTTCAAGGCTGGAATGTCATCTCATATATATATATTAGAGCTGCGGAAATGAACGATTAATTAATCGATAAATCGTTAAAAATTTAATCGATTAAAATTAATTTGATCGATTTAAATTTAAGAAAATATTTCTAATAGCTTTTGCCCAATTTATTAATAATTTACATTTTTTGTTACTTAAATGCTTTTTCATTCTATTATAATTATTTATTTAGACGTGCATAAGTAAACAAAAGGTTGCTCCTCCTTATTTCTTGCATAGCAGAACGAATTTGCTGTGTTACGTCACAAAATTTGGGGGCCATAAAATTACCGCGACTTAACCGATTTCGCGAAATAATGAACTTAACGGGATCTATATATGCGTTATAAAATTATAATTAATCGAAATTAATCGATTAATCGATTAAATTTTGAAACTAATTAATCAAACAAATTTTTTTAATCAATACCAGCCCTAAAATATATATATATACATATATAATTATATATATATATATATATATATATATATATATATATATATATATATATATAATATATATATATATATATATATATTAGCGCTGTTATCGATTAATTTAAATTTAATTGTTAACTTTTGAAAAATTATCGATTAATTAATCGATAATTTCGATTAAAACCAAAAATAGAAATTTATGACGTCATTAAACTGAACATTTCTCATGGACATTGAAAATTAAGGTAAATGCATAAAATAAAAACAGGGTATTAGTAGGCCTGACAGGACGTAACACAACAGCGAACGTTTGAAAATTAAGAATATTTTGAACTAAATTTCATGACAATGTGTTGATACTTGATTTGTGCTGAAGGTGGTACGTCAGCGATGTATTTGATCATTTAATAGAAAATTGTTTATGGCAGTGGACACAGTAAAGGTTTTCACCATCTCCGACTTTGCCATCCGCAGTTAGCTTAAAAACAACATATTTGCTCAACTTTCTAGTTATATGTTTAAATTTAACTGCGCTGAAGCTGTCAGTAGGGCCGTCTTAACGCATAGGCCCGTTGGGCATTTGCCCGGGGGCCCACGAGCATATGGGCCCCATGGGAATATGTCTATTTTTATATATTATGTATATTCATTTTTTATTCCTGCTGGGGAAGGGCCCAACACTATTTCTTTGCCTGGGGGCCCAAAATGGTGTAAAGACGGCTCTGGCTGTCAGCCATTTTATAGTTGACGTCTGCCGGTCAACATACATTAATAAAATTAATTTTAATATTACGCGGGAGATGTTTGTACGTAAAAAATATATATATAAATTATTATTAATTATTAATAATTTATTATTTATTACTAAAAAAATTTAAAAATATTATAAATATTTTCTTAAATTTTAATCGAATTTTTATCGATTAAAATTATTTTAATCGATATTTCATTGATAAAATTTTTAACGATTAATCTAGAAATTAATCGATAATTTCCGCAGCCCTAATATATATATATATATATATATATATATATATATAATATATATATATATATATATATATATATATATATATATATATATATATATATATATATTGAATTTTTTATATTTTGACTTTTATTAAGCCTCGAAATAATAATAATAAAAAAAGAAATGAAAACCGAAAGATATGAATGACATGCTTTTTCGCCATCTGAACTTTAAAACATGCTTAACTATCATCATTCTAATTCCCACAAGTCAGCGTGTATCAGATTTTGACAGACAGATGGCTCTAGGAACAATATTGCAATCACTATGAGCGTCTGATAGAATATCGTTCTGTTCTCATTTTTTATTTGTTACCCATTATATTTCTTTATAATATCTTTATTTCCAGGATAATTTTAAATACTGTGGGTTCGTATTCATAATTCCTTGTCACACATTTACCTCGTGATTTTTTTTTACTCTAGGAATATTTCAATGTGTTTGTTAGACCATCAAACCAGACCGGCCCCTTCCCCACAGGTTACATTTCCATAAAGATTCCACCTTACAGAACGACAGATGAGGACGGCGCAACAAAAGAACCATGCCGGTAAAGTTATTTTTCGTCTGATTTGGGCTAGAAACCTCCCGAACATAATTAAAACGACTCGGTTTATCTCCGGGCTGTCAATAAACTCCTAGTTTTGCATGGACTTCAGAACAATCTTTGAGAACCCCTGACAACCGTTTTTCTGTGTTTATACAAAATTCAACTCAAATAAAATTTAGTAACCATGTTTTCTGGTAATTTCCTTGTGAAATGTTGCTAACATTTTTTTTTCAATTTTAATATGAGAAAGAGAGGGGAATAGTGCGTAAAAGGGGAGGGAGAAAATGAAATAAGAAAAACCCGTAAAAAACCAAGTTTTTGACTATAAATCCTTTATGTACGAGAAGAATTTAAAAGAATGTTCATTATAATACGCAGCGCCAGACCATCCAGAAATACAAAATTGCAGTTGTGTCGTAAAACATGTTTAATATAATGCGCACCGATCAGGAATATGTTTATAAAAAGAGCTGTCAATAAAATACGCACCTTATTGCGCGACAGAAAGGTTGTTCAATATAATACGCACCGCGACGCTCTATCTCAAAAAATAGCATGATACATAGGAATAAATAAAATAATCTAAAAAATCAATAATTTAATTACGGTACATGCGATCGATCTGAAATTTTGATACATTGTTTTTATCATCGGTACGAAACTGCCTGCAAAATTTCAGCTCGCTAGCTTTCGAGGAAGTGGGTTAAAAATCGATCAAAAGTTTTGGCGACAAGCAAGCAAGCAAGCAAGGTCGGTCGGTCGGTCGGCCGCAGACACCACGAGTTAATATAAAGGATTTAATAAGAAAAACCCGTAAAAAACCAAGTTTTTGACTATAAATCCTTTATGTACGAGAAGTAATTAAAAGAATGTTCATTATAATACGCAGCGCCAGACCATCCAGAAATACAAAATTGCAGTTGTGTCGTAAAACATGTTTAATATAATGCGCACCGATCAGGAATATGTTTATAAAAAGAGCTGTCAATAAAATACGCACCTTATTGCGCGACAGAAAGGTTGTTCAATATAATACGCACCGCGACGCTCTATCTCAAAAAATAGCATGATACATAGGAATAAATAAAATAATCTAAAAAATCAATAATTTAATTACGGTACATGCGATCGATCTGAAATTTTGATACATTGTTTTTATCATCGGTACGAAACTGCCTGCAAAATTTCAGCTCGCTATCTTGCGAGCAAGTGGGTTAAAAATCGATCAAAAGTTTTGGCGACAAGCAAGCAAGCAAGCAAGGTCCGGCCGCAGACACCACGAGTTAATATAAAGGATTTAATAAGAAAAACCCGTAAAAAACCAAGTTTTTGACT
The DNA here is from genome assembly GCA_944989445.1 of Ampullaceana balthica. NCBI lineage: Eukaryota > Metazoa > Mollusca > Gastropoda > Lymnaeidae > Ampullaceana > Ampullaceana balthica. Next base: position 885,993 of record CALYLW010000677.1, read on the forward strand.
ATAAATCCTTTATGTACGAGAAGTAACTAAAAGAATGTTCATTATAATACGCAGCGCCAGACCATCCAGAAATACAAAATTGCAGTTGTGTCGTAAAACATGTTTAATATAATGCGCACCGATCAGGAATATGTTTATAAAAAGAGCTGTCAATAAAATACGCACCTTATTGCGCGACAGAAAGGTTGTTCAATATAATACGCACCGCGACGCTCTATCTCAAAAAATAGCATGATACATAGGAATAAATAAAATAATCTAAAAAATCAATAATTTAATTACGGTACATGCGATCGATCTGAAATTTTGATACATTGTTTTTATCATCGGTACGAAACTGCCTGCAAAATTTCAGCTCGCTATCTTGCGAGCAAGTGGGTTAAAAATCGATCAAAAGTTTTGGCGACAAGCAAGCAAGGTCGGTCGGCCGCAGACACCACGAGTTAATATAAAGGATTTAAAAAGGGAGACAAATAAAGAAAAAAAAATATAGCGGGGGTGGGGGAGAGACACGGTGAAAACAAATGTGAGAGAGTTCGCCGAGGCAGTGAGAAAGTGGGGGGAAAATGTAAACAGAGAAATTCACCTTTCTTAAGTAACAGTTAAAAATCCCAAATTTTCGTTACACACATTTCATATACTAAAAACCATAAAGTTATGTAAAAACATTAAATGTTAAATAACACTGCACAACCATTCTGATGAGTATAGTTCTACAAGGTGATGTATATTTTAGACCAGTGGTTCCCAAAGTGGTCCGTACGGACCCCAGGGGTCCGTGGAAAATAAAAATTGATTTGGGGGTCCCTGAACAATGTCAGGGGGTCCGCGCAAGGTTTAAAAATCAAATAATAAAACTGATTAGTATTTATTATTATTGAAATTAAAATAAATCATAATAAATGAAATAGTATGTGCTTGCCTTTTCTACTAATTAAATACCATCTTGGGTGCTATCCTTCATGGATACAATGTTGCTTTACGTAAAAAAAAGTTTTAGAACTACTGTAATTCCCACATTTATAACCAGTCAACATACTTGGTTTGTTGAAAGGTCAAGCTTGATGCAGATGAAATGCCGAATTCCTATAACTATAGGTAGAAAAATACAAGTTTTTAACTTGAATCTACGAGGGTTGCAAGGTTTGGGAATTTTTCGATGTGTCGGGAAGTTATATTTATCTAAATTGTATCCTATCATCAAATGTTTTTAATAGGGCTTTACTGTAGCATTCCATTGAAAACGTTAATAATTCTTAACAGTGGTCTGATACAACAGATAAGGGAATGAGTGAGCCCAAGGCTGGATTTAGACTTGATGGGGCCCTAAGCTATTTAAGGACCTTTTGAAGTCTAGTGACAAATATGAAAACAAACTTCCGGGGGCCCCCAAGAAGGCAGGGCCCTAAGTTATAGCTTGTTTAGCAAATAGGTAAATCCAGAACTGAGTGAGCCGAAGAAACAATGCCGACAATATGGTGTTAATGAATATTTGATGTATGGCTAAATGTTTGGAAACAGATACGAAACGTGAAACGTTATTTACTGAATTTTAAAAAATGTTTGAAGTTAAAGCAATACACTTGAATTTTTGGCATACTTAAAACATGCTGTACCAAATGTATTTTCAGTAAATTGATTCATTCATCAACATCAAATATTCCAAAAAATCTTAGTGAAAGTTTGCATGGATCACTATATTTTGTCATTAGAGCAGTTAATAAAATTAAAAGGAATGCCTTCGATGAGAGATTATTTGTTCACCACGGTTTGTAAAATGAAGAAGAAGACTATAATGGATTATTTATTCACACAGAATTACGCTGGTTATCATCACGTACATATTTAAATCGATTTTATACTCTCTTTGATTCATTGTCCAAATTGCTGGAAAACAAAGACAATTAGCATCACAATTAACTCAAAAAATGACATATCCTTTATTAATGAATTATTTACCAAACTTTAACAAAACTAATTTGAAACTACAACTACTACAAGGTAACCAATTAAATTTAATCAAAACTAAAAGCGTTATATCTGACTTTGTTGCAAATCTTTTTCTTTGCAAACAAAACTTAGGAACAGGAGAATGTTTTCAGTTTTCAAATCTTTTGAAATTGCCACAAAGTTAAAGGTTTGCTTGCCTCCTGTATAAACTTAACGGCTCTTCATGCAGACATTTTGTAGGCATTTGCCACTATAGGACATTTCCGACTGGCAGTTGGACTATAAGTAGAAAAATACAAGTTTTTAACTTGTATTTTTACAACACATTTTGTTTTTAACACATACAAGTTTTCCTTCTTCCCGTCCAGAATTCGGGCGTGGAATGGGTTGCCTGAAGAATCCAGGAAAACCAACACTTTATCAACATTTAAATCTCTAATAAAAATGCAGGACTAAACACAAACCATGGATAAGCGTAGGACGCAATAATCTTCTGTATAGAAGGAGCGTCTGTAAACAGATAAGATAAGTTGAGCTCTTTAGCGCATGTACAATCTCAGATCCCAAACACAGATGAATCCATACTAATACAGGAGCAGCTTATTGAAATATCCACAAATGAGGAACTTATACCACTGTTTGAACTAGGATACCATAAATTCTGGTTACAAAGTCAGATCCCAATTTTATATCATGTATTAAAGGTTATTGTACATAATTTTTTTGACTGTTTTCCTGTCTTTCTATTTTATAGAACAAAGATTCAGTGGCGTTTTGACCTCATCATAAAAAACAACGAAAATAAAAAATAAATGACTAGAAATTGGTGCTCGTGAGGATTTGCGGTTCCTACACACAAACATTGAGTCAGGCATAAATACACTCATAAAATCTCATCACGTTAATTCAAGTTTTTTTTTCAATTTTATCTTAAACAAAAGTGATAATTTTAATAAATACCGTACTTTTCATCAAAATGTTGCTTTTGTAATTTTTGTACTATGCATATATAAAGTTTTTTTTAACTTGGGGGTCCGTGGGGAAATTTTGAGTATATAAGGGGTCCGTGGGTCAAAAAGTTTGGGAACCACTGTTCTAGACATTAAACGACACTAATGACGTATTCTACTTCACCCAATAACGTTAATGAAATCGCTCACCAATTTCAGCGTCAACCAAATGTGCCCCATCCATTGCGAGGCCATCGGTGGAGATATTGAGACAGTGGAACTTATTCAGGTCAACCCTGATGGTACACGAGTGGAGCTGGGGCCAGAGACACAAAGGTAATTTTATTGAATGAACTCACTGGATTTATACAATCAAATATTAAAGAAACAAAACAAGTATGTCAAGTGTCATCGTATGACGACTATGAGGCTCCACTCTACTACACATTTAACCATCCATGCTCTGAGCCCATGACACACAAAAGATAGTTTCTCATTTTCTTAGCACAACCTTCAAGGTAGAAGCAACACGTGCGCCTCTCACAACGATGCTTATTTACTATTCAAGCGTCCACCATTGATTTGGTGCTTCTTATAGTACCTTAATAAAATAGAAACATTTGCATTCTTACTTACTTTAAAATCAACAAACAAATTGATGTTTTTCATTATTATAGTTTTTTTCATTGTACATAACACATCCCATTTTTTTCTCTTTTTATCCGAATGTTTCGTTTCTAAATATAAGCGTAAAGATGAATTGAGTTGATATTTGAACATTAAATTTTACTAAATGGAAACTGAGAAGAAATCATTTGTAAATCCCTTATATTAACTTCGCGGCCGTCTCTGTCGTCATCTCTCTCTCTCTCTCTCTGTCTGTCTGTCTTGGGCGGGCGGAAAAACAAAAGTCAAAAATGACCCACTTACCGTAATCGGATCGAGCTGAAATTTAACACACGGGCCCGTCTCACCTAACAATGCATCGTATCAAAATTTCAGATCGATCGATCGTTCCGTAATTAAATTATTGCATTTTTAGTTCATCCTTATATAACGTATGTAATTCAAATTCACGGTTTGTTATTGTTTTTTTTCCCCCCGTGAGTGTTTGAGTTGACGCGTTGACGCCACCCAGAGAAAGTACCGGCGTGCTTTTGTTTACATTTTACGTGTCACGCTGAGCTCGATCCAGCGATCTTTGACCAGACTTTTCCCCTCTCCCCCCACCCCCCCCCCAGGGTTATGAAGCAAAGTTGAGTTAAGACATATTCTGTCTGTAAATGTTTGTCGTGTTTGAAAATAATCAATACTGTTAGTTATGTCTCATATATAAGGGATTTATAGTCAAAAACTTTGTTTTTACGTTTCTTTTTTTTAATTAAATTCCTTATATTAACTTCAAAATCTTGTCTGTCGTCATCTCTCTCTGTCGTGATCTCTGTCTTGGGCGGGCGGAAAAACAAAAGTAAAAAATGACCCACTTCCCGTGATGCGATCGAGCTGACATTTGGAACATAGACACGTGTTACCTAACAATGCATCGTATCAAAATTTCAGATCGATCGAACGTACCGTAATTAAATTAATGCATTTTTAGTTTATGTATATAAAACTATATGTAGCAGTCGCTATTGTTTACATTTTACGGGTCACTTCACGCCAGACATCGATGACCACACCTCTTGTTTTAACCAGGGGGGGATTCACTCAGTTTCAGGCTGTAAATGTTTGTCGCGTTGGAACATAATCAGTACTTTAAGTTCTGTCTCATATATAAGGGATTTTAGTCAAAAACTTAGTTTTTACGTTTTTTTTATTCATATATTCTTCACCCTTTTTTCAGTATCAATTATGGATTCGATTCCAAATATTCCAAGTCAAATACCATCTTTGTGAAGGTTGACGAATCCTTCGACTCAGATGTAAAGTATTTGTGTGTGGCGACCAACAAACAAGGCAAACAGGCAACTCATTACTTCGTCATCCTACCATACATCCCACTGAAAATAATCGAATCCAAGTCTTCCATCATCACAGGCAATGTAAGGGAATGTAATCTGTCGGTTTTCTTTGTCTGAATGATGTAACGCAAAGACGAATGATAATTTAAAAATCAATGAGTGCTTTTAAAAGATATTTACATGTTAGAATATTTTGAGAACATTAACTTGAAAATTGAGAAGTATAAATTTGAAGTAGGCCTTACAGGTCTTATCATATATACATATATATATATATATATATATATATATATATATATATATATATATAATATATATATATATATATATATATATATATATATATATATATATATATATGTATATTTATTTATTTACTTTTTTAAAATCCCTTATATTAACTTCACCGCCGTCTCTGTCTCTCTGTCGTTCTGTCGTCATCTCATGGGCGGGTTACAATGTAAAGGTCAAATATGACCCACTTCATGTGATCCGATCGAGCTGAAATTTGGCACACGGGCCCGTCTCACCTAACAATGCATCGTAGCAAAATTTCAGATCGATCGATTATACCGTAATTAAATTAATGCATTTTAGTTTATCCTTATATAACGTATGTAATTCAAATTCACTGTTTGTTATTGTTTTTTTTCACGGGATTTTTCAGTCACGCGTTGACGCGACCCATCGAAGTACCAGCGTGCTTTTGTTTACATTTTACGTGTCACGCTGAGCTCGGTCAAGCGATCGGCTACCAGACTTTTCCACTCTTCCCCCCCCCCACCCCCACAGGGTTATGAAGCAAAGTTGAGTTAAGACAGATTCAGTCTGTATATGTTTGTCGCGTTTGAAAATAATCAATACTGTTAGTTATGTCTCATATATAAGGGATTTATAGTCAAAAACTTTGTTTATACGGGTTTGTTTTATTGAGAATTTATATCGCTCAGTACCCCAACAAGAAGCTGGGCTCGCAGCGCTTCACATAAAAAAAAGTAGCGCACATATATTTATAAATGCATTCAATGTAAAACATTCATATCCTAACTACGACATATAACCAGCTATTGACCTGTCCCAAAGATGATGACACGTTTGAAACGGCAATTGCAGTTACTGTTTTCATTTTACTTTGTTAAATGTACTCCGCCATCTCTCACGTAATCGCGTTGACTTGTGGTGTCCCACGGGGATGGCTTGATGTGAATCTATGGTTCTCAATCTACAGTGAGAAATTAGGAACATATTTTAGGCCAACTTTTCATTACAGATGCATTTCAAACGGTGGGGAAAGAACCCTTGACAAAACTTGGGCAGTGCTGCACGACTATCAGTTTGTTCAGTGCATGCACGTGGAAGCATCTCTTTATTTTCTGCATTTTTGACCTGGTGTACAAGAGATTAAATACAAAATCGTCTTATTACTCACCTCATTCTAGGTGAATATAGCGGATTAAATGCGTTGGGAAATAATCCATGTGTTTGAACCGTTTCGTTAGAGTTGTTTCTGTTTCCCGGTTTTCCTTATGTTTTCCATTCAAAAATCATTCGTGTTCTGGAACATTCTTATAGTAGCCACATTATTTTGGAGCTCCATGTCAGGAAATCTCAGGAATTGGAAATAAAATTAAGATCTTTAAAATAAACTTATAACCCATCTTTTTTTCTAAAAGCATACTTGACTTTCATTGAATAGAATGTTTAACAAGCATAAATACTTCCTAGCTATTCTCTGTATATCTTACCAGCTTTTTGTTGTTATACCATCTTGATCATCTAGCTCTTTTGACCTTCTCTACTTATTGTTGCTTATACTCTGTAAGCATTTGATTTTTATATATGCCCATGCAATAGAAATGAGCTTTCTATTGAAGCATCTACTTCACTCTTTCCTCAAAACTCCCGATTGGGGATAATTAGACGCTCCGCTTTTAGAATAAGTATTGTTCGCAATTAGAATTGTATTTAACATTTTATATATATAATATATATATTGGACATTGATCCTTAATTTTTTTTAATAATTTAGTGAATAACTTCCTTTTGTTCATCAACCAGGGTCAGCTGAACCTAACGTGCACTGTGACGGGACTACCAGAGCCGACTATCACCTTCCAGGTGTCCACGTCCGGGGGTCAGTGGTATTACTCCTACACCCCAGACACCACCACGCGCCTCGGGAACAACACGTACCTCGCCACCAAGTCCGCCGACTATGACCGGTCTAGCATGGGGCAACTCTTGTCAGGTTCATGCACAGCTACGGGAGAGGAAGGGGCGAATTATGAAAGCTATGACATCTACAATTTTAAAATACCACAGCAGTCAGACTGAATGGTTCATTTAAGTTTATAATAACAACAACTTTAAAATACACCAGCAACACAACTGAACGGTTCATTTAAGTTTATACTGTAATAAGGAAATGCGCCCACTAAAAATGGTTTTGAATATTAAAATTTTATTTTGTTTCGGCAATTAAGACTTAAATCCTAGATGAAAGACATTTACGTAGAAAATTTGTTTTGAAATATATATTATATATATATATATATTATAATAACTTTTTTTAAACGTGTTTTGTTTATGTAAAACGTTTCGAATTTTTAATTAAAATACCGATACTTCATTTATGTGAAAAACTGCACCAAGTTATACGATTCTGATTGCAAGAATAGAATTCTCCTGTAACATCAACTTTTTCCCACTCATCTTTTAGTTTATTGATCCCACGCCAAACGTACTGTTTAAATAAATGAATGCTTTCTTCTATATCGCTAACTGTTGGTGTGAAGATGTTACGTCTGTGATTATCTGAGCCCAGCCTACAGTACGGAGTTGTTGTTTTTTCCTTCAAACTCCCCAGCCTTCTACTTACTCCTATATTTTATAAATGAAATGTTCCACGGGAACGCCAATAATTTGTCATACATGAATATGCTACAGCAATTTTTATACGGTCAAGATTTAAAACAGGCGTATCAAGTCTTATGTGATTCTTTGTAAAGACGCCCAAAGCTAATGGTTATAGTTGATATGTTTATTTGTCTTTCCCGAGATAATTTTAGTATACATTGAAACAGATGTCATAATGTGTTCATAAAGGGATACAGCTATCAGATTAAGTGGATAGAATTTCATAAAGATAAGTTTAAAAACTAAAACAGAGTCACAGAGCCGTCACTAGGATTGGTGTCAACCAGTGCGGTAGCTCATTGTGTCACCCCTCAAGACTTACCCCCCCCCCATAGACCTCCTTCGAGTCTGCCAGTGACAAATAACGGGAAGATACAGAATCTTATCCTTTGGTGTCACCCCTTGTGATGGTGTCACCCAGTGCGGTCCGCACCACCCGGACAGTGACGCCTCTGCAGAGTCACAACCCATCAAAACAATGGTGAGTATGAAAGCCCTTCTCAGCAAGGAAGTTTTCGTAAAGAAAAGATAAGTAATGGGGTCAGTTAAAAAATATGCCGAAGTGATCAGCTAGCGGAATCTAAACAGAACTGAAGTGGGAAAGAAAGTTTGTAGGCCATAGGGGCAGAATATGGAAACACATTCAAAATCACTTAGTGGCAACAAAGAGGGAACTTTAAAGTTTCAACTAGTAAACATTAATGTTTATAATAATAAAATGTATACACTGTTTATATGAGAAATGCACTTGAATGCATCAAAATGAAGTTTTACAGAAGAATCAAGCAAGAACATAGTGTTTGATCTATAGTTTTCTTTTACACTGTAGTTGTTTACATTTTCATTGTGTATGAAGAAATCTTTGCATACTTGTATACCTTCATCAGACGTTATCTTCATTAATTTTGAATGGATTTATTTTTACTTATTTAATTACCAGCAACTTCATTACATTATACTAATAGTTCGTCATAATGCAGGTGTTTTGAAAAATAATACAAAAACATAGAAAACAACCATATGACATAGAAACTATAATTATGTCTTCCTGGAAAGCTGAAGGAAAATGTATAACTATAAGCTTCTACAAAAAAAGGTTCTCGTTAATTTACAATTACAAACACATTTTACTATAAAGTTATCAGTTATGAGCTCACACGTGTGTGCCGATGACATCATATCGATAAGGCCATGATGCTAAAAACAACATACAGGAGATTTCGGTATCTTATCTATTACAGAAGATTATTGCGTCCTACAATTATCCTTGGTTTATCTCTAGATTTGCGTTTTTATTAGAGAGAGTTTTAAACGTTGATAGAGTGTTGGTTTCATCAGGCAACCAATTCAACGTCCGAATTTCAGACTGGAATAACAAGTATTTGTATCCGTTTGTTTTTGCATGCGAAATAAGAAAAAATAATTAAAACCTATGTCTGAGGTTATTTTAAATAATCCTTGTTTTGTATTCCCGAGTTATTTTTAATTGCCTTATTTATTATAACTACTTTGCTCTTTGGTTGTTGTTGTTTTTTTATCATTTAGTTTTCTAGGCTTAATGATTTAACTAATGGTGTTACTCTTGACAATTTTCAATATTCTCCAATAATGAATCAGACATTTCTTTTTTAAAATTTGTTGTAGTGTATCGATGTTTTCTTCGATGTATTAAACTGTTCTTGTGTAACCATAAAAAACAACAGAGACACATTTGAAATCTGTCATCAATACCACATTTATTTTCTAGGCCAAGATAGAATCTACTAACAGGGATTTGTGACTTCAACCAATATTATAAAGATAAGATCTTGTGACATTGATTTTACACTTCAAATAGGTGGAACTTGGAAACGGCAATTTGTAAAATTCAAAAACGTTTCCTTTTTTTAAAAATTATTTTCTTTAAAAAATGGTGTGCTTACACTTAATACATGTTTGCATTGAAATATCCGAGCAGAGATAAAGCCTTTTTTAAAATTCGACCGAGCATTAAAAAATCGATAACAATGTGTTTTGTTTCTGATTGTGGTTAAAGCCTTTCGCAATGTTTAAAAGCTTTCTTTAAAAAAATCTCGTCGTCAAATTTTGTCCTCTTCGATTAATTGATGTTAACAAAGCAGCTTTTCTCGATACGCAGCGTTCAGTTTTTATCTCAAACGGATCTAGATGGGAATTTAACAAGACCAGTGAACGCAAAGAAGGGAGTTGGAAGCTATCCAAATATTGTTGTCATTTTTCAGAGGTGCTTTGTTTTAATCTCAGTGACATTTAGTCACAAGTTTTGTCTTTTCATAATTTAAAACGGATTTTTAGCTTATCTACGAAAATTTAACATCATGCTGTTGGAAATCGTTTACCTGTACCTGAGTTGTGAGTAAAAGCACCTGTCATTTTGCGCTCATTCGTTTACAAGTTGTGATGACGCTTTTTTTTGTTTTTTGTTGAAAATATCAAATTGAAAGTGCTTTAGATTGTTATAATATTTATTGATCTCGAACACAGACCTAGCCCAGTGGTTCATGTCGAGAAGCACCTATGTAAATTAATGACTTTATGAAGATAAAAATATAGGCATCATGTTAAAAATTTTCTATTTCAAAATTTGAAGCTGAGAGACGAAATTCTTGTCCATTCTCTACATATTTCACCCACAAGCATAGATATTGTCGTCATAAAATATAAATAAAATATTGTCGAGTAACCTAACTCTCTGAGATTTCATGGAAACGTTTTTCAATTTAAAAATGTATATGTAGATCCTTAATTTGCCTTTTTCTATTTATTTTGTATTTCTATAATTTAGTTATGTGTTCTTACTGCGTTTTTGTGGGGGTTTTTTATTTGTGAAGTTTCTTTATTTTCAATAAAAATTGTGTTTTTGTTATAATTGCCTAACTTTGTAAGTGTTTGTATTTTCTTTGTGTTGGTATTGTAATTGTGTTTGTATTTTTCCTGAGTAACTGTTAGGCTCAACATGAATGCAGTCTATTAAAATGTATTCGAAGTTAACTTAGTTTAGTAACAAATCTTCCTCATCAGATTTTGACATCGGCAGAGGATTACCATCAGATAATTTAACTTACCCAAGCAGCATGAGTTTTCATAAAAATGTGGTCGGTGGATGTGGTCCCGAAAGCCTCGGGCCAGGATGGACAGATTCTTCCGATGTTTCCTGTTCTTTAAGCTGTATGACAAGGTAGGTTTAATTTAAATAAACGTTTTCCTGGCACCTAATTATCATTCCTGTAAACTTTTTATAATTTAGAATAAAATGAAATAAGGAAATAAAATAATTGACAAGGATAAATCGTTTTACTACTTCTAGAGACCCATTTCCAACTGACAACGAATCATTCTATTAACGATACAAGGAAAAGGATTTGTCAATAGACTTAATCATTACCAACACGCGGAAAGATGCGTGTATATTAAAAGCTATTTAGTCGAATACAATACTGTATGTAAAATACCATAACTGTCAAGTTTAATCTTATAGTTAAATCATGTAAAACGTTTAATGTGATTTCAGTGTTAAGTCCATATCATTTTCAGTTTTTATGTGTTTTTTAGTCTACCATTCTTGATTACATTAACTTTTTACTTATATGGATTTCTGTTTTGCCTAACATGACGGCCATATTCTCTAGGTCTAAACATGGGATTGCTACATCCTCCAGGTCTAAACATTTGATTGCTAGATCTTCTGGGGCCATAACTTACAAGTGATAGACATTGGCTCTAGGCCCTCACTTACATGTAATAACTACTTACTCTAGGTCATAACATTGGATTGTTACTTCAATTGTGCCATCACTTGAACGTATCGGTTTCTCCATTCTCCGGGCCCTTATAGCGTATAGAATAGGGCTGCGACATAGCTTTTTTTAAAAATAAAATGCAAGATACACAAACGAATTGTGTGATCAAAACAATAAATTATTTTTTTAAAATAAAATATACTTACACACAAATAGACATTTTGGCAAATGTCTTATCTGTACAACTAAAAAAACACAAGTATTTAAATGAAATAAACATTATATATATTACATATTATAGCCTACCATGTAACGTGTAATAATGAAACAATTTATTTTTTTTAAACTTATAAAAGAAAGAAGAACGAATTTATTGTTTTGATCACACTGTACGTTTGTGTATCTTGTATTTGTTTCGGGTGCATAAGTTCTGCTAACTCAAGGTCCTCGCTCACAAATGTGACCTCTACTTATTTTGGGTCCATTCCTACGTGTTTTGATCTCTACTTCCTCCAGGTACCCGCTTACATGTTACAGTTTTATGTACAACTATTCCACCAAGTTGTGTACGGCGGGGTCCAGACTAAGTCCATTCCAAAGTCAGAATAGTGCCAGTGAAATAGACCTTTACGTTCTTGATGACTGTGGAGCATACCTGAACTTTAGGTGAGGTCTTTTTTAATATGACTTTTAAGTGAGTCTTTTAGGAAAGAGTTTTAAAGTACAATTAAGCTTTTAAAGCTTTAAAAATTTAGTTTTGTACCTACTTTGAATGGTCCCAGCAGTAGATTACAATATGTGTATACACTTTAATGCATCATTTTTATTTGTCTTAGAGATCTATCTTCCTCTCCCCACCCCTACTTTTCAGTTACATAGCTTTAAATAGTTTGTCTTTAAGGACTAAACAGATCCAGAATATTTTTTTTTCATTTAACAACACCGGATCTCTATTTTCAGTAAACAGGTTTACAACAGGACATCAGCTTACGTGGCCTACTTCCCCTATAATCTGACCTACTTCCAAGCCAAGTCTGCCTGCCAGTGCCTGGACTCACATCTCTACGTCATGAAATCATCGGACAAGTTCGCCATACTGTCCCAACTGGTTGACCAGGGGTCATACACGTGGATTGGTCTGGACGATCTGAAAGACGAGGGGAGATACGTCTGGGCGGACGACGGTAAAGAGCTGGACAATCTCACACTGACCACCAGGTTCCACCACGGACAGCCCGACGACCACGGGGGGAATCAAGACTGTGTGTTTGCGAGTCTGGCAAACGGGAAACTACTGCTGGACGACGCCTTCTGTAGGGTCAAGATAAGTTTTGCCTGTGAAAAGAGGAGCAACTCGTGTCGTAACTGATTACTGTGGGGGATTTATAAGTTTTGTTTTCATTGAAAAGAGAAGCTTCGCGTGTCGTAACTGAAGATTGTCATTGTGGGATATTCCGTGCGTCGCTGGAGATATTTAAAGGGATGCAACTCTTTCTGTTAATTTGGATGGGATTTGTTTAAACTTTCATGTGTTAGAGTGAAAGTAATTGTCAGGATGTAGACATGTGTTTGCCTAAAATGTGAACGATGAGACTGTATTTCAGATTGACTGCTACATTTCTTGACGAACTATTTCATGCAAGTCATGATGCAACATTGAATGCTAAATTTTAATCTTGTCATAATTTGGGATATGATGCTAAATTAGAATCTATGCAAATGCACTACATATGGTATACACTTTTATATACTAGAAATATAAAACAGAGCCCTAAACATGGAAAATTTTCATGTGCAAAATTTACTACAAATTTCCAATTTAAATATCAAGTGTCCACGAAAGTTAATGCCATTGTTATAGAAAAAGTAAACAAAAGCTTTCAATAACGCAGTTCAAAATTTTTATTTGAAAAGTATGCATTTTTAGTGACGTTAATATACAAATATGCACTCCTTTCTATTATTTAAAACATCGATCATTATTTGTCCATGTACTACGGACAGCTCGCTCCTATAAAACAAAATTACAATTGAGAGAGTTTGTTTACTGGTATTTAAAAGTTTTCATGTTGATTGGTCCAACGTTCACGTAGCTCAAAGTTTTGTGTCGGTGGACAAGGGGAGAGAGAAATGTGGTAACAAAACGAAAGGGCTAATCACTCTGTTTAGGGAATCCTGTTGTAAAATGTGTGTGCAATTAATGGGATTTAAAGTAAGAATTACACTTAATGGACATTAGAATCATAAAGAACATTAGACATGGACCATATAGAGAATATAATACCTCATGGACGACAAAGTCTACATGGAAAAGATAAGCGATGTAATATAAGATAAATTAACCACACAGAACAAATAATCCACATTAACTAACTGGACCGCTGATATGCTTTAAGGATAATACATACACAACAAAGCAAGGTAAATAACGCGCTAAAAATATATAACAGAGACGTGCAATGGCATCAAAAGCCATGAGCCTATGCTACTATAGGTCTTACCCGGAACATCTTCTAGCAGCCTCCTCCAAGGAAACATTAGCAAGGGGACGACACCGGGGGTGATCATACGCGTAGAACGCAATAATCTGCTGTATAGAAGGAGTGTCTGTAACAGACAAGATAAGATCCCAGAGAGGGCAGCCTAGGCACACAGGTAAATGGTCGGAGGTGCCTTTCACGAAATTTACATTACAAAGGAAGGATAATATTTCCTACTTTGACTCGATACAACATTGGCGCCACCCCGATTCAGCATACGAGTCTATTGACCATGGACCGTCGCTAGAGAGGTAACTATCAACCGACAACTAGAATCAAATAAAACATCTTGAGCAAACTGACCAAGTGAACCACTAAGAACAAATGGACCAAACATATTATATAAAATAATTATATTTTTAAGCACCCATCTGCTTCACTTTTTAAAAAAGACAGAATTCTATTCTAGTGGGTTGTATTTACAACGGTTCTTGTTTCTTCCAAAACATGCTAAAGAGAGAGAGAGAGAGAGAGAGAGAGAGAGAGAGAGAGAGAGAGAGAGAGAGAGAGAGAGAGAGAGAGAGAGAGAGAGAGAGAGAGAGAGAGAGAGAGAGAGAGAGAGAGAGAGAGAGAGAGAGAGTGAGAGAGAGAGAGAGAGAGAGAGAGAGAGAGAGAGAAAGAGAGAGAGAGAGAGAGAGAGAGAGAGAGAGAGAGAAAGAGAGAGAGAGAGAGAGAGAGAGAGAGAGAGAGAGAGAGAGAGAGAGAGAGAGAGAGAGAGAAAGAGAGAGAGAGAGAGAGAGAGAGAGAGAGAGAGAGAGAGAGAGAGAGAGAGAGTTAATATTTTTAACTTTCTAAGCTCTTCAAAGTATTTTTCCTTAAATAGATTTCTTTATTTTTTTTAATGAAATAAAGTTAATAATTAAATTGAAATTAACGTTCTTATGTTAAATTCACACCAATATAAAATTATTGAACTGAATTTGATCATCGGTTTAGAAACATCATTTGTCCCTACACCCGTCGTTTCAATGAAAGAAATGATCAATATTTAGGACCGCGCTAACTCAACAACACGCTACGAAATTCATAAACACTAGACTGTCTGATCTTTATAGATTTCTTGATTGTTGCCAGAATGAAAGATAGCATGCTATATATAGCCTTCAAGGTCATCGAATGAGTTCTGTTTTTATCGACGGCCCTGATCAGAATTCGTGTCACGTGTCACCTCAAGAGCTAGTGGTCCGTCAGTACAATGAGATACAATAATTGAAAGTTTCTTACAGTGGAAATAACAAAAGTCCGACTACTCGTTTGGGCAATGAAATCAGATTAAAGGCATTCAAAACTTTTTCTATAAACGGACATGTTTTTAGAATATGTGAATGAATTCCTGATTCCTTTTAAATTAGTTCAATGCTTTATCATTGTTAAAACTTTTTGTGTGCGCAATGTTTAACGGTAACGAATCAGCCATTTTGTGCTCAATGTGAAAATAAAGAAGCTAATGATTTACTCAACGACAAAAGAATTTTAATTTGTTGATGATACAATCAAGATTAAAAGTTCCACATAGTTGGCACGAACAATAGTAAATAGATACGTTGATTTTCACAAATACATAATTTAACTATCGATTACGGTCTACGATAGTCTATCTTTATCTGGTGGTTTATAGAGATCAAATATTTATTAAATGCTAAATGTGTACCATAATAAAGAGAAGAGAGAAACCCATAGTACACAAATCAAGATCTATGGCAAAGAAGCGATTTAGTTTTCAAAAAAATATGCACTGCCCTAGACGATAGAGAGCTACCATGATCATGTTAGTAGCACTGCCCTAGACGATAGAGAGCTACCATGATCATGTTAGTAGCACTGCCCTAGACGATAGATAACTACCATGATTCTGTTAGTAGCACTGCCCTAGACGATAGATAACCACCATGATTCTGTTTGCCGGCTTATTTATGTTGACTAGTGAGTACCTCAGTGTTAAGTCCTACGTCCGAATTGTAGCATTAATGTCCAGATGAATAGTTGAACGTTTCCTTAATGTATTAGATCACAGGAGGGCATTACTGAGAACATAAACAAATTTAGTGGTATTTAAATGATTATCGTGATTTTTTTATTGTGCTGTTATGCAAAATTTTTTAACATATTATAATTATTATGAACGAATATATAATTATCTTCATAATGCTATTCGATAATTTAATAATACTTCTACCAATACAGTTGAATAATTGATCATTAAATAAACTCAATTTTTTTTAAAAGGTTATCAATGGTTGAATTACGTGCAAGGACAAGACACAACAAGTTTTGGTGCGAAATTATTTCACAAAAATGTAGCTACCGTTTGCGGACCTGTGAGATTAGGACCAGGATGGAATGAGTCGTCACGGACAAATTGTGCAATCAGTTGTACTAAAAGGTAATGTTTAGTGTTTACAAATAAGCTGTGTTATAAACTGTACAAGAAGCTTTATAATCACAAATAAGCTGTGTTATAAATTGTACAAGAGGCCTTATAGTCACAAATAAGCTGTGTTATAAACTGTACAAGAGGCCTTATAGTCACAAATAAGCTGTGTTATAAATTGTACAAGAGGCCTTAAAGTTACAGATAAGCTGTGTTATAAATTGTACACGAGTCCTTATAGTCACAAATAAGCTGTGTTATAAATTGTACAAGAGGCCTTATAGTCACAAATAAGGTAAGGTTTTAGTGTTCACAGATAAGCTGTGTTATAAGTTGCACAACAGGCCTTATAATAACATAAGCTGCGGTAAAAGTTGTACAAGTGACCATAGGGTAACATATAAGATGCGTGATAAGTTGTGAAAGACGCAATATAGTCACAGATCAGCTGAGTTGTAAGTTTTACAACATATAAACTTCGTTATAACTTGTAAAAGAGGCCATATAGTCATATATAAGCAGCATTATAAGTTAAACAGGAGGCCAATATGAGCCACATATTAGCTGCGTCTAAAAGTTGGACAAGAGATCTAAAAGAAGAAAAAAAACTATTTTAATTTTGGAAAAGGGAACGATGTAAAAAGAGGATTTGAGGATTTTTAATTATAAAATACTTTGTGTACATGTCAGGAATATTTCGTATTTATCGTACAAAGATAAGCTACTTGGGCTTTTAAAAAAGGTGGGCGCCATAGGCGCCCTATAAAAAGTGGGCGCCGCAGGCGCCACGCCGCCGCTGCACAACCTATTATAGTTTGTAAATAATGGAGCTTTATGTTTTAGTTCAATGAATTAGACATGAGTAACGCTGTTCACCGTAGAAAAGAAATCATTCAAATGAACATACAAACTATAGTCTTCATCTAACCGGCATTCATTTAGTTTATTTTTTTTAATTAATTGTGTAGTTAGGGGCTCTCCATAAATTACGTCAATAATTTTTGACGATATTTTTTCTCTCCCTCCACCTTGTCAACAACTTGTCAAACTTCCAGATACCCCCCCCCCAAAAAAAAATATTTTTTTAAAATAATAATCTATACTAATAAAAGGCAAAGCCCTCACTGACTCACTGACTGAATGACTGATTCATCCCTAATTCTCCAACTTCCCGTGTAGGTAGAAGCATGAAACTTTGGGAAGTTGTTGAGTAGCCTCTCGCGACTAAAATTGGCGTAAAGGAATTTTAAAAGTAACTCTCATGGGGGCAGGGGGCCCAAAAACGTTTTTTTCCTTATATGGCCTATATAAAATTTGAAAATCACTAATTCTCTTATTTGGGCTATATTAAAATTAAAAATTACTAATTCTCCTATTTCGCGAGTAGATAGAAGAGTGAAACTTTGGGAAGTTGTTGAGTACACTTCCGCAATGATAACAGGCAAGAAAAACATTTAAATTATCACATAATGGGAGCCAGGGGCCCAAATGATTTTTTTTCCTTATATGAGCTTTATACAAAAACTGAAAATCACTAATTCTCATATTTCCCGTGTAAGTAGAAGCATGAAAGTCTGGGAAGTTGTTGAGTACAACCCACGATGGTAACGGGCAAAAAGATATTTAAATTATCACTTCCTGGGGGCCGGGGACCCAAATGAAGTTTTGTTCTTATCTGAGCAATATAAGAACTGAAAATAACAAATTCTCAAATTTCCCGTGTAAGTAGAAGGATGAAACTCTGAGTAGTTGATAAGTACTCCTCCATGATGGTAACAAGTGAACACTATATTTAAATTATGACTTACTGGGGGCTGGGGGCCCAAATATAATTTTTTCTTATATAAAAAACTGACTCATCATTAATTCTCCAACTTCCCGTGTAGGTAGAAGCATGAAACTTTGGAAAGTTGTTGAGAACCCTCCTGCGATGTTAAGATGTGTAAAAATTATAAAATTATCACTAACTGGGGGGGGCAGTGGCCCCAAATGTGTGTTTTTTTCTAAAATGAGCTATATAAAACAGACTCATCATTAATTATCCAATTTCCGGTGTACGTAGGAGCATGAAACTTTGGGAAGTTGTTGAGTACCCTCCCGCAATGGTAACATACGGGGAAAAAAATTATCACCTCGATAGGATAACTTGAAGTCATTTTTTAATTATTTTTTTTCTTCGGGACCACGACAGACAGACAGACAAGACGGTGAAGTTAATATATGTAGTATATCCATCATTATCAAAATTGAAATCTATTGGTGTTTTTTGTAATCTGTTTTACGCGGGTTCTCAATGGTAACTGAAATCCTTATTTCCGCAGCCAAACGAGAGTATTTTGCTAGTAATAATAATAAAATGGAGGGGGAAAATAATTTAAATAGACTAGTTTACAACTAAAACACAAAAGTGAATAGAAAAACAAAGTTTACTAAGCTTTTAACTTATGAACATGTTTCCAATTCATAACTACAAATGCTTACTCTAAACAGAAAATATATTATAAAGTTTACAAAAATGTTAACACATTACACCTTTAAATTATGAACATATTTCAAATTAATATAACACTTAAAATTTTAAAGACTGTTTAAATATTTACAAAGACTTGTTCTTTCAAGCAGAAATGAAATTAAAAAGTTAAACTATAAATACACTTTTAATGTATAGATTAAACATATTTTTTACAAAACAAATCCAAATCTTATATCCTAGCCTCTATTGCTTCCCATAGAGATGTCAAAAGTTCCTCCATTCTTATTATTGGCATAGGTTCTGGCTGAATAATTTCTTGTGGAACGGAAATACCAGACAAGTCAACATTTTCTTCATCTAGCCCTTCTGCACTTAGCATCTCCCCATTAGCAATAAGTGCCTTGAGCTCTCTCTGTATTTAAGCTGGCACTCGCATGGATCGAATTCGTTGCTGTCGGGGTGCATGTAATATTTAACTGGGCCCAGGCCTACATTGTTGGTGCTGCTGAACGTGCTTATTTAACAGGGCTTGCGAAGCAACATAAAGGAGACCGATTTTACAGATCCGTTCAAACATTAGCTACTGAATAGATGGACAATATATATCATATGGAAGAATTTTGAATGCTTTTGCTGATCGAGGTAGTATGTTTTCAACTTTCACAGACTGATTGAAGAAAAGAGATGGAAATCTATGTGAGTTTATATTAGATACTTTTGGTGCTTTAATGCCCTCGGTTTAGCAGATTGGAATTGTTGGGGAGGGGGGGATAGATCGATCAGCAATAATATCAAAGTACGAGCTTCTAATCAGTTGCCAACAAGATAAATCACAACATTTGACAATTTGTAGAAGGTACTGACTTTTCCTTACACGGTTTTGGCACCAAACTTAATATTTGATTATTACATTTTCAACTTCAAGCTCAGACTTATCAGGCACAATATACTCTGCCACTGTTTGAAAATTGTCTATGCTTACTAGCTTCCATATTTCTGACAATGTTTCGCCAGGATATTTGAAGTTTAATTTTTCCAACTCTTCATCAATTGTTCGACCTTGTGTGTCGAGGTGGCTTCCAAAATGTTCATGTGTCAAAATTAGTCCCGTCAGTTCTCGACTAAGAGGAGCCATTCGTCTTTCTACTCGAATAAACCCACTTCTACCTGGCACATTCGTTGCTACAAACATTGCATCAACGTTCCGCTTTACAAAATGATGGATGGCCTTATGTGGTCTTGTTGAATGGTTTGATCACAGTTGGCAAGCGTAGTGGGATGAAAAGAAATAAAAACAACCCGTAAAAAACCAAGTTTTTAACTATAAATCCTTTATGTCTGAGACGTAACTAAAAGAATGTTCATTATAATACGCAGCGCCAGACCATCCAGAAATACAAAATTGCAGTTGTGTCGTAAAACATGTTTAATAGAATGCGCACCGATCAGGAATATGTTTATAAAACGAGTTGTCAATAAAATACGCACCTTATTGCGCGACAGAAAGGTTGTTCAATATAATACGCACCGCGACGCTCTATCACAAAAAATAGCACGATACATAGGAATAAATAAAATAATCTAAAAAATCAATAATTTAATTACGGTACATGCGATCGATCTGAAATTTTGATACTTTGTTTTTATCATCGCCACAAAACTGCCTGCTAAATTTCAGCTCGCTAGCTTACGAGAAAGTGGGTTAAAAATTGATCAAAATTTTTGGCGACAAGGGCGGGTGCAGACACCACGAGTTAATATAAAGGATTTAAAAAGTGGGGGCTGGGGCAACAATACTTCTTACGTTCACTTGCGTTGTTCCTTCACAGAATAACAAATGATTCGTAGTGTAGTGGTCATCACTTCCGCCTTGCACTCAGAAAGTCCTGGGTGGGAATGTAATTTTAAAATATGACAGATTTTAAGCTATGTTCGCGCTATAAGACCACCCCTCTTCCAAAACACACAAAATATTTGCAGGAATATACGGTAACTAAGGGGAAAAGAATTCAAACCCAAAACTGATTAGAATTACGGTATATATGAAACACAGAAATATTTCAGAAAGCTCAAAGAATATGCCTTGTGGATCCCCTGATAAGATCATACATCTATTTACTGGTTTAGCAAGCAGCTTATCTGCTTGAGCTAGCGCATTATGTTACATTTTGTGATAAAAAAAAACGTGAAAACATATTTATGATAGAAAGATGATCACTCAATGTTAAATACACTTACAATCTATTACCTTATCTTATCTATACAGACGCTCCTTCTATGCAGAAGATAATTGCGTCCACAAACCATGACGGATGATCTGTTGGCAAGTGATACAGCGTTCACAGGCCACGGCTATGAGGGTTCCACGCATCACCCAGCCGCCTAGCTAGTGTTAGGTACCCATTCGAAGCTGGGTGACTCAGGGGCGCAATAGGCCCCGGGAACAAATCCCTGACTTCACATGGATTCGAACAAGTGACCATCGCTACGCCACTCGAGCACGCTGCCACTCGACCACCGTGTCCCCGATCTTTACCGAACCATCTTTAAAGATGTTCATTTTTATTATTTTTATTTAAGTTATGTTTTATTTTTCTTCGTGTTTACAGGTATGGAGAGGCATGTCGTAGTTTCATGTACAACATAATCACACACCTATGTACGCCAGGATCTTTTGTCAGTACATCACAGCTGCCACCGAGTTCTACGGATGGAGATCTCTATGTGACAGACAGCTGTCACAGTTACCCTGAATTCAGGTACGATGAGAATGCACCTGTTTATAGCATTTCTAGAAATGATATTATAAAAATAAATTATAGGTGAGTGGGAAATTGACTGTTTCATAATTAGATGGACTTCATAAAGCTGAGTCTTTTTATGAAACTAAAATTATTTTTTTGAAGTTTTAAGGTTGCGAGACATTAACCATCTAACTGCGTTAAAAACTTCGGTAGTTATTTTATAGAATTTGGTTAAGTCTGATATATGTGGGAAAAAAACAATGAACATATCGTAGAAAATGCCTACTCGGCAAACAAACATGCATTTCTTAACTCCTTCTCGGCACCGTCTCTTACTGTGATGAGGAGAGACAAAAATCTTCTTGCACACCTGCCACACAGTCGTTTTTCTGCTCCACTCCAATGACATTTATGAACTGATAAACATAAAAAAGTCAAAAACTTTGAGCCTCTTATCTCATCGCCTATCGTCCCATATAGGTCATAGGCCACAAACAAATGCTCTCCAGGCATCCCGGTCCTGCGGCAATCTCTCTAACTGTCCCCAGTTGTGCCCAATCTTTTTGGTGTCTGCCTCAAGTTTTCTTCTCCAAGTTGTTCTGGGTCGACCTCTTTTTCTCGTACCCATGGGGTTCCAAGTGAGCGCTTGTCTCGCGATACTGGATTTAGGCTTACTGAGGGTGTGACCAATCCATCTCCATCTGCGCTGGCGTATTTCTCTTCCACTGGTTCTTGTTGTGGGTGTTGCCAGAGGTCCTCGTTGTTGATGACGACCATTCAATGAAAACCATTGAGCCTAGGCATTTAAAACTCAACCAAAATTTACCACACCTCTGTTAATTCCAAACTACCTTCCTCTTTGGAAGTCCCGTTACTTCACCCCCCGATTGACACGCCTAGCGAGAACAATTTAAATCCTAAGCGCCAAGTCCGACAGATGTGCTGCAGAGGTATCCCATTGAGATGACTAATGAACGCCTAAAGCACCCTAGCGCTTGGTTAGGACGCTCCATATAGGGATATCTAGATCGCAACTAAGTTTTATCACTTTTCCTTAATTCTTGTTCTCTATGTTTGCTCCCTGGGGAAGGCTTTTGACGTTACGTTCATTGTTTTGTTACGTACTTGTTTCAGACTTACCATTAACCTATTCAATCACTTTCTTTATACCTAAATTAATTGCATTCCAACCTTAAATTTTTGAAAATTTTAGAAAGCAATAAAATGGCACTGGTTGCTTCAAAATCGAAATAAGATGCCAGCGAATCAAAATTGGCACTGACTCAAGTTATCTTACATAATAATAAATTAAAAAGATAATTCGTTGATTTATTCCTAAAGTTATTATGTTTAAAATACATTCAAATTCCGTAGAAGTTTTCTTAAAGACGTTTTCATCGTTAACTTAATGTTTCTAGGTAATTAAAACATGTTGGCTTATTTTATTCCAGCGTGTATTCCTACAAAAACACGACCGTATTTATTGCACATTTTTCCGACCCTGTCAGCTATAGTCAAGCAGCCACCACATGCCAGTGCCTCGACTCACATCTTTACGTGGCAAAAACTCTGGTAAAAAGCGCAATCTTCTCAAACCTTTCCGTGACGTGTACGTGGTTGGGCCTGGACGACATTGAAGTGGAGGGTCAGTTTGTGTGGTCCGATGACCACCAGCCAGTTGACCCTCTCATGCTGCAAACGTTGTTTTATCCCAATAGCCCAGATGACCACCTTGGTCGACAAGACTGTGTTATGGGATGTGGCCAGACCTTGGACGACAATTTCTGTGAATCTACATATTTATATATTTGTGAGAAATCTCTGTGCTGAGGAATGGAAATGTTGGAGGGAAATTCGACACTTAAATGAATTTAAGAATAAAATGTGTAAAATAAATTAAAATATTTAAAATAAAATTATGTTATTTTATAAAGTTTTATTTTCTCGCATTTTTCTTAAAGAAGCAAAACTGTATAAAGTAATAATTAGAAGTCAATTTTCCAAACATTTTTCAAAAACCAAAAGAGCACGTAGTAAAATGCACTGGATCGATTTTAACCCACTTCCTCGTAAGCTAGCGAGCTGATATTTTGCAGGCAGATTTTTGCAGATGATAAAAACGATGTATCAAAATTTCAGATCGATCGCATGTACTGTAATTGAATTATAAAATTTTTAGATTATTTTATTTATCTCTACGTATCTTTTAAATTTGTTTGCTAGAGTGTCGTGGTGTATATTATATTGAACTACCTTTCCTGTCGCGCAATATGGTGCGTATCATATTGACAATGCTTTTTAAAAATATATTACCGATCGGTGCGCATTATATTAAACATGTTTACGAGACATAACTAAAATGTTTGTATTTTTGGATTGTCTTGCACTGCGTATTATAATGAACATTCTTTTATTTATCATCATATATATATTTACGCTCAATTATGTAGCCTAACGCTAAGGGACATCACTCTGCTTTTTTAAAAAAATTGGATAATCATTTTGGTTTCCAGATTAACATTAAACACCCTCCACACTATTATTAATAATTAAACAATTTCATGCGGACGTTCGATAAGAGTTATTTTTGGTGCAGTAATTTGGTGCGCTGCTTTCTAAAATTACTTTGAAAATCGTGTGGTGATTAGCACTGTAAGAAAATATTATTTACATACTATGTGTACATTTCAGGAATATTTCGTATTTACCGTAGTAGGAAAAGTTACTTGGCTTTTGCAACAAAAAAATTTTTATAAAATACTTTGTGTACATTTAAGAAAGTTTCTTATTACGTATTTATCATACAAGGACAAGTTAGTTGGGCTTTTGAAAAAGGTGGGCGCCGTAGGCGCCCTTAAAAAGGGGGCGCCGCAGTACAAACTAGTGTCTCATATATAAAGGAATAATAGTCAAAAATTTGTTTTTTTACGGGTTTTTAAAATTTATTTTTATGTTTGTTATTTCTTTGTTTAAAAATAAAGCAATGTGAACATGTTGAAAAGTTTTCTTTCTTTTTTTTTAAAATTAACTTATAAGTGAACAAAAAGCTGAAATCGTTTACAACAATAAAAATAAGATAAAACAATTTTCAAAACGGATAACTAAATATCTGTGCAAATTTTTGGTTTCTATTTACCACAAACCTGAGATGGTTACCAGTGTTGTTATTTTTAATCTGGTATAGAATATTATTACCTAGTCACTTATCAATCGTGAGACGGAGGATCGTTTACGTCTTAATAAATGTAATTTGGGATTTTAAAAGATAGTGGAATTTCAAAAACCAAAAAAACAAAAAAAAATTCAGTTTATTAAAATTTCTATAGGTTTAATAGGTAATAGTACGAAATTTTTTACAGAAGATTTTATTAATCTGAAAGAATCTGAAAGTTTCATCCATCTTACGCTGCACAGCTTCATGTACAACAATGCCACCAAAATGTGTACACCACGATATAAACAAAGATGAAAGCTGTCTTCACAACAGACCACACTCAGTCCGTCAGAGGGTCAATTAAACTTACACAATGGTTGTAGGACTTCAGTTACAAACAAAACAAACCCGTACAAACAAAGTTTTTAACTATAAATCCCTTATGTATGAGACATAACTAAAAGTATTGATTATGTTCAAACGCGACAAACATTTACAGACTGAATCTGTCTTAACTTCCCTTTGCTTTATAACCCCTGGGGGGCGGGTGGGAGAGGGAAAAGGTCTGGTCACCGATCGCTGGACCAGGCTCAGCGTGACACTCAAAATGTAAACAAAAGCACGCCGGTATACCTGGTTAAAACACGAGATGTGTTCATCGATAGCTGGCGTGAAGTCAAGTGACCCGTAAAATGTAAACAATAGCGACTTCTACATATTATAGTTTTATATAGATAAACTAAAAATGCATCAATTTAATTACGGTACGTTCGATCGATCTGAAATTTTGATACGATGCATTGTTAGGTGCCACGGGTCCGTGTGCCAAATTTCAGCTCCATGGCTTCACGGGAAGTGGGTCATTTTTTTTTAACTTTTGTTTTTCCGCCCGCACAAGACAGAGAGACAGAAAGAGACGGCGGTGAAGTTAATATAAGGGATTTAAAAAGTGATTGAACATCGTCGGCAGGAATGTGACACAACGGAACCAGAAACCAATGTTACAGTGTAATCTTCTTGTGTAAATTATTCTCATCGGTTGATATTAAAACTGATACTCTTCCCGAAAGTTCTAATTTTAGCACTTACCTCACGTACAACTTTTTTTTCTATGTAGAAAATATTCTAACAATTATTTGTAATGACAAAACAGGGTTGATGATGCGCACCTCCTTCTGTAAATGCAGAATTCGAGTGTGTGGTGTTTAGTTCAAGAGCTATTCTGGTTGTGTAGAAAAAAGACGGCCAATGTTACATGGGCTGTGTGGACATAAGGGCAACGCTCGATGTGCTGTGTGGAGATGTGGGCACTCTTCGATGTAATGTATGGACCTAACGGCAACACTCTTTGTAATGTGTGGATATAAGGGCAACCCTCTATTTAATGCGCGGACGTAAGGGCAACACTATATTTAATGCGTGGACATAAGGGCAACACTTGATGTAATGTGTTGATATAAAGGCAACACTTGATGTGATGTAATGTGTTGATATAAAGGAAACACTTGTTGTAATGTGTTGATATAAAGGCAACACTTGATGTAATGTGTTCATATAAAGGCAACACTTGATGTAATGTGTTGATATAAAGGCAACACTTGATGTAATGTGTTGATATAAAGGCAACACTTGATGTAATGTGTTGATATAAAGGCAACACTTGATGTAATGTGTTGATATAAAGGCAACACTTGTTGTAATGTGTTGATATAAAGGCAACACTTGATATGGGGTATGAACATAAGGAACTTATGACCTGCTATTGTATGATGCCATATACCACCGACAGTGTCAGCCATCTTTGTAGATGTTAGATCATCTCTTGTGCAGGTTGAAGACACGGTCAGTCACACGCCCCGAGAACTTAAAGGTACAGTATAAGGTTATCTGTGAAGTTACACACAGGTCATCTTCTATTGTCCATTATTTATGACTGCCAAGTGGACACACTTGAACCTGATCTCGAGTATAGCTTTGAAGAACTGTTCATTGACGAGACGTTTCCCAGAGTCGTAATTGCCGCGTGCATGAGGAAAAGTAGAGACAGACCTCTTCACATCTCAACAGTCGACGCACGGTCTTTTAACCCACATGACCAGAGTAAAATGGGACTATGGTAAAGGCATTTTTTTCCAGAAGACCTGTTGAGGCGGGCAGGCAATGAGTAGCGCTGAATTCCTTTCTCGTGATCAGAGGGGTGTGTTGGCTTCTGTGTCTTGTAAGGATTTGGCTTGGTTCAGTTAAATAAACTTTCTACTAGAGACCAATTTCATGAGCAATTTGAAGTTTCAAGTTGATCGATGAATCTGGCAAGCTGTTTCATGATAGCGATCAATATTAAAATGCAACAAAAATAAGAGAAAACGATAAATAGGAGGAAACTACTCAGTCTGTTGGCGTTCTCTGTACATTAAAGATTTTTTGAAGTGAATATGAATTCTTGTTTACGTATATCACACATAGCAAAGGACAAAATGGAACACAGACCTGATCGAAAACATAGATGATAGACCACAAAGTCCCCATTGCCCACATAGACCACATACAGTAAACTAACCACGCCGATAACATAGACCAAATCGACCACACAGACCTGACTTACTCGTTTTTTTTAATGAAAAGGAATAAATTAAAGATTCGAGCGGCATGCTCGCTCGGCTGGCGTACCGATAGCCAACGGCTCAAATATCTGTGAAGGCAGATATTTGAGCCATTGGCTATCGGTACGCCAGCCGAGCGAGCATGCCGCTCGCTCGGCTGGCGTACCGATAGCCAATGGCTCAAATATCTGTGAAGGCAGGGATTTTTACCGGTATGGTCTGGGAATTTTTACCGGTATGGTCTGGGGATTTTTGCCGGTATGGTCTGGGGATTTTTACCGGTATGGTCTGTGCGTTCTTATCAGGATGAAGGAGGAATATTTAGCAATAAAAGGAGCGTCTGTAATGTTATAAAAAAATAATTATACTTCTGGCCGGGATGCAATAACGCGAAATAAAATTCATAAACAATGGCATTAAATATCTTAACATGCGCTACTTCTACGTTTTTGAGTGAGCCAATCAAACACAATTGGATTTAGTCACGTGCAGGGGAGTAGGTTCTTCTGTTTGACGGTCCTCACCGACATTTGTTTAACCTCGCTAAATTGCTTCGAAGCCTGAGTGATCTAGTGATTCCGTCGAATAGGATCAAAGTAAAGCATAATAATGTGCGACCACTTTCAGCGCCGCGTGCTTTGATAAAAGGAAATTGAGTACAGATTAATTTTCTATTTATTTTTTTATTATTTTTTTTTAAGGGGGGGGGGAATATGTAAAATTGTCAACAAATTGAGAGTTTCTGTTTAACTTCGTGCTGATTTTTATAATGTCCTTTCTTTTCTTTTCTTTCTTTTATTAACTGATTACACAATTTTGGTGTTCAGCTAAGCGGTGATTGCACAGCAGAAATCGAAAAACACAAAACTAATGAAAATTCTTTGGAATACAAGAGAGATTAAAATCTTTTCAATAATGATTATACCGTTTTAGAATTTCTAATACAAAGAGACCAAACTTTTATACTGAAAACGACTCAGAAAGATAAGAGGGGATTACACAAAACAAAAAACTAAACAAAAAAATCATTTGGCTTTAAAAAGAACAGGAGGCTGACGAGAATAAGACCATTGACCTACGCAACATTCAACCAACATGGTTTTGGTAGCGTGCCTATTTATGGCGATTAGTGAGTATCATAGTGTTTGTGTTAATTCATTGCTTGCATGGAAAGCATGATTACGACTGCCGTAGGTACAAGGTACTTGAAAGTATTTTGTAGGAAAAACTGAGAGAATAAATTCTTGTAGGAAATTTGAGTAGTTTTAAGGACAAGTTGCAATTTTCCTTTCTATATTTCTTGATCTTTTTTTAACTTGCTTTTGATTCTATAAACATTACTAGCAGACCCGTCGTGCGTTGCAACGATCTCAGTAAAAAGGAATACATATATAGATAAATTACTTTAAGGGTCACTGGGCCCATCAGTTTAACATATGACGTTCGAAAATCTGTTCATTTTCATAACAAATATATAAATATATTTATCTATATTCCTCAATGTCGTGTAAAATTGAATGGGGAATACAATATACTAAAAGTTTAGTAAAAACACATTTAGGGACCCCAGCCCCGAGAAAATGGGCATTAGGAGTACAGTGCCCTATAGTTATTTAATATAGGCTCTTAAGTTTTTATATACCAAGTTTGGTCAAAATCCAGTTATTTTATCATTATCTAACAATTAAACTAATTTTTATTTAGCTAATAGTATTTTTATTTTTATGCAACGATTTTATTTTTAAATTTATTAAGCGGATAAACTTTTATAAAAGGTTTTGCTTTGCTCAAGAATTTGCAAGGACAAGACGCAACAAATTATGGTGCGAAATTATTCAAGAAGAAAATGGCTACACTTTGTGGACCTTTGAGGTTAGGAGCAGGCTGGATCCAGTCGTCACGGACAAATTGTGCAATCAGTTGTACAAAAAGGTAATGTTTGGTGATCGCAGAAGATGTTTGCAATAAGCTGTTATGAAGGTATCATGTTGTTACTACAATCAATGATTTTATGAGTCTTACAAAATGTATTATTGTCATGGCTATAATATGTGTTAAAATACTAATATTTTTCGTTATAACATATTATCTCAATTATCCGTTTAACAAGTTGTTATATTGTTCAAGTTAAGCAGCGCTGTCAGATGCTAAAAGGGTTTATGTTATTGGAGACACATACATTGTTTTGTCAAGAATTCACATTGTCTGATAGACTCTTTGCAATGAGGTAATCTTGCCACGGATAGCATGTGCCATCACTCGTAAAAGAGATAATGTTGTCACAGATAACATGTGCTATCACTCGTACGAAAGATAATGTTGTCACAGATAACATGTGCTATCACTCATACAAGAGGTAATGTTGTCACAGATAACATGTGCTATCACTCATACAAGAGGTAATGTTGTCACAGATAACATGTTCTATCACTCATACAAGAGGTAATCTTGTCACAGATAACATGTGCTATCACTCATACAAGAGGTAATGTCACAGATAACATGTGCTATCACTCATACAAGAGGTAATGTTGTCACAGAAAACATGTGCTATGACTCGTAAAAGAGATAATGTTGTCACAGATAACATGTTCTATCACTCATACAAGAGGTAATCTTGTCACAGATAACATGTGCTATCACTCATACAAGAGGTAATGTCACAGATAACATGTGCTATCACTCATACAAGAGGTAATGTCACAGAAAACATGTGCTATGACTCGTACAAGAGATAATGTTGTCACAGATAACATGTTCTATCACTCATACAAGAGGTAATCTTGTCACAGATAACATGTGCTATCACTCATACAAGAGGTAATGTCACAGATAACATGTGCTATCACTCATACAAGAGGTAATGTCACAGAAAACATGTGCTATGACTCGTACAAGAGATATGTTGTCACAGATCCTACATGTGGAAGAAAATCAGAAGCCCCGAGCCTAGTGCTCTTCATGGGTCTTCCTGGAAGACCCTCCCAGCTACCTGGCCCCCTCCCCCAGAAAAGGACGTGACAGCTGGGAAACGGAGCGGTCGCTTCTGAAGCGGCCACCTGGGCATCCAGGACAGAAAGTCGAAGATGCCTACCACTAAGTTGGCCTCACAAGGAGGGGTGGAATTGCCTTACTATGACACGCTACCACTTTGGCGCCACCCCGGCAAAGCATACGAGTCTCATACGCGGTTAGGACCGCCGCTATGCGGGGAATCATCAATGACCTACTTAGGGTGCAACCCCCAATGGAAGGTTTTCTCAGAGCTGGCGTCCGCTGCGTTCTTCGCGGTTCCTTTTGTCACAGATAACAAGTGCTATCACTCGTACAAGAGGTAATGTTGTCACAGGTAATATGTGCTCTCATATACTCAAAAGTCCATATTGTGTAAGATGAAATGATTTTTAAGATGTTTCTGTCTCTGATTGTAGTCTGGGTCGCGTTCAAGAAATAACAGCTGGTGTCCGAGGGTCGCGTTCAAGAAATAACAGCTGTGTCCATGTGTCACCTTCCAGAGATAACAGTTTGTGTCCACTAAACTAATTTTATTAAATCAACATTCGCCAATTAAACAGTTCGTTCAAACGATTTGGTGTGTTGATCCGAAGTAAGGACTGCTACAAATGTACAAGTTCCAGTTATTTTGTAATTTTTTAAAAAATTATTATTTATTTACACCCTCATACGAGCATAGTTTAAAATGGTTGTTTGGTTAGGGAATAATTCTGTGAATGGATCACTTTTTTTGTGTGGAGAATTTGGTTATATTATCGGTTAACTGAATAAAATCTTTATCTATGATAAAGTGAGAAGAATTAGTTCACCACCTTAGTTTACTTAAAAAACTTAACTTCTTTGGAATCTCAGGTCCCTTACATCACTGGATCCAAGACTTCCTTTTGGGTAGGGAGCAAACTGTAATAATTAATGGATCTAAATCTGCACCAATAAAGGTTAACTCAGGAGTTCCACAAAGAACTGTTCTAGGTCCCTTACTCTTTTTAA
This sequence comes from Ampullaceana balthica, assembly GCA_944989445.1. NCBI lineage: Eukaryota > Metazoa > Mollusca > Gastropoda > Lymnaeidae > Ampullaceana > Ampullaceana balthica. The sequence continues at coordinate 917,418 of CALYLW010000677.1, forward strand.
TTTATATAAATGATTTACCCAACAACATCTCAACAGGAGCAAAAGTTATGTAATTTGATGATGATTGTATAATCTATAGAACAATTAAATCAGAACAAGATAGCCAAATTTTACAAAAAGACGTAGATGAATTGATAAAATGGGAAACTAGCTGGTGTATGTCTTTCCACCCAGAAACTGTTAAGAGTAACAAAGAAAAAGAAACAAATAAATTCAAAATATTACATTCATGGAAAAGAACTGACCCACACTAAAGATGCAAAATACTTAGGAGTCTTAATAACTCAGAAACTATCATGGAATCCCCATGTCAATGAAGTTATTAAATTTTTAAAAACCGTAAAAAACCAAGTTTTTGACTAAATCCTTTATGTACGAGACCCAGCTTACGAGGAAGTGCGTTAAAAATCGATCCAAAGTTTTGGCGACAAGCAAGGGTGCAACTAGACACCACGAGTTAATATAAAGGATTTAATATTTTTTAAAAACCGTAAAAAACCAAGTTTTTCACTATAAATCCTTTATGTGCGAGACGTAACTAAAAGAATGTTCATTATAATACGCAGCGCCAGACCATCCAGAAATACAAAATTGCAGTTGTGTCGTAAAACATGTTTAATATAATGCGCACCGATCAGGAATATGTTTATAAAAAGAGTTGTCAATAAAATACGCACCTTATTGCGCGACAGAAAGGTTGTTCAATATAATACGCATCGCGACGCTTTATCTCAAAAATAGCATGATACATAGGAATAAATAAAATAATCTAAAAAATCAATAATTCAACTACGGTAGATGCGATCGATCTGAAATTTTGATACATTGTTTTTATCACCGGTACAAAACTGCCTGAAAAATTTCAGCTCGCTAGCTTACGAGCAAGTGGGTTAAAAATCGATCCAAAGTTTTGGCGACAAGCAAGCAAGCAATCAAGGGTGCAGACACCACGAGTTAAAATAAAGGATTTAATAAAGTATTTAAAAATCAAACAAAACCTTAGGCTTTATAAAAATAAACTAACAAATGTAATAGAGACATAAAACTAAAATGCTACCTCACTTTGGAGAGACCAATACTAGAATATGCAGCTTCTGTAGTGGACCCATCCACCAAAGAAAGCATTGATAAACTAGAAAAATTTCAAAAAAGAGCTGCCAGATTCATTACTGGAGAATATTGAAAACTGACAAGAGTAACACCATTAGTTAAATCATTAAACCTTGAAGCACTAGAGGATAGAAGAACCAAGAGCAAAGTAGTAATCATACATAAAGCAATTAATTCTAATTTAGAAATACAACACAAAGATAACTTAATACAACCCTCAGATAGACATAAGGATAAAAACACCTTCCTTATTCCGTATGCAAGAACAAACACATACAAATTTTCTTTCTTCGTGTCTGGAATTCGGGCGTGGTATGGGTTGCCTGAAGAAACCAGGAAAACCAACACTTTTTCAACATTTAAATTTCTAATAAAAATGCAGGACTAAACACAAACCATATATAAGCGTAGGACGCAAAAATCTATTAAAATTTAATACAAAACACCATGACGTCACACATGGCCGGACCCCCCTCCCCCTGTCACAAACTGTCACGCTTATACCCCTCCCCCTCTCTGGAGCGTGACGTACTTTATGGACGGCCGCATTTCCTGGTCTCTTTGCAAAAATTTAAATAATACAATTCGTTATAATGCTAAATTCACTTTTTAAAAACAACTTTAAATTGATAGTGAAATAAAGGTTCACAACAGCTAACAGAAAAAAATACAATAATAACTATCACAAGCTCCCTGCGTTGCCTGGACCTGTTAACGCTGGAGAGTAAGTAAACTTATGAAGGAAAACTGAATTTAAGCACATTTATTTTTATTCCCATCGACTTTATGTTATCAAATAAATGGAATTTTACGTTACCGTTGTAAAGTCACGGGTGTCAAGACGTGGGCTGCGCAATCTTTTTTTTTAGTTGTTACCTCCTATGCAAGAAATAAGTTGCTTTATTGACCGGGAATCCAGCTAATGAACCATTTGAGAAACTAAACTACAGGCATTTTGATTTAAACTAAACCAAGAAAAATTCACACTCTATTCACATTATGAGGACAGATGGAGTGGAAAAACAATTTTATTCAACATATACTTAAAATGTAACCTGAAAATCAGATGTCTGTTACAATGTTCCTTTCAATTATGTCTTGGTGTTCACAGATATCCAAAGACATGTCGTAGTGTCATGTACAATGAAATCACCAAACTATGTACACCAGGATCCGGCGCGACCACTGCACAGAGACCACCCAGTTCTAAGGAGGGAGATCTCTATGTGACTGACAGCTGTGGCAGTTACCCAGAATTTGGGTAATTTCATGATTCATTTCTTTTATAGCATTTCTGAAAATGATTTTTGTTAAATTAACTATTAAAGAATGATATAACATGGTGACACACACAAAAAGTGGAATTTTTAAAAATGCATTTATATCTATTGTGCATTAATTTTATTTTTTTTAATGATAAATTCCATCTTAAAATGCATATTTTATGGTATCAATTACAATGAATAAAATGTGTTCTTTTTTTAAAAAATAAAATTGGTTTTATTGGATCTTTAAAAAATTCCCGTTCTCTATTTCACCCTGTAGTACCATTCAATTATTACATTCAATTATTACATTCAATTATTACATTCAATTATTACATTCAATTATTACATTCAATTATTACATTCAATTATTACATTCAATTATTACATTCAATTATTACATTCAATTATTACATTCAATTATTACATTCAATTATTACATTCAATTATTACATTCAATTATTACATTCAATTATTACATTCAATTATTACATTCAATTATTACATTCAATTATCATCCCGGAATCTTGTTTTGAAATTAAATATTGTACGATGGAACTGAATCAGAGGGTTTTAAAACCTTTATGTCGACAGGGAAACCATGGATTTACAATAGGCAAAGTTTTGGTTCTCCAAGATTATAATGTCAACAGATTTGTCTTTCAATTTTTTTTTAAATTTTGTATTTATTACAAGATCATGGACGCTATTTAAAAAAATATATTTAGGAATCATTCAAATTAAGCTGATCTTTTTATTTTTTTAAATTGTATATTTTTTTTATTTTTTTTCTGTTCGTTTGTTTGTATTTTTTCTCTATAGAATATATTTTTTTTGTATATATCTTTAAATATTTCTACAACGAGTTGCCTTGACTTACTGATTTACTTCAGCGTATCCTCATACAATTCGACGACTGCATTCATTGCATATTTTCCCGCCCCTGTCAACTATAGTCAAGCATCTGCAACATGCCAGTGCCTCGACTCACATCTTTACGTGGCCAAAACTCTGGAAAAAAGCGCAATCTTCTCCAACCTTTCCGTGACGTGTACTTGGTTGGGCCTGGACGACATTCAGGTGGAGGGTCAGTTTGTGTGGTCCGATGATAATCAACCGATTGACCCACTCATGCTGCGAACGTTATTCCTCCCTAATCGCCCCGATAACCACCTGGGCCAACAAGACTGTGCTATGGGATGTGGCCGGAAGTTAGACGACACTGAATCTAAATTACGATTCGCTTATATCTGTGAGAAATCAAACTCTCTTTGCTGAAGAGCTGTGAAAAACATTATTATTTTGGTTTCCTTCAATGAAGAGAAAAATAAACAACATTTTCTCTAAAAGCACAAAGACCTTTTTTTTTAAATTATTTACTTTAAACATTCTTGGAATGGCGGAATTCAAAACCGATGGGTACTATTTTACTTTTAGCACATTCCAAATTATTATCAAATCCAACGACTTTGTTTGCTTTGTTAGTACTTGCCAGCAAAGTTAAGTCATTGATGGTTTGAAAACATTTCTTTATCTGTGTAAAGTCTATTGATATTGGCGTTAATGAAAGTACGGTCGTCAATATGAACATCAGTTCGTACGGAATGGTCCCCCTAGAAGTAGATATATATGTCATGCAAACAGGGTATGTATGAGCCTGATAAGACGTCACAAAACAACACACGTTTCGGCAAAGAGCCTTCTTCAACGAAGAAATAGACAAAAACAAATAAATATAATAAAATGAAATTAAATCTTACCTGTGCCAAAATCAAGGATATTTTGATCTCTCTATACCGGCTTATCACGCTCAAGTCGCTATATCTAGTGCAGAGCACGAAGTCAACAGGTGCCCCGGTGTTTCAGGGGTTAGCCTGCAATGCCGGTGTTGCAAGATATATCCTCCCCCCACTTAGAGTCTTCACCCGCTGGATTTATTTGATAATAAATCCTCCGGGGAAGAAAATATGTTCCTCTAGATTAAAATAATTTCTCCCCTACCCTTTAAAATAATATCCCCCCCAAAGGAAGTGCGCCCCCACCATCTCACTTTCAATACAACACAAAATGATCACTAAAAATCACAAGAATACACATGTTTACTTCAATACTGTGTATGATAGTTTTAAGGAGATTGGATTTCGTGGCTTGAGGTATTAATTATGATTGTGGCAATCCAAACACTCACAAGGGACGTAATGGAGATTTCCACAAATGAACAAGATTATTGTAAAATTTAAATAAATTTCAATGAACAATGTGTACACCAGTAAATGATATGAGCCAAATAACAGCAGCTCCTACGAATAAGAAATTCAATTTTGACCCATTCTAGCCTCTATTGTTATCATTAATGATTGCCCAACAACTCTAGGTCTCTATTTGTCAATACATTGTACTTAAATTTAATGAACTGTGCTTAAGGAGGGGAGGGGAGGTCTGTACAGCATCGCATGTAGTTATGGCTGCGACGCGGCTTGACCACCTCTGCACGACGATCAGAAACATCCAGTTCCTCTCCAGCGGGCAGTGAACCTGCAATTTGGGTGCAGACAACACGTGGTTTCCCGGGTGGGTTGGGGAGCGTTGATCTCTCTCAGTGGATGACAGAAGTGACGTAACGTCCTAAAGCCGGCCCTGGATGGATGTCTACTGACAGGGTACCAAGAACCAGGCTAGGGATAGAAAATAAAACTTGTGAAATTTTCTTTCGCCCACGCCTTTACGTTGTTCCTACTTCCAACGACCAAGCATTCGGAATGAGGCGTCGAAAGGGGATTATAATGTGGCATAAATGCAAATTAATGCTTATTTCCCTTTTTTCCACTATTGAGGGCCCATGGGGCTAGCACCAGACAAGTGGGTTCGGGAAATAACAAAAACAATGAAATTAATTCAATGGGTCAAAATAAAATATAGCACGCAGAGCGACATCACCATCTATCGGATGCAGAGCACGCGTGCATGGCACATTCAAGTAAATAGGGAAATAAGTGAAATTTAATAAATATCATACGTATCAGAATTTGAACAGAAAAAGAGAGATTGTCCTTGTGCTCTGGCTTTTATACTCTTAGTTAGCCCTAATCTTATGGCTGGCTAGTTAATTTCCTTTCGATCCCGTTTTAATCATGTTATGGTCCCCGTACCAATAAAGCTAATTTATTACGAAGTTTCGTTCACGCCACATGGTTTAACGGAAAAAAAGGGGAAGGGGGTTTATGGCATGAATTATCCCCCTTGATTTCATGACATGAGACGGCGTACGGGTTTTATTCCGGGACTAAAAAATCCCATAATTTTTGTCACAGTAGTAGCAAAGCTAGAGAGAAATGAGGCGGGTGATAACTACAGTAGGGTTTGTCACCATCTCCGGAGTGTGACAAATGATGCATTCCGTCTTATGTATCAATGTTTTCACCCAAAATTAAAGTACATCATTCGGTTGTGTTTATTATCACATGTGTACAAAGACAGTTTTTTTGTATATAAAGGAATATTTTTTTGTGGAAAATGCATAAAATTTTTGTTAGATATGGTAAAACCAAACAATGTCCATTTATTCAGCAGAAAGTTTAATGAAAGTCGGGAATTAGGGGCGGAGGGGGGATGTACCACAAATTTAACGTAGTGGGTGACACCAAGTAACCAGCCCTAGCTACGCCACTGATTGTTTAAACGTGTGACCTTATTTTATTTTAGTCTAAGTTTCGTCCTGTGTTTTGTGTTGTGAGACGGCTACATTTAAAAGCCCTTGCTATCGATATTTTATGCTGTATTTTAGAAGTCAACATAAAATTATTTATAATTTTACAAGTCTTGGCTACTTCGATTTGTTACATTTTCTGCTGTAAATTTGTAAACGCTACCAGGCAATAATCTTCTGTATAGAAGGAGCGTCTGTAAACAGATAAGGTAAAAAACAGTAATAATATTTTCGAATTATTATTTTATGCACGCAGAGAAATGGCAAATTTCTTTCATGTCCTTACCACAGATGCTACTCTCCAAATGTTAAGGGTGGATTACAAGTTCCATGAAATCGATGCCAAATTCTCGTATTACTTAATCATCTTTGTTTTTCAGTTAGTGTCTGTCATTTTTAAAATAACTCTGGGAAAGTAGCCATCTTTTAAAAAAGTGTATCTCAGGGCATACAACCCCTTGGCTCTCAAATTGTTACGCCCCTGACTAAGAAAATATGAATGTTGAATTTCCAATAATCATACACAAATTTTTAATGCATGTAGCACAAATAAAAACAAATTTTGTTAGTCATAAACGTTAATAAAACACTAATTTATAATATCATATAATTTATGTGAGCTTTTATAATAACCCCCAGAGACTTTGTTTAACAATAAACTCTCCGGGGGAGACTCGATTTTGGGGGAGACTTAATTTCGTGACACCCTGTTGTGGTCCAGACTGTTGTAGTGTTAATGTATATATGAACATCAGTTCATATGCGACGGTCACACTATACGATCATACTAAGTTATGAAATTACACATACAACGATAAATAATAGAAAGCATCAAAAAAATAGAAATAAACGATTTTCAAATTATACGTTTCGAGCAAATTATAAATAGATATCATGTTATACATGCCTATCATATTATAAATGTCTGTAAAAGTACGCTTGCTAAGCTAGTTCATTGCAGAAAATAAAAACATTGCTAGTCCAGGGCAAAAATCAAAACAGTTGTTTACTATAGTCAGTGATTTTGGGTTGACTGGGATTTTTACTTACCATAATTCTTAAAATGGGCTTGAGGTGATGGCCCAGATTTTGTGCATTTCTTTAACGAAAATGTGGCGACCGTTAATATCTCAATTCCTCGCACTGTTGACACAAAGCGAAATCAAAAGCAAAGTGTTCTCTCAATAATGACTTCCTATCTTTGTTCTTCGTTAAATTTTGTATATTTTCTGCAAGTTCAATCAATGACCTCCTATTAATGTTGTTCAGCGTAATTATCAAACCCGCCTACACAGAAGTGTATTTTTGTTTTATTTCTGCTATTGTTAAACACTGTTTCGTTTATTTCAACTATCGAAACCATTTTTAATTATCGTGTGTACCACATCGAGATAAAAAGAGTGTCAGAGAAGTGACCTTCTACAGTAGCAGCAATTGTAACACGATGGTGATAGCGCCATTGATCATTCCACAACAAAAATCCATTTAAAATGAAATCAATAGCTTTAATTTCAGCGATAGGAAATCCAGTTGATTTCTTTGAAGTCAAACACGATTTTGATAGAAAACTATCGAAGAGAAATATATTTTAAAAATAATTATGAAAGGACAAGTGGCTCAGAAATAATTGCACGTTGTTCAAGAAATGTTAGACAAAGTGCTTCCAGTAATCATGTTTGTGACAGCGAAGGTTTTGATCATGCTATGTGAGTATATTTGTCGGGAAATTGTGATACAAATGTATATAGACTACTAGACAAGGCGATTATTCGTTTGCATTTATTTCAATAAAGAAATAAATTGAAATGATTATCTATGGCAAATTTCTGTTATGTACATTTTTTAACGAAAAAGTTGTTGATTTTCTTGTGGGAATAAACTCGATGTTTTACGAAAATGTTTTACTTCTATTTAAGGCTTCGAATGGTCTAGGTGCTTGCCAGCACTGTCCTCAAATATGTTCCTTGAGAAATTATTTGAGAAAAAACCAACCAGCAGTTTTGGACCTGAGCGTTTAGGAGCAGGATGGAACGAGTCTTCATTGACACACTGTGCTAGTAGCTGTACCAAGAGGTAATGTTATAGTTGTCATATAGATAAACTGTGCTAGTAGCTGTATCAAGAGGTAATGTTATAGTTGTCATGGATAAACTGTCAGATAAATGTACCAATAGTTAATGTTATAATTTTAGATAAACTATTCGCCATTCTTCAGGTACCCACAAACTTGTCATAGTTTCATGTACAACAAAATCACACAACTATGTACACCGAGTTCTACAGAGGGAGATCTCTATGTGACAGAGCTATGTGACAACCCAGAATTCAGGTACTGTTGAAACTCAATTGCTTTTTTTTTCAATACTCTAGCATGCGACAGGCAACTAAAGTAAGAAATTTATGAAAGTGATAAGTTCCATTCAATGAACAACAAAGCACTAAGGGTTTGATGCTTTTTCAATGGGACATTAATAAAAAGGGCTGGATGGGTCATCAACTCAAGTGTGCAAGTCAGGTGGATCAAAACCAATTATTTTTTTTAGATATTACCTTAAGAGTAAATTTGACGAAATTTCCCTTTTATTTCAACAAAATCTAGAGTCATCAAACACGTTATCTACTCTGCACCTCTTTTGTAGATTAAACACCCGACATTTCATTCATATTATTCTTTCTATAGTAAAGTATAGACATGAAATGGTGGGGGAGGAAGACTTTAGCTTTACACAAAGGCAGAAATCTCAGCAAATATATATATACTAGCTGACCCGTGGCGTAGCATAAGCGGCCAATGATTTAGTGACTGGTGAAGACTTCCTGAAAGACACAGCAGTTGTCAAAATGGGGTGGGTTTGGCCAAACGTCTGTGAGTGAATGAAAAGAAGGAACTCTGGAAGAGACCCGCGGCGTATCACCCGTCAAAAGTGACGGAAGTTTTTAAAATAAATACACATCAGATTAAAAAATAACGTAATACAGAACTTTCATTTATTTTATTTATTTTTATTTGATTCATTTATTATCATATTGGACAATTTTATGCAGAACGTTCAAAAAGAGTTATTTTTGGTGCAGTAATTTGGTGCCCACTATTGAACAAATAGCGTTACATCCACACATACATAAATACATACATACATACAGACGACGGGAATAATGTATAATGATGATTTATATATATATATACACATATATATATATATATATCTAATATATAAAGCTCAAATGTTTGTATGTTTGTATGTTTGTATGTTTGTATGTTTCACTTGTCGACTTTCTGTTAGACAATCACGGAAAAACCAAATGACGGACGGGGACCAAATTTGGCAGGACGGTTCCTTTTACCCTGAAGGTGGTTTTAAGTTAGTTTTTGTAATTGTCCCTTTTGCCCGAATGCCGTAAATTAAATAATCAGAAAATGCAGAGACAAAGAATAAAAAATTTAACCTCATTTCTGTGTTGAACAAATTTACGCGGACGTTCAAATGCCGTTCAAAGCGAGTTACTTTTGGTGACGTTTTTTTTCCCCAATACTTTATTTTCAGCCGTGCGCATTTGAAAAAATATTATAATGTCTAATTACGGTGCGCACATTTTCGTGTACGCTTCATAATTTGAGCTGTGTATTACAAAGAATTGTCATTTTCTTTACTGTTACTTTCTATATATTAGATAGACACGTAAACATATTTAATTACAACTGCCACACGATGCATTAGATTTAATTGTTTACACGTTTAAATTTAATTGCTAATTTTCTGTTCCATAACTCGACATTTAATAAAAACCTATTTATGTAATAAATGTGACAGTATTTTTTTTTCAAGGCTTCATTTTTAGCGTTGCGCGTTCTAAAACCTTTTATCGCCGATTACTGTGTGCACATTTTCGTGTACGCATATTAAATTTAGATGTGTCCTATTAATATAACATTTATATTTTGTTTGTCTTTTACATAAGCTATTGTCTTTTACATAACCTATACACTTATACTATTTATATTTAGGCTACCGGACCTATTAACATAAGTATATTAAACTAAATAAAGTGATCCTGAAAACGCTTAATTATTTTGTTTTGCGAATTGAATATGTTATGTTCATTCCTTTGATGATGGATTAACATGGGCCAATTTTAAAATCAATTATTGTCATGGTTTCACATGCGTTTTTAACATAAAATTTATTATAAATTAGGAATATAGCCTAATTTCTTTATTTATCTTTATTATCTTTATCTCATAGACGCTGTTGCAAATATTGTATTAATAATTGTGTTACGATGCAGTGTCGTAAATATATAAGAGCTTTTTTAGTGACGAAAATTTAAAAAAGTTTACATAACCTATATATTTACACTATACATTATAAATTTTCGCTACCGAACGTATTAACAGAAGTTGACTAAGTTTAATATAGTGATCCTGAAAACGCTTAATTAATATGAATTTCGAATTGAACATGCTTTTTAATCATTTTTCAGATGTAATGTAATTATGATCAGACGGTTGCATCTTTTATTTAATGTGGATATATATATACAAATATCTTTCACAAACAAAATCTGGTGTATGTGTATTGACTATAATTTACTAAATATCATGCCTTATCAGAAATAGGGAACAAAAAATTATTCCTTTTTGAAATTATACACATTTCACAAAAACCGTAAATATAAATAGAGCTGTGTCATTTTATTATATTAATTGCAAATAAAAACATTTACATTTGGTTTGGCTTTGCGATATAAAGCAATTTCCTATTTTCGGGTACTTTCTTTATTTTACAGTAATGTGCTTTTGACCAATGATTCCGTTTTTTCTTACTTCAGCTATATGACTATACTTTTAAACTTTAGCTACCAGGAATCACCATCATGTTGTCCGCGGTCACGTGGTTACCCTCAAAGACTATTAGAGTCACGTGCAGACCTATTTTTAAAATTACACAACTCAGATTCGTTATATCAGAAGAGTTCATCAAATTGTTAGTCCATGTTATTACTCATTACCCATGAAAATGCTCTTATAAAAATGTTGGTAATACATTGATGCATATCAAACTGAACACACATGAACCTGATTAGCACATACAATTTAATAGCGATTAATAAGCTTTGGGGGGGGGGTTTACTAGCTGTCTATGTGGGCCGTTTTTGAAAGATACTTACACATATATGTGATTATATAAACAACAGGTATGTAACTAAACATCACCAGTTTTTTTTCATTTTTTAAGGTCTCAATAATAACAATCATTTTGAGTACCGCTGGCTGGCTTTCAAATATCTACTATATAAAGCTCAAATGTTTGTATGTTTGTATGTTTGTATGTTTGTATGTTTCACTTTTCGACTTTCTGTTAGACAATCACGGAAAAACCAAATGACGGACGGGGACCAAATTTGGCAGGACGGTTCCTTTTACCCTGAAGGTGGTTTTAAGTTAGTTTTTGTAATTGTCCCTTTTGCCCGAATGCCGTAAATTAAATAATCAGAAAATGCAGAGACAAAGAATAAAAAATTTAACCTCATTTCTGTGTTGAACAAATTTACGCGGACGTTCAAATGCCGTTCAAAGCGAGTTACTTTTGGTGACGTTTTTTTTCCCCAATACTTTATTTTCAGCCGTGCGCATTTGAAAAAATATTATAATGTCTAATTACGGTGCGCACATTTTCGTGTACGCTTCATAATTTGAGCTGTGTATTACAAAGAATTGTCATTTTCTTTACTGTTACTTTCTATATATTAGATAGACACGTAAACATATTTAATTACAACTGCCACACGATGCATTAGATTTAATTGTTTACACGTTTAAATTTAATTGCTAATTTTCTGTTCTATAACTCGACATTTAATAAAAACCTATTTATGTAATAAATGTGACAGTATTTTTTTTCAAGGCTTCATTTTTAGCGTTGCGCGTTCTAAAACCTTTTATCGCCTGATTACTGTGCGCACATTTTCGTGTACGCATATTAAATTTAGATGTGTCCTATTAATATAACATTTATATTTTGTTTGTCTTTTACATAAGCTATTGTCTTTTACATAACCTATACACTTATACTATTTAAACTTAGGCTACCGGACTTATTAACATAAGTATATTAAACTAAATAAAGTGATCCTGAAAACGCTTAATTATTTTGTTTTGCGAATTGAATATGTTATGTTCATTCCTTTGATGATGGATTAACATAGGCCATTTTTAAAATCAATTATTGTCAAGGTTTCACATGCGTTTTTAACATAAAATTTATTTGTTTTGTTTGTTTTTTTTAAAATTAGGAATATAGCCTAATTTCTTTATTTATCTTTATTATCTTTATCTCATAGACGCTGTTCCAAATATTGTATTAATTACAATTGTGTTACATTGCAGTGTCGTAAATATATAAGAGCTTTTTTAGTGACGACAGTGGCAGAGATCTTTTGGAAAAATGTCAACAAAGCAGTGGCCTTTTTTTAATGGATAAAAACAAACAAACATAAAAATATCAACTGAGCTTTATATATTACATATGCGTTTAAATTATTTTATTTCAATTATTTTCACGATGCATTGTATTAATATTTTACATGCAATGAATAAAATTGGGATTTTTTAAAATTTAATTCATAACTCGACATTTAATTAAAAACCATAGATGTAGCGAGTTTATTTTATGTTGAAAGTGATGGCCTATGTCAAATTAACGTACACTTTAAAACTGTTTACTTAAGCTTTATATACACTATACATTATAAACTTTCGCTACCGAACGTATTAACAAAAGTTGACTAAATTTAATAAAGTGATCCTGAAAACGCTTAATTAATATGAATTGCTTTTGAATATGTTTTTATGTTCATTCCTTTGTATTCAGAATAGCATAGGCCATTTCTAAAGTTGCCTATTAATCATTTTTAAGATGCACTTATTAACTGACGGTTGAATCTTTTTTTTTAATGTATTTTATTTTTCAGATATAAAATCTGGTGTGTGTGTGTGTGCATTGAATACAATTTACAAAATATGATGCCTTATCCGAAATAGGAAACAAAAAAAAAGATTCCTTTTTGAAATTATACACATTACTTATAAACCGTAAATATAAATCGTAAAATATAGAGACATAAAAATGTTAAATATTATTTCCCTGTTTAGACAATTATAAATACGTCAAAATGAAGAGTTATTTTGGTCCAGTACATTTACTTTATAACAAGACTTTATTTTATGCGGCCAGCTTTCTATTTGTCTAAATATTGTTTGCACATTTTTTTATATCATTTTAATACGACCTTTTTTTTTAAATAGTATTTTAGAAAGTACATTTATAATTTTGTTTATTTGCGCTATGAGTCAATTAGCTTTTGTCTTTTAAAGGGATAGTGCCACATGTTCTTTATCGCATAGACGTGGTTACAAATATTATATAACTTACAATTGTGATACGATGCAGTTCCGTAATTATATATTAAATTTTTGAGTGACGAGGGTGGTAGAGCTCTTTCGGAAAACATATAAGTTATGTTAATTTTGTACAAGTGGGAATGAAATTGTAAATTTAGTTATTATGGTCGGCAATAATCATTATTTAATAAGTCATATCTTTTGAATAGTAAGTTTATGTTAAAAGGCACTGCATTAAGTGAAAACAACTCACGCGGTAAAATGGCATATCTCTGTTTCTCATAAGATTTTAACTAAATAGTTGAATCTGAAATTTAACTTGGCAAATAAAAATTGTAATAACCATCACCTAATACTTGGATAAAGGGTCAGCACACTCCCGCTACAAAGTGCGGGTATTTTTCAAGTATATATATATATAAATATTTAAATATGTTTGTGTGTGTATGAATGTCCTTTATAGCTTCTAAACCATGTACCCGATCGTCATGAAACTTTTCAAGACTGTTGAGTATGCTCCCGGGATGGTAACTATCACTTTTTTTCAAAAATTTAACACTCAGGGCTCCGGGGCCCATATCTCATGAAACTGAGTGATTAGTAGCCTTATGTTAATGTAACCATCATCTCATGAAACTGAGTGATTAGTAGCCTTATGTTAATGTAACCATCATCTCATGAAACTGAGTGATTAGTAGCCTTATGTTAATGTAACCATCATCTCATGAAACTGAGTGATTAGTAGCCTTATGTTAATGTAACCATCATCTCATGAAACTGAGTGATTAGTAGCCTTATGTTAATGTAACCATCATCTCATGAAACTGAGTGATTAGTAGCCTTATGTTAATGTAACCATCATCTCATGAAACTGAGTGATTAGTAGCCTTATGTTAATGTAACCATCATCTCATGAAACTGAGTGATTAGTAGCCTTATGTTAATGTAACCATCATCTCATGAAACTGAGTGATTAGTAGCCTTATGTTAATGTAACCATCATCTCATGAAACTGAGTGATTAGTAGCCTTATGTTAATGTAACCATCATCTCATGAAACTGAGTGATTAGTAGCCTTATGTTAATGTAACCATCATCTCATGAAACTGAGTGATTAGTAGCCTTATGTTAATGTAACCATCATCTCATGAAACTGAGTGATTAGTAGCCTTATGTTAATGTAACCATCATCTCATGAAACTGAGTGATTAGTAGCCTTTTGTTAATGTAACCATCATCTCATGAAACTGAGTGATTAGTAGCCTTATGTTAATGTAACCATCATCTCATGAAACTGAGTGATTGTAGCCTTATGTTAATGTAACCATCATCTCATGAAACTGAGTGATTAGTAGCCTTATGTTAATGTAACCATCATCTCCTGAAACTGAGTCACTCAATTGTTTATTACTGCTGTTCATTACTATAGACATGGCCATGATGACATATACTCATATTGAATCATTGAAATATAAAATACTAGAAAAATACCCGCACTTTGTAGCGGGAGTGTGCTGACCCTTTAGCCAAGTATTAGTTGCTGGTTATTACAATTTTTATTTGCCAAGTTAAATTTCAGAATCATCTATTTAGTTAAAATCTTATGAGAAGCATAGATATGCCATTTTACCGCGTGAGTTGTTTTCACTTAATGCAGTGCCTTTTAACATAACCTTACTATTTAAAAGATATGATTTATTAAATAACTAGTAGACCCGTGGTGCGTTGCAACGATCAAAGTAAAAAGGAATACATTTAAAGAAACCAATGAGTGGTATGTTTAAAAAAATTCAGAAGAAATCTTCGTGGAAGTGTGAAAAAAAAATCCAACTGAGTTTTATATATCTAATATATAAAGCTCAAATGTTTGTATGTTTGTATGTTTGTATGTTTGTATGTTTCACTTTTCGACTTTCTGTTAGACAATCACGGAAAAACCAAATGACGGACGGGGACCAAATTTGGCAGGACGGTTCCTTTTACCCTGAAGGTGGTTTTAAGTTAGTTTTTGTAATTGTCCCTTTTGCCCGAATGCCGTAAATTAAATAATCAGAAAATGCAGAGACAAAGAATAAAAAATTTAACCTCATTTCTGTGTTGAACAAATTTACGCGGACGTTCAAATGCCGTTCAAAGCGAGTTACTTTTGGTGACGTTTTTTTTCCCCCAATACTTTATTTTCAGCCGTGCGCATTTGAAAAAATATTATAATGTCTAATTACGGTGCGCACATTTTCGTGTACGCTTCATAATTTGAGCTGTGTATTACAAAGAATTGTCATTTTCTTTACTGTTACTTTCTATATATTAGATAGACACGTAAACATATTTAATTACAACTGCCACACGATGCATTAGATTTAATTGTTTACACGTTTAAATTTAATTGCTAATTTTCTGTTCCATAACTCGACATTTAATAAAAACCTATTTATGTAATAAATGTGACAGTATTTTTTTTTCAAGGCTTCATTTTTAGCGTTGCGCGTTCTAAAACCTTTTATCGCCTGATTACTGTGCGCACATTTTCGTGTACGCATATTAAATTTAGATGTGTCCTATTAATATAACATTTATATTTTGTTTGTCTTTTACATAAGCTATTGTCTTTTACATAACCTATACACTTATACTATTTATATTTAGGCTACCGGACCTATTAACATAAGTATATTAAACTAAATAAAGTGATCCTGAAAACGCTTAATTATTTTGTTTTGCGAATTGAATATGTTATGTTCATTCCTTTGATGATGGATTAACATAGGCCATTTTTAAAATCAATTATTGTCATGGTTTCACATGCGTTTTTAACATAAAATTTATTTGTTTTGTTTTTTTTAAATTAGGAATATAGCCTAATTTCTTTATTTATCTTTATTATCTTTATCTCATAGACGCTGTTGCAAATATTGTATTAATAATTGTGTTACGATGCAGTGTCGTAAATATATAAGAGCTTTTTTAGTGACGAAAATTTAAAAAAGTTTACATAACCTATATATTTACACTATACATTATAAATTTTCGCTACCGAACGTATTAACAGAAGTTGACTAAGTTTAATATAGTGATCCTGAAAACGCTTAATTAATATGAATTGCGAATTGAACATGCTTTTTAATCATTTTCCAGATTATTAATGGTTGCATCTTTTATTTAATGTGGATATATATATATACAAATATCTTTCACAAACAAAATCTGGTGTATGTGTATTGACTATAATTTACTAAATATCATGCCTTATCAGAAATAGGGAACAAAAAAATTTTCCTTTTTGAAATTATACACATTTTACAAAAACCGTAAATATAAATAGAGCTGTGTCATTTTATTATATTAATTGCAAATAAAAACATTTACATTTGGTTTGGCTTTGCGATATAAAGCAATTTCCTATTTCCGGGTACTTTCTTTATTTTACAGTAATGTGCTTTTGACCAATGATTCCGTTTTTTCTTACTTTAGCTATATGACTATACTTTTAAACTTTAGCTACCAGGAATCACCATCATGTTGTCCGCGGTCACGTGGTTACCCTCAAAGACTATTAGAGTCACGTGCAGACCTATTTTTAAAATTACACAACTCAGATTCGTTATATCAGAAGAGTTCATCAAATTGTTAGTCCATGTTATTACTCATTACCCATGAAAATGCTCTTATAAAAAATGTTGGTAATACATTGATGCATATCAAACTGAATACACATGAACCTGATTAGCACATACAATTTAATAGCGATTAATGAGCTTTGGGGGGGGGGTTTACTAGCTGTCTATGTGGGCCGTTTTTGAAAGATACTTACACATATATGTGATTATATAAACAACAGGTATGTAACTAAACATCACCAGTTTTTTTCATTTTTTAAGGTCTCAATAATAACAATCATTTTGAGTACCGCTGGCTGGCTTTCAAATATATATAGATATATATAGATATATATTAATTAATAATAATAATAAAATAATTATATATTTTAAACACCTTTTGATACCTATCCACACATTATTTTTTCATAACTACAGTTTAAAACAACTATTTCATTCAATCGGGAAAATAGACAACTTTTATAATAATAATAATTGGAAATTTTTGTAACACAATGAGAGAAATATATGTCGCACTAAATCGCACCACTAATGAACTTATATTTCAGCTCCGGATATTGACGCCATATTCAAAGTATAAAAATTAAATAACAAAGAGTGCTTTTATATTTACTACCAAATTTTAATTTTAATCAAAACTGTATAGTCCTAAGACGTTTTGATTTAAAGTCAAAGTATATCGGTATATAAAATAAATATACTATAATACACCAACATCAAGACATTTTAAATGAAAGCAATTGAAATCCATTTTTCATTGTTATGGTTTTGAATAACATACAAATACAAGTCAATAACTTTGACCACATACTCATGCCAGCCTTTCATCTAATCAATCTAAGTATTTGTTAAATTGACCGCTTTCAATTAATTTTGTATATATTTAATGTGACAACAAAATATCAACATGTGATTATAATTTGTGTGTATTTACACAAGTACTTCCTATTGGTGTACATTTTTACCAGAATATAAAAGTGCACCTGATGCCAAAAATGCCAGGAAAAAGGAAAAGTTCCATTGGAAGAAAATCTTCTGCTGCAAAAAACATGACTATAAAAAGGTCATTCGAAATGGAACATGTAACAGATCAAATACTTGCTACTGAAAATGTGGATAGAAAAATATATAGAAAATCACAGACCAGTTCTAAAGATTTGTTCATATGCATACGAGAAGCGGCTAATACAAATCACAAACACTCACACAGAAAAAAAAACAGATTTAATGACATAAGTCTGAGAATTGATAATGAAATAATGCACATAACACAAGAATCAAGAGAATCAAGACTAGAAAAGATAATAAAAGGCGTTGCAGACAAAGAAATACTCGAAGAAAATAAATCTCTAAAAGTGAGAATTGAGGCTGTAAATAAAAAGTGTCTGAAAAAAAATAGACCAGATACACAACAAATCAGAAAAGCGAGACTTGAGGCTGTAAGAAAAAGAGCGCCTGAAAAAAGGAGACTTGAAACAGATGAATCTAGAAAACGTAGATTGGAGGTAATGGCAAGACGGAATTCAGAAAAAAGGAGAGAAGAGCAACTAGATTCCAGAAAAACTAGACTAGAAGCTGGACGAAAAAAAGTATCTGAAAAAAGGAGAACTGAAACAGATGAATCAAGAAAACGTAGATTGGAGGAAATGGCAAGACGGAATTCAGAAAAAAGGAGAGAAGAGCAACTAGATTCCAGAAAAACTAGACTAGAAGCTGGACGAAAAAAAGTGTCTGAAAAAAGGAGAACTGAAACAGATGAATCAAGAAAACGTAGATTGGAGGAAATGGCAAGACGGAATTCATTTCTGTATTGAACAAATTTACGCGGACGTTCAAATGCCATTCAAAGAGAGTTACTTTTGGTGACGTTTTTTCCCCCAATATTTTCAGCCGCGCGCATTCAAAAAATATTATAATGTCTAATTACGGTGCGCACATTTTCGTGTACGCTTCATAATTTGAGCTGTGTAGTACAAAGAATTTTCATTTTCTTTACTGTTACTTTCTATATATTAGATAGACACGTAAACATATTTAATTACAACTGCAACACGATGCATTAGATTTAATTGTTTACACGTTTAAATTTAATTTCCATAACTCGAAATTTAATGAAAAACCTATTTATGTAATAATTGTGTCAGTATTTTTTTCAAGGCTTCATTTTTAGCGGTGCACGTTTTAAAATCTTTTATCGCCTGATTACCGTGCGCACATTTTCGCGTTTACGCATCTTAAATTTAGCTGTGTCCTATTAATATAACATTTATATTTCGTTTGTCTTTTACATAAGCTGTTGTCTTTTACATAACCTATACACTTATACTATTTAAACTTAGGCTACCGGACTTATTAACATAAGTAGATTAAACTAAATAAAGTGATCCTGAAAACGCTTAATTATTTTGTATTGCGAATTGAATATGTTATGTTCATTCCTTTGATGATGGATTAACATAAGCCATTTTTAAAATCGATCATTGTGATGGTTTCACATGCATTTTTAACATAAAATTGATTTGTTTTGTTTGTTTTTTTAAAAATTAGGAATATAGGCTAGCCTAATTTTTTTTATTTATCTTTATTATCTTTATCTCATAGACGCTGTTGCAAATATTGTATTAATTACAATTGTGTTACATTGCAGTGTCGTAAATATATAAGAGCTTTTTTAGTGACGACAGTGGCAGAGATCTTTTGGAAAAATGTCAACAAAGCAGTGGCCTTTTTTGAATGGATACAAACAAACAAACATAAAAATATCAATTGAGCTTTATATATTACATATGCGTTTAAATTATTTTATTTCAATTATTTTCACGATGCATTGTATTTAATATTTTACATGCAATGAATAAAATTGGGATTTTTAAAAATTTAATTCATAACTCGACATTTAATTAAAAACCATAGATGTAGCGAGTTTATTTTATGTTGAAAGTGATGGCCTATGTCAAATAAACTTACACTTCAAAACTGTTTACTTAATTAAGCTTTATATACACTATACATTATAAACTTTCGCTACCGAACGTATTAACAAAAGTTGACTAAATTTAATGAAGTGATCCTGAAAACGCTTAATTAATATGAATTGCAATTTAAATATGTTTTTATGTTCATTCTTTTGTATTCAGAATAGCATAGGCCATTTCTAAAATTGCCTTTTAATCATTTTTAAGATGCGCTTATGAACAGACGGTTGAATCTTTTTTTTTAATGTTTTATTTTTCAGATATAAAATCTGGTGTGTATGTGTGATTTGAATATAATTTACAAAATATGATGCCTTATCCAAAATAGGGAACACAAAAAAAGATTCCTTTTTGAAATTATACACATTGCTTTAAACCGTAAATATAAATCGTAAAATATAGAGACATAAAAATGTTAAATATTATTTCCCTGTTTAGACAATTATGAATACGTCAAAATGAAGAGTTATTTTGGTCCAGTACATTTACTTTATAACAAGACTTTATTTTATGCGGCCAGCTTTCTATATGTCTAAATATGGTGTGCACACTTTTTTATATAATTTTAATACGACCGTTTTTTTAAAAAAATAGTATTTTAGAAAGTACATTTATAATTTTGTTTATTTGCGCTATGAGTCAATTAGCTTTTGCCTTTTAAAGGGATAGTGCCACATGTTCTTTATCTCATAGACGTGGTTACAAATATTATATAACTTACAATTGTGATACGATGCAGTTTCGTAATTATATATTAAATTTTTGAGTGACGAGGGTGGTAGAGCTCTTTCGGAAAACATATAAGTTACGTTAATTTTGTACAAGTGGGAATGAAATTGTAAATTTAGTTATTATGGTCGGCAAGAATCATTATTTAATAAGTCATATCTTTTGAATAGTAAGGTTATGTTAAAAGGCACTGCATTAAGTGAAAACAACTCACGCGGTAAAATGGCATATCTCTGTTTCTCATAAGATTTTAACTAAATAGTTGAATCTGAAATTTAACTTGGCAAATAAAAATTGTAATAACCATCACCTAATACTTGGATAAAGGGTCAGCACATCCCGCTACAAAGTGCGGGTATTTTTCAAGTATATATATATATATATAAATATTTAAATATGTTTGTGTGTGAATGAATGTCCTTTATAGCTTTCTAAACCATTCACCCGATCGTCATGAAACTTTTCAAGACTGTTGAGTATGCTCCCGGGATGGTAACTATCACTTTTTTTTCAAAATTTAACACTCATGGGTGCGCCGGGGGCCCATATCGTCATGTTTTGCTTATACGAGCTATGTAAAAATTAGTTTAAGCTTTAGCTACTGTGTAAATTATTGGATCTTAACCAAAATGTGTATATGACAACTTGATAGCCAATATTAAAATACTATAGGGCACTAAACTGCTAATATTCATTCCTTTGGGGCTGGGGGCCCAAAAATTCACATTTTTTAAGCGTTTAAGATTTTATTCACCATTCAGTCATTAACAATCTTGACAAATTATGACACATGTATCAATTATTATACTAATTGAAATGAACAGATGTTTTGAACTTTATATCTTGCCCAGAATGGGCCCTGGGACCCTTAATGTCGTTTTTATCTTATATGAGCTATATAAAAAATAGTTTCTACGTTAGCTACTTAGTAAATGAATAGATCTTCACCAAACTTTGCACACAAAAACTTGGTAGCCTATATTAAAATACTATAGACACTGCACTTCTAATGCCAATATCTTCGTGGCCGGGGCCCCAAATATCTTTTTTCGTATATGTTTAAGATATTTTTCCTATTTACTTTTTAAAGAGCTTGAGAAATATAGCCACAATAAAAATGAACTAAAATGAACAGGTTTTTGAAATTGACCTCTTGCACCGAATGGGCCAGGGCCCCTTAATGCTATTTTCCCCCCTATTGTAGGTATATAAAAAGTAGTTTAAGAGTTAGATATTGAGAAAAAAACTGGATTTTGACAAAACTTAGAATATAAAAACTTAAGAGCCTATATTACTATAGGGCACTGAACTCTTAATTTCCATTCCTTCGAAAAAGTCTTTTTACTGAACTTTAATCATTGTATTCCCTATTCAATTTTACACGATATTGAGGAATATATATTGAGTACAATAGATAAAAACAACATTAAGGGCCCCAGGGCCCATTCTGGGCAAGATATAAAGTTCAAAACACCTGTTAATTTCAATTTGTATAATAATGGATACATGTGTCATTATTTGTCAAGATTGTTAATGACTGAATAGTGAATAAAATCTTAAACGTTTAAGAAATGAGTACAATGGCAATAAAAAAAACTATAATATCACTCATTTTGGGGACCGGGGCCCTTAATATCGTTTCTTCTTTTGTACGCTATTTAATTATTAATTTATTTATCCGTTTGCTATGAAACTTGGATTTTTTTTTCACACTTCCACGAAGATTTCTTCAGAATTATTTTTAAACATACCACTCATTGGTTTCTTTAAATTTATTCCTTTTTACTTTGATCGTTGCAACGCACGACGGGTCTACTAGTTAGATAATATAATAGAAAAAAGTATTATTAAGTTTCATAAGTTAAAGATGGAACACAATACATAAGTACATAATGCTAATTAAGTAATTTTAATTTTTCAGTTTTAGTTTTTAGTTTTCCATTGTTTTCGGTTCGTAAATGGCAGCTCAGTTACAACTCGCAACAAAAGTGACAGTTTATAGTTAATGCGCGAATTGTTCACTGAATGGTAGCAACTGTCGTACTCACACACTTTATTTTCGCGCGGTTTGCATTCATTAATACATGCTACGCATGCGCGATCAATGTTCCCTCTAAGGTTCATTGGTCCATGCGCAAAGTGAAAAATCTCGTGTACAAAATTGCACCGAAACCTTTTTTGGTGCTATATCATACAAAATTTAGTGCACTGAAATTTTAAACTGCTGCGCGGCTTCGATCAGATATCTTAAAGGGAACATTGTGCAGCGTGATGTTCCACTTAGACACAAACGGGCCATCTATAAATGACGTCACGCACCTAGGGGGGAGGAGGGTCACACATTTATGATGAGGTGTGACTAGGGGGGGGGGTTGTTGTTGTTTTCAACAACTGTGACGTCACATCAAAGCACGCAACTTTAAAAACAAGTTCAACTAAAATCTTTGATTGCTAACAATTTATTTAATGATGTCTTAAATGGTTTCTCGCGTGTTACGATATAGAGTGCAGCCTTACACTTAACTAAAACATACTTAAATGACATAAAGTGATTTTAAAAATAATTTTCAAATAAGAAATACGGCTTTTATTGGGGGTGGGGGAGGGGCGAAACTTTATGACGTCATATTTGAGGGTAGGCTAATTTTTTGTGACGACGTGTGACCGGGGGGGGGCGAAATCGTGTGACGTTATTTATGGACGACGCTATACAAGTTCTAGCACTTGGGTCGTATTCCAAACAAATGTCGTATAGCAAGCAAAAGGTTTCGCCTCCAAACAGGACGTATACCGAGTTGGACTTATACCAAAGCAAACACATACCGATGTTCCACTATATTCAAATCCCACAAAATCACGAAGTAATGCACCATTAAAATTCAAAATCAGTGGTGTTTTTTTCCGGCAAAACTGGACCGGAGCCGGATTTGTAAAAATTGCCGGGTTCCGGATTTACTGGAGCTGAAGCCAAATCCGGTAAATCCTTATTTAGAATCGAGACATCCCCTCCCGATCCTTTTCTATACGACAAATAAAACATAGTTCCCTCACTTCTCAACATTCGGGGGTGAGAAGGTTTATTTTACTCCATAAACATGGCGCCCAGGCAAGGCTGTGACATTTCCCCCTCCACAGGGGCGGATTAAAAAAAGGGGGGGGGCTTATTGGGCTAAAGCCAGGGCCCCAATGATTTAAGGCTAAAATTAGGGCCGCCAAACTCATTATATTGTATACTAAAGTTGCTGGACCGGGTCCCAGGTGGAATTGCAGTCAGGTTGCAATCTTAATCCACACCTGCCCTTCCCCCATTTAGCCATATAGATTCATATTGATTAGGGGTTATACCGAGTATGATTTTTTTTGCCGAGTACCGAGTAGTGGCAGCCAAGTTTTTCCGATGCCGAGTGCCGATACCGAGTACCATCAAACCTCTCATAACGAGCACCTCTCATACGATCACCTCTCATAACGAGTTTTTGGCATAACGAGCAAATTTACCGAGTGGCGGCCCTTTTTTGCTGATACTGATAACTCGATACCGATACCGAGTACTTGATGAAAAAACATTAACTTAAAAAAAAATTCAATGGAATACTAGGATTTATTTTTAGGATTTGTAGCTATGAATTTTTAAAGTGTGGTTCATTTTGTCACAATCCCCTAGGCTTCGTCACATCTATCAGGACCTATAAATGACTCATGACAAAGCAAACTCATCTCTCTAACAATGTACACAAAAAAATTAGGAACTCCTTTTGAACTTTTGACCCTTCAACTTTGACAACTTTGACAGCGGCGTAGAGTGGGTATGTGCCACCCGGGGCAGAACCCAGGTTTGCCCCTCGGGAAAATACATATATGATCAATTTTTTAGAAAATAATAATTTACCTTAGAAAAATTAAAAATTTCATCTCAACTATTTCTTATCTTATCTTATCTATCTGATCTATACAGACGCTCCTTCTATGCAGAAGATAATTGCGTCCACTGACCATGAAAGATGATCTGTAGGCAAGTGATGCAGCGTTCACAGGCCACGGCTTTGTGGGTTCCACGCATTACCCAGCCGCCTAACTAGAGTTAGATACCCATTCGGAGCTGGGTGACTCAGGGACGCCCTAGGCCCAGGGAACAAATCCTTGCCTTCACATGGATTCGAACCCGTGACCATCGGTACTGCAGTCGAGCGCGCTGCCACTCGACCACCACGTCCGCAATTTCTCTACATAACATAACTTTATACTCGATTTGATTACTCGCCACAATTTTCTCTCTCGTTCTTTGACTGGAAGGTACAATTAAAATTTTAAGGTATTTACATACATTTTTAGCGAAAGTCAAAGCATCTTTTAAGTAGTCCATTAGTTTCTTTGTGAGTAGCCTTTGCAAAGCATTTTTTTTTACATTACGTTTGTAAATAATTTCGCGCGTCATTGACTTCATAAAGTACATGTTTCCAAATGCACAGAACAAAAAATTGCATTGTTCCTGCGTCTGTTCATTTGTTAAATTTTTGTCTGCCTCGATCAGTTTTTAAAACAAAACGTCACAATTGCTCCATGGATTCACTATTCTATTTTGTATCCTGAAGGCAGTTTAATGCCTTGTCTGTATCAGCAATTAGATCTTTCCACAGTGAATGGATATGAAAAAAAATGTGTAACAACGATCTAGTGTACTAAACTAAAAAAACTCAATAATTTAATAACGGTACATTCGATCGATCTGAAATTTTGATACAATGCATTGTCATCCAAGATCTATCTGTGGTAAAATTTTGAGATCTCTAGGACCATCAGAAGTGGTTTAATTTAAGGTTGGTAGATTTGAAAAATTGTTGGACAGACAATGCCACAGGAACAAAAGCGAGTTAATAAAACGTGGTTAAAAATGTTAGAAAGTTTGTTTCAGGTGGAACGGCATGTAAACAAAAAAGATTTAAGAAACTGTTGGTGTGAGATTTGACATTGAGATTTATGTCTTAAAGTCTCTTGAACGCTTGTATACTTTCCAGAATTAAAGCAGTAATAACACCCGGGGCCTTTGCAGCCCATAATGTTAGGATCATTAGCTTTAAACTTATTTAAAACCTTTTCCGAAATGTCGTAAGTAGATTTATTGTTGTGTGCAATGATCCTTTGAAAGATTCTACAACGTCTAATTTATGATCTTTAATCTTTACATTTCATACAACTGGATTTGTTTGATCTTGATGTGAAATATTGAGAGCTAACAAACATACAATGGAATAGTATTAGTTCTAATGTACCTGAACGATTTTATTTTTGAGAACCGCATAACCTAATAGTGCAATGGTCTCATTTTGAATGTTGAGGTGACAAGTTGTTTTTTTAAAATTATTTTGCAAATTTCGTTCTCGAAGCACTTGATAGTTTGTTAGCAGATGCATAAGTTCCAGAATATTGCTTTTATTTGCACTAGTATAACTACTAGTATATTCCTCTCTATGACCACGAAAAATCCAATTATATTTTGCCGGGATTTAATAATGTCAAGCATTATAACACGAACTTCTTGCCCCTTTGTTTTGTTTTCTTTTACAACTATTTTTTTTACAAAAGTATTTTTAAAAAATATAATCAGATTTCTGATCCCTTCCATTTGCAAATACTTTGACAATGTTGAGCACTTGTTTACGAGTGGCTACATTTGAATTTATTTTGTGTCAACTCTTATTCCATTAGATAAGTAACTTATTTCATTATTTTTGTTTATGCAACGAAACAGAAGACATTAAAATTAAAAGGATAATGATTTATACGCCATATAAGCACGCTAACAATTTTACCCCATTAATTTACTTGCGTTAAAATTATTCCCATGTTAATTGAGTCATCTCTATTTTGGTGTAAGACCGTATCTATTTTGGAGAAGTTAATGCTAATATGTTAAACACTCTTTCAATCTTGCTGCACTTACAGTAATCTACTTATATCAATTTAGTCCATGTAGCCTATGTTATAAAAATTTTATTAGTTTTTGGAATTTAATGGATATAGAATTTTAGCTTCTACAAGAGGAGTGGCTGAAAAACTTTAATCAATTATAGGTACCAGCACACCAGTGTCATATTTTTACACTAGTTACGCCCAGTGGCGTCACTCCTTCACAACTCAACCCATAGAATTCCTCCGAGTTTTGTAGTGCCAAATTATGGAAACTTATATATATTTAACATGTTAGTGTCACCCCCATGATGGTGTCACCCGGGTCGGCCCGCCCCCATCGCATCTCCCTAGTGACACCCCTGGTTTCGTCCCTTGGTTTGTCCTTTCAGTAGCTTTAGTATCAGAAGAATTTAGTTATATTCATTATGCCATTTGAAGTTTTGGCATTAGGGAAGTTCACGTATTTTAAAAGATCCTTCATTTCTTTTTTTAATTTTTACCTTGGCTTTTTTTAAAAATTAAACTAAATTTAAAGCTTTCATTCTTATAAACTTATTAACCACGAGGAATTTGCCGCCCTAAGCATTAGATTAGCTAATATTTAAAATGGATAAGGTGCAGACATTTTCGCTCCTGCAACAGGAACTGCTGTCAAATGTTAAGATCAATTAAGTAAACAGCAGATCAGTTTTGCGTTCTCATGCTACTTAAGTTTCTTGGTTTTTCTTTTCATTAGCATAAGTATCAGAAGAATTTATATCCAATATAGAGTTTGGCAGAATAATTGTTCACACATTTTAGGATAGTACCCATATTACTTTCATTATTTTCTTTTTTGGTTTCTATTTTATTTTGATAAAAAGATCCACTTTCTTTCAACATTGTCTGTCATAGAAGCTAATAAACACCAAGGAATTTGCCACCCCTAAAAAAGTGCCGCCCGGGGCATTTGCCCCCCCCCGCTCCCCCTACCTACGCCACTGAACTTTGACACATTTTTATTAATTCTAACCAATAGTCAAATGGCTTTTGCACACGGCTACTTCATATGAATGAAACAATGAGAACAAAGCAGTAGTAAAAGAGTCAAAATGTGGTTTAAGGATGAATGGTTGCCAATGACAACAGGTCTGCATACGGTACATTTTGTTATTCCATACAAAACGAAACGTTTTACACATGCGATTCTGCGTGCATGTTTTCTATTGGAGCAATTATGTAATACTCGGAATCGGCATCACTTACGCGGCCGATTGCCGAGTATCTTCGAGTATACGAAAATCGGCCGATGCCGAGTAGCCGAACCGAGTATCGGTTCAGCCCTAATGTTAATGACACCATCTCATAGATATCTATCGTGTTGTAATGTTGTAAACGACTGTGGCGCAATCTGTAAAAGACTGTTTGACAAAACTTTGGTGGCGCCATCAGTTTAAACTTACCAAACAAGGGAGATAATATCAATTAGCACATACATAATGAAATATGTCAGATATATCTTCAGACGTGACACTCACATTATTTTTAATTTTTTAGACAAATACAATATATATGAAATAAATTATACATTAATCATAGAACGAACACAATTTGGTTTAACCATTTATTAGAGTGGATGGATTTCTCTGTTCATAAAGGGGCCGTCCATAAATGACGTCAAGCTATTTTTGCCGATTTTTGACCCCCTCCCTCCCCCTCGTCACGCGTCGTCACAAAAACTTAGACCCCCCCCCCTCTAAAAATACGTCACAAATCTTTGAAAACACACACAAAAAAACAAACAACAACTTATTTTGTAATTGAAAATAAGTATGTTTCAAATCACTTTTATTGTCATTTAAGTATTTATTATTTATTTAGTGAAGAACTTCATTGTAATATCGTAACCCGCGTGAAGCATTTTTTAAAAACGTTTAACTGGCCTTCAGAAAACGAACTGTGTTAACATCCTTAGATTATATTTTATTTTAATGCATACAAATTAAACATTGACTATTAATCATCAGGGTTAAAGTCTTTGTTTAGAAATTTTTTTTATTTAAAAATAACATTTTTAAAATGTATTTATTTTTAAAAACCCTCATTTGACTGACGGGCATCCCGTAAGAAAGAACTCGGCGAACAGAAGTAAATAACCTCATCTGGGGTCAAAAAAGGAATTCTTGGGGGTAATGCAGACTCATTTGGGACACATAACATCCACTACAATCCACTAGATATATTAAAATATGACATGTGTACGTGTACGCTTGGAACATATGTCCATTATTGAACCGGTTCCTTCCAGAAAATGCATTTTTTAAAAATTTGACAACAATGTAGATTTCTTACCTACGTACTATACGAAGACACCAAAATCTACCCTACTTTCATTTATATTGACACGAGTGACAATAATCTTAATCCACATGACTTGTCTGTATCAAGTGTCATTTCTGTGATAATAAAATTTAATGATTTAAAAACTGAGCTAAGAAGAAACGTTGTTTTGTGCTCCTCTCGAATTGCGATGTCAAGAATTTGATGCATTCAATAAAGTTAATGAATACTTGACTAATTTTAAATGGGCTCATTTACCATTATATCTATCTAGAAGACTAGAATAGCCGGGGGCGTTTGACCAAAAACCCATCGAACAATTATATCAAACTTAAAACGTTTTTAATTCTATCAAATGGATTCCCTAAACCCCTCCCCTTTTAAAAAAAATGATATTCCGTGTCGTTTTGACTTAAAATATCTTCACATAATCCTATTCAGATCATTTTTAGACACTTGTCATGCATGTAAAACTCATCAGTAGCATTTTGGGGGGGGGGCTAACGACGCTCCCCCAAATCCCCTAGTCATATGAGCAGGACCTATAGTCTGGGGGTTGGAGGGGGGTAACGCACACATAAACTTGTATATTTTGGGGTAACGGGTAAAAAGTTCGAGAGAACCAAACGGAGCTGCGGTTACATCACAAATGCTTTGATGTCAACATCAAGCGACGCAGTGTAACAATTTCATATGTTATCTTGTGGATTCTCAAACTTAAAGATTATAATTAGATTTAATTTTCGTGTCTTGATAGCTTACGCCAACCAGCGTCTGATGGCCTACCGACCAGCACATTGAGAAGCACTGATTTTTAAAAAAAAGCCATTAAATAAATTGTAATCGACCAAATATTTCAGTGGAAGTTTTATTTCAAGTTACCCTTTTGATGTGACGTCAGATTTCTTCAAACCCCCTCCCTCCCCGCATCGTCACAAAAGTGTGAACCCCCCTCCCCCCCTAGGTGCGTGACGTCATTTATGGACGGCCCCAAATGAATATGTAATCAAGATTTCGACATCGAGCATAAAATGAATAATTACGTTTTTTTTAAAATGGTTTCTTAATAAAGAAAAAAAAGAAGAAAAAAACGTTTGCCGATATGATTTTATATAAATTCTAACATAATCTAAGAATAACTGTATTTGTGTGTTTACAAAATCGTGTATTTAATGTGAGGTAAAAGTTCAGTGGTTATTTATAGAGTTTTTGAATAGTCCCAAATAAGGGTTAGGGTTCAAACATATTGGCTTTTGGCCTGTGCAGATCATGCCCGTATGTAGTTCAAGGTTAGCCAGACCTCAAAGAGTTGCCATCTTATCTTATCTTATCTTATCTTATCTTATCTATACAGACGCTCCTTATATGCAGAAGATAATTGCGTCCACAGACCATGACGGAGGATCTGTTGACAAGTGATGCAGTGTTCACAGCCACGGCTATGAGGGTTTCGCGCATTACCCAGCCGCCTAACTAGTGTTAGGTACCCATTCGGAGCTGCGATCTTTGAACAAAGTCATCCATCGTTCGTGTTACTCCGACAATTTTCGGATGACATCGGTCTGAAATTTTGCTGACACGCACATAACGAGGTCACAGAATGACACATGACTTTGGGGCAGATGCAAACGCACGACGGCATCGTTAGTAAAGGTGGAACATATAGACAATTACAGCTTTAATTTAAATCTATAGGCGACAGCGTGGTAGCCCCATATAATCAAAATATTACAATTTTTCTTTGTTAAAAACTAAAACTGAAACAAATATGATAAGTTCTAAAACTAACAGCACTTTAAAAAATGTAGCTATAAAATTATTTCTGCTTTAAAAATGTAAAGGTGTTTATAAACGTTTGTTATGGTTATTCTTTATGGCTTTACCTTTAAAATGTTGCTTGGCACTGTCCCATTTAAAGCACCATTTGATATGGTCGAATGTTTGTCTCACCACCAGCTCCTTTCATATCGGCCAATAAATACTTGGAATTGTAAAGTTATTATTTTTATAGTAAAACTATGCTTTCCTTTCTTGTATACAAACATTCTTCCTTCAGACATGTTGTAAACACAACCATATTAAAAGTGTAAACATAAAAAATGTCACTTGCATATAACCTTTAAATTAAATCGAACTACCCTTTAAAAAAAACACAAAATAATTAAAAACATACTCTACTTATAAAATATAAAAAATTAAAATAACAACGTCATCTATCTATATATATAATAAAAACAACCAGTATTTTATTGACAACACTTTTTATAAACATATTCCTGATCGGTGCGCATTATATTAAACATGTTTTACGACACAACTGCAATTTTGTATTTTTGGATGGTCTTGCGCTGCGTATTATAATGAACATTCTTTTAGTTACGTCTAGTACATAAAGGATTTATAGTGAAAAACTTGTTTTTTTTACGGTTTTTTTTATTACTGAGATCGTTGCAACGCACGACGGGTCTGATAGTCATATATATATTTACGCTCAATTATCGCTGACTGTGGCCTAAGGCTAAGTCATAAACCTTTTGGTTTCCAGATTAACTAACCAAACAACACACGAAACTATGACGTCAGCATTTGTGTTGTAAACAGTGCTGACTGAATCAAAGAGTTATTTTTTTGGTGCAGTAATTTGGTGCGCTGCTTTCTAAAATTACTTTAAATATCGTGTAGTGATTAGCACTGTAAAAAATATTATATACATACTTTTGTACATTTCAGGAATATTTCGTATTTATCATACAAGGATAGATAAGTTACTTGGGCTTTTGAAAAAACAAAAAAAAACAAAAAAACAACCTATTATGAAATACTTTGTGTACATTTAATAAAGTTTAATATTACGTATTTATCATACAAGGACAAGTTAATTGGGCTTTTGAATAAGGTGGGTGCCGCAGGCGCCCTTAAAAAAGGGGGCGCCGCAGGCGCCACGGCGCCGCAGCACAAACTAGCATCCAATATAATTGTTTTGTTTATATTATAATTTTTTAAATATTATGATAACTTTTTAACGTAATTATTTTTCCATGATTTAGAATGTCTTACGTAATGTAAATATAAAGCTAATACTCATGTAAGTTATTTGTACTGACGTAGGCAGTAGACGAAACGTCAACTTTTGCTTTAGTCAATTTAAAAAGCTTTAATTTATTGTTTTGATTATACAATTGTTTGTGTATCTTGCATTTTTTTGTATATTACTTGAATTTTATTTGAAATTGGTTATTACAAAAAGGAAATTGTGGATACAGAGGGGAGAGAAGCAGTGAGATGAAACAAGAAAATAATTATTTTATTTTTGTTGCGTACAACACTTACGTATTAAACAAGAACAACTTACAATTTAAACAGAAAACAATCTTATATAAGGAGAATAACTTCATCTAAAGCCCTTAATACCACAATGATAAGATTATTGATAGTGAATCCTTGATACATAGAATAAAAAGAATTATATATAATTATGTAAATCTGTGTTGTTTGTATGTCGTTGTTGACGAGGACCATTCTCATCATGTGATGTTGTGTCCTTTGATTACTTATGAGTCCAATGTTTCTAGATGTGACGTAGACGCAACCTAACGTAAAATAGAATTGACCTAGACATGAGCCATATGTTAATTAGATTGTAAATTTCTAAGCTCCCCCCTCCCTGGGATCTGGTATTTGCACTTAGTGTATGCACTCCTGTCTCTTTCATATCCTTTGGAGATGGGAGTACCTAGATTTTTTTTTATAACCGCGGTATTGGTCTATTCTAGCACTATTCAGTGCAGCGGTCTCTGGCCCAATGTACAAGCCTCCTACATTTATAACAATCGCCCCTCTAAAAAAGGTGCATCCACAGGTAGGGGTAGATATGTTCGTGATTTTATTAGGAGGATTACGAGCACGATTTCCCAGGCCTGTCGTCTGGTCTTGCCAGCTTGTTGTATGTTAGTTTCACAGGTTGCTGCGCCATTCTGTATAATAAGATGCCAGGAAGAGCTGTTTTTGGTTGCTGCCTCCCAGGAGCCATGCCCAATTTCCATAAGCCTTTAATGAGGTCTCGAGCATATCTTTGTAGCGCTTACTTTGACTTCCGCGAGCTCTCTGTCTATATTTAATCCTGCTATAGAAGAGCCTCTTTGGAAGCCGATGGTATGGTATGCACAATATGTGTCCCTCCCAGCGCAGTCGGGACTGCATCAGACTTGTGTAGATATATGGGAGTCTAGCCCTTACGAGTACTTCTGTGTCTGTAACTTTTTCCTGAAATTTGATATGGCTAAGATCATTAGACTAAACAGTGCTGGGAGGGGGAGGGCAGGACATATTCTTTACACCATTAGAAACTAGGAAGGGTTCATATACTTCTTCATTTTCCTGGACGCTAGTCTGCATGCCATCATGGAACTTCCTAACTTTGGCTATGAACTCTTGGGCAACCATACTTGGCCATAATCTTTCATAGTTACTCTCTCCTTTATGCATCAAATGCTTTAGCAAGGTCAATGTATATGGAGAAGAGGTCCATGTTCTGTTCTCGGCATATTTCTTGCAGCTGCCTGTTTTGCTGCAAACACAACTTTCTTGTCGGAAAGCGCACTTTCAGGAACAAGAAGTAGCCTAAACTTTTGTCACTATTTTTTATGATTAGTTCAGAGAAATAGCATACATTTTCTTCACTAATTTTATTATTATTATTGTAGAAAAATCTTATCTTATCTGTTACAGAAACTCCTTCTGTACAGAAGATTATTGCGCCCTACGCTTATCTATGGTTTGTGTTTAGTCCTGCATTTTTATTAGAGTTTTAAATGTTGATAAAGTGTTGGTTTTCCTGGTTTCTTCAGACAACCCCTTCAACGCCCTAATTCCGTCGGGAAAGAACGAAAATTTGTATGAGTTTGTTATGGCATACGGAATAAGAAACGTGTTTTTATCCTTATGTCTATCTGAGGGATGTATTAAGTTATCTTTGTGTTGCATTTCCAAATTAGAATTAATTGCTTTATGTATGATTACTACTAAATTTTCGTTACGTTTTTTTGATGATAAGTTCGTCTTATCTTAAAAAACAACAACTCCCACACTGTTTCAAAGCACTATGTAAAGTTTAGAGTAATTCTGAAAGACATTAGACTTTACAAGATGAGTTAAGAGATATCTTAGAATGAGTTAGGATACTTTCTAGGATGAATTTAATGACATCACAAGACGATTTTAGAGGCATTATAGAATGAGATTGGAGAAATCATTCGATGAATTCCTGAATTTTTAAAAAATCCCGTATTTACTTTATTCTCTCTATAAACTAAAGTATTCTTTGCTTTCTTTGAGCAGTGACCATGACACACTGTATGTATTTCAACATAGATAGATCCGACCTTACATTTTCTCCACAGAGGTCAGTTGCAACAGACACCATCAATTAACCAGGCTTATCATTGAGTCGTGACTGTCATCTGGGTCGCATTGTGTGGACGAGCGATTCTGTTACACGAAAAAAAAACAACAGCGCAGCGCTTGTCCAACAAAATGTTTTCTTGTCAATTGGAATGAGGACAACAGTCTTCTTTCATAACGACCTCAAGAATGCTCCAGAAAAAATGACTCATCCATTCGAAGAGACCAATACACCACCCAACCCCCCAAAAATAAATACACACACACACACATACACACAGCTGTCTAGGTGTTGTTTCTTTCATTCATAATTTGTTATTAT
The DNA here is from genome assembly GCA_944989445.1 of Ampullaceana balthica. Classification (NCBI taxonomy): domain Eukaryota; kingdom Metazoa; phylum Mollusca; class Gastropoda; family Lymnaeidae; genus Ampullaceana; species Ampullaceana balthica. The sequence continues at coordinate 952,173 of CALYLW010000677.1, forward strand.
CCCTTCTGGCAGTAAAACAAATCTTGTTGAGTCCGTAAAAAGTTGGATTTTAAAAAATTGAAATATATATTTATGAAACAAATCGAATTTGTTTCATTTAAGGTTGTAAAACTATCAACAAATTCTAATTGAAATTTGTTCTAAAATAATGTAGAAAAACGTGTTATTTTATTTTGTAGACTACAGCAAAACCTTTACTATTGCAGCATGAAAGAAGCAATTATTAATGTCATTATTTTTTCCAAGACATTGTTTAAAAAATATGAAGAAACGTTAGATTTATATTATGATATGTCTCAAAATTCTTTTAACATTTGCATCAAGTATAAATATTTCAAAATAGGCTTAAAGTTTTGTTTAAAGAGCATAAGTGAGAAGGTAGGACGAGGGTAATGGACGATACTTTTGAGTTAACTTGGAGAGTATGGGGGCAGTGACTGAATGACATACGTCGAACCTCTAGCCAGAAACCTTGAACTAGCAAGGTCACAAGAAAGCTGTGAACAGAATGTGTCATCACTTTTTGTCCCCTTGTTAAGGAAACCAAATACCCAGACGCGATGAATGGAACCGTCCTTATCATCAAATATATAATATGACATGGTCTTTTTTTAGCTTACTTTCCCTCTCAGTTCTGTTGCTCTACTTCTGTTATGAATTAGTTCGAGATGTTTTTGTTTTACTGCATGATCGGGGGAGGGGATTGGGAGGTGATCATTCTACACTAGTATACTAAAAAAAGTATATTTCTGTCCAGGGTTCATTAAAATGTATATCCATGAAGGGTGGTGACTTTGAAAAGAGCATGCTAGAAAACTTTCATATCACATACTTTGTTGATACATTTTACTGGAACATTTAAAATGCACTTTCAGATTGTGCGTCACAGGTTAATTCCAGAACCATTTAAGTTGAATTCGATTAAGATGAACAATAAAGAGATCTTAATCGGCATCCTTCCGTCTCGAGAGACGATGGTGCATCACCGTTGAGTTGGGTTGCATTTCCTCGAGTGGCTGTGCAGTCCTATCCTTGAGGGACAGTCTTCACCACAGCTTTTACACACGAGTTCTGTGCTTCCAAATGTTTTGGCCTTTCTCATAGCTCTTCTGTCTGTAGCCTCCTCCATCCTTCGCTCCTCGGCTACTATGACACCCTCTTTGACAACTGTGCGCCAAGTAGTTCGGTCTTCTGAGAACATTCTTTGGGTATTGGTACGCATTAGGACCTCAGTATTAGGCACGTAGTCTTGCCATTTAATGCCAAGGATGCGACGCAGGCATCTCAAATGGAAGCTATTAAGCTTGCGCTCTTGGGATGTATAAGTGGTCCATGTCTGGCTCCCGTATAGCAGTGAACTAATGACGCAGGCTCTATATACACACCAGTTGGTTTCTTTTGTTAACTTGGTGTTTTGCCAGACCCGTTTATTTAATTTAGCCATTATTACAGCTGCCTTGCCAATTCTACTTTTTATTTCCTCTTCAATGGACAGGGTATTGTAAACCTTGGAACCTAAGTAGGTGAAGCTGTCCACAACCTCCAAGTTTTCATTGTCGATATTGATGGTAGGAGGAGGTTGTGTGTCTTGGGCCATGATGTTTGTCTTTTTCAAGCTGATTTGCAGCCCAAATTCTTTGCAGGCGTTGGAGAAGCTTGACACGAGTTGATGCAAACCAGTTTCTGTGTGCGATGTTAATGCCGCATCATCCGCAAAGAGTAGCTCACGAATTAGGACATCTGTCGTTTTGGTCTTGGCTCTGAGGCAGGCAGTGTTGAAAAGTCTTCCATCAGCTCTGGTGTGTAGCCAGATTCCATCACTGCTATCCTTGAATGCGTATCGAAGAAGTACAGAGAAGAATATTGCGTACAGTTGGTGGTGCAAGTACACAACCTTGTTTAACTCCGCTGCTGACCGGAAAGGCTTCTGACGTAGCTCCATGGAACTGCACTGTACCCTGCATATTTTCATGAAACTGTCTGATGATGGCGAGTAGGTGTGGTTTACAGCCGATTATTACCAGGATTTGGAATAGCCCTTTGCGACTGACTAAATCAAAGGCTTTCGTTAGGACCACAAAGAAATTGTATAGTGGTATCTGTTGCTCTCTGCATTTTTCCTGGAGCTGCCGTATGGAGAACTCGATGTTAATGGTAGACCGACCAGTCTGGAAACTGAACTGACATTCTGGATAGACACGGGATGCTAGACTCTGAAAACGAGTTAGTATGACACGGGCGATGACCTTTCCTTCAATACTAAGGAGTGAGATGCCGCGATAGTTATTCAAGTCACTTCTATCGCCCTTGTTTTTATATAGTGTCACTATATTTGCATCCTTTAGGTCTTGGGGGATGTAGCCATGTTCCCAAGGACAGAAGCTCGTGCAATGGTTGGAGTAATGCCTCTTGCCACTCTTTAGTATCGGGGATGTCATCTAGAGCGGTACTGGAGACTGTGGTAACTGTTGAATACAGTTCCAGATAATGCTCAACCCACCCTTTTAGCTGTCCTGCTTGGTATTCAATAATTTCTCCACTTTTGGACTTCAGGGGGCAACATTGGAGGTCAATGGGCCAGTTGCTTTCTTGATATTTTTGCACATCGCTTTGGCATTGCCCATGTCTGCAGCTGATTGTATGCTGGAGCATAGCTTAAACTAGTAGGTATTGGCACATTGACGTGCAACTTTTTGGGCATGTGACTTGGCTGTTTTTAAGGCATGCAGCCTATCGGGTGTGGGCTGTTCCTTGTAGGCCATAAGAGCTTTTCTTTTGGCTTCAGTGACAGGTTTCATATCGTCCTAATATTCATCAAACCATTCGGTGTTTTTGTGAGATTTCTTGCTAAATGCATGTATTGCTGATGTATAGATTGTGTCTCTGAGATGCGTCCATTTGGAATCAATGGTGACGCATGGGGACGTCCTTGAGAGACTTTCCTTCACTTTGTTAATGAACAGCTGCGTTTTCACAGGATCTTTCAAGCAGAAGGTGTTGATACGTGGACATCCCTTCTTCTTGGTGTGTTAAGAGATTTTCCTCATTATACGTACCATGTTGGCCACAAGGGAGTGATCCATGTCGCAGTCGGCGCTGTGATAGCTTCGGGTGAGTAGGACGCTGGCTAGTTGTGCATGCCTGGTGATGATGAGGTCCAGCTGGTGCCATTGGTGCGATCGAGGGTGTCTCCAAGATACTTGGTGTATATCCTTGCACTTGAAGAAAGTGTTGTTCACACACAAGCCTCGTGAGCAGCACAGTTCCAGAAGCATCTGTCCATTCTCATTTATCTTTCCTCTTCCAAAGAGACCAAGGTATGTGGGTCAGGCTTCGTGGTCGAGCCCCACTCTAGCATTGAAATCTCCTAGGAGATAGATTGCCTCGTATTTGTGGATGCTGGCTATTGCCTGGTCTAAAGCTCCATAGAACTGGTCCTTCTCTTCTGGGGTTGAGCAGAGAGTTGGGGCATACACACTAAGAATGATTGCTGGACTCGCAGCTGTTCTGAGTCTTAGAGTGATGATCCTCTCCGTGCCTGATGATGGGGGTACGATGGATGGTAGGAGGTTGTTCTTAACAGCAAAACCTACACCATGCTGTCTTGGTTCATCTGTAGGTCTGCCTTGCCAGAGGAAGATGTAATTTGCCTCTTTTAGTGATCCGCTGGTCTCCTTAAGGCATGCTATATCAATCTTTAGCCTATTGAGCTCTCTATCGATTATTCCTGTTTTCCGTGTGTCGTTTATTGACTGAAGCTCATCAGTGATGCCGGGACACATAGTCCTCACATAGTCCTCACGTTACAGCTAGCGATTCGAAGAGCTGGGGTCTTCTTTTTATTTTATTGTATTTCTTGGTGCATGGCTTTATGGCCCACTTGTTGAGTGAAACTCTAATATCCAAGCCGCATGTGGAGAATGCAGGCCATGACGTGATATCACCTAATTGACTGGGGGCTGCCCAGTTTGAAGCGAGACTTTGGTTGTCTCTCCCACCGTCGGAAGCGGCCTCTGGCGCCTAGCTCTACGTCAATTGAGCTTTGGCTTAGAACCGGTAACTGCTGCTTCCCGTGTTTTTCTCGACACCTTGCGGCGACACTGGAGTGTCCTCTCCAGAGGTGATGCAAGCCTGGGCGGGTATTATGGAGAATTAGCTGCTGCCCATACAGCATATCCCTCCTCTCCGCGTCAATGGTGTAACCAAGGGAACTACTTTAATGTATAGACCGCCTGTAGGTGCTCCGTTTCCTGTTTTTCTGTCAAGGTTTACTCCCTAGTCTTTCCCGAGTAGCGGAGGTTTGAAGTCGGAGTTTCGTTCTCCTAGATGAACTACCAGCCAAGGTTAACGATAATCAAATACCCGTAGAGGTGCCCAATGGGAGCTGAGTAAACTCGAGGAAAACAGCACCAGGAATCGAACCCATGACCGATTTTTTTTTATTAAAAAAATATATAATTTTTATTTTAGAGTCTCGATGCCACAGCGCCCTATCACTTAGTCCACCGCACCCCATAATAACTTTTTAACATACACATTTATTGGTTTGGAGCAAATAAGTCTGAAATCAGTTATCAACATAGCTGACACTTAGATTAACTTCTTTAATTTACTGATGCGTTTTAATGTCTTTCTGTTTTAAAAATGTCTCTTTGACAAGAGAAGGAATCCGAGATGAGAAAGCTGATGGTTCATGTTATGTGTTCAGTGAAATGCTTCTCAAGACTCCACCTGGCAATAATGGCAATCTAGTTTTGTTATCAAGCTCCTAGTCTACACTCGGTTTTCTAGTTTATTCCCTCTCATTTATATTTTCTTAGTTTTGCAATGTTCACTTTGGTTTTTCAAATGTGCTATGTACGTATGTTTTTTAAATTGCAAAAATTGCATATTTTTCTTGGTTGTTCTATGCTCACAAACAAAAACAACATATTTTAAGCTCATCCCTTTTCTCTATCAAGAAAATGATTTTTAAGGCCTTTGGATTTTTACCTGCTCAATTAAATGACCCCCAAAAATTTTGAAAAGCTAAGTTAGTAAATTAGATTCAAAAGATACAACAAATAATTTAATCCCAGTTTTAATTAAATCAACTGTTAGAGGTTATTTGTAAGCATTTAAAAATATTTTGTAATTCCTACTTCTTTAAAATTCAAGAATTAATTTTGATATAACTGAGATCCAACTGACGGTTGTGGGCGTCTTTAGATTCCAATCAGAGGGCAAGCCAGTGAGTCTCAAACAATCACTCTTCCATTTTAAACTTGTATTTATTTTACCACATTATTTCTTAAACCCTATACTTTTGTCTTAATGAATAGTCATGATTTAATGAATAGCTTTTTTATTTATTTTTCTAATGCTTCTAAAATTGAAGATTAAGCATAAAGAATTAAACTTTAAACATTTTAGGTGTATACATTTTTAATTAATTGATATTGATCATGTCGTCTCATTTCCACCTGAAGTTGAAGTGCGTGCTGTTATTGAAAGACAGTTTATTGCTAGACGGGTGTATGCTGAAAAAGTTGGCTGTCAGCTGGGCATTTTTTTCTATTTTTTTTAAACATAGCAGATGCTCCTTCTATTGCAGAATATTCTTGTGTCATACATTCTGATAAAAATGCACAGACCATGCCGATCTGCTGGCAAGTGATGCAGCGTTCACAGGCCTCGGCTATGACGGAATCGTATGGCACAATTCCCAGCTGCCTTTGTTTACCTAAATAGTGTCAGGTACCCATTTCGAGCTGGTTCGACTCAGGGACACCCTTGATGTTTAATAGAAAATATGCCTCTCAAAACACAACACTTTAGGGCAGAGACAAAATAAGACTTAACCCTTTCTTGGGGGAAGTTTAAATTAAACTTACCCTGTTTTGAAACTCAAATATTGATTTTATTAAGTTGTTAAAATTTAATGATAGCATTTTTCTAACCTTTTGAATATCTTCAGGACCTAATACCAGAGTCATTGCAACAGGTGGTGGGTCAAAAAATAAAGAAATCCTGCAGGTAAAATTAAAAAAGCAGAGACCTGAAAAATGTTGAAATTTAAGCTGATCAATTTAAAGTTTAAAAAAAAAGGAATCTTGCCACAAAAATAGTTTATTTTTTAAATCTTCTGTTAGCTCTTCATCCTCTCTATTTAATCTTATGTAATTCCCACATTCATTTGATCTGTTTAAATTCATCTAACTTTGCCTCTTAGCGTTTGACACCTTTAAACTCACTGAAGTTATTAACTCATTAATTCCATTAATTTAATACCTCAAACTTCTATAATGTTGCCCTGTGCTTTTGAAGTATCTAGACAATCTCAGCTGGAAGAAGATGTTGGAAAGAAATCAGTCTGGCAACATTTAGGAAAAGCTGGAAACAGTCTCCTGAGTTTTTATGGTTTTGTCGTTTTATTTTCAATCTATCTAATATCTAGGTGACTTATTCCTTTATTGTGCTGAAGGTGTTACGTCAGCGATGTATTTGATCCTTTAAAAGAGAATTGTTTATGGCAGTGAACACAGTAAACTTTTTCACCATCTTCGACTTTGCCATCCGCAGTTAGCTTAAAAACACAGTTTTGCTCAACTTTCTAAATTTCTAGTTATATGTTTAAATTTAACTGCGCTGATGCTGTCAGCCCTTTTTTAGTTGACGTCTGCCGGTCCACATAGCGTAATAAAATAAATTATAATATTACGCGGGAGAAGTTTGTACGTAAAAAAATATATACATTATTATTAATTATGAATAATTAATTATTTATTAATTAAAAAATTAAAAAAATTAAAAATATTTTCTTTAATTTTAATCGAATTTTTATCGATTAAAATCATTTTAATCGATAAAAAAATTTAACGATTAATCGAAAAATAAATCGTTAATTTCCGCAGCCCTAGTTTTAAGTAATTAAAATACCCTTATTTAACCATTTTTTAATTTCAAAGACACTTTAGAAATAATATGTTTCATATATTTAAATTGAAAGATGTCTGATTAACTTGGAGGCCCTTGTTAATTTAAGCCTTCTTCTTTTATAGATAATTAAATGTATTTAAGTACATTAGATTATATTTCTTAGATTTGGCAAATCGGATTATAGACTAAATTGCAAATCTTTAGTAGTTTTCGTAGAGACCAAAGACAGTTGCTAGTAGGTATTGAATGACTGTTTGTTATGAAAACTTTCAACACTCCTATATTCGGGATACATTTTAAAAAAAAATCCACTAATGCTGATTCTGCAAAAAAAAAGACAATGCGAAATAAACAATAAGTAGGATAGAAAAAGTTAACAAAACAGAATATTCCACTTATGAAACAGGGGTGTTGGATAAATCTTTTACCAGTCTACAAGACCGCTGCCTGACAAACATGTTAGTTTTAATGTAATTGTGTTGTAATATAATTATAAAAATTGCTTACCAGTTTTATATGAGATGCTTAGTTATATTAAAACGAGATATAAAGAAAATTCTCCCCCCCCCTCCCCCGTAGATTTAAGAAAAGTCACATAATCGACTCGTCCCTGACGCACGCCTGATAAGGACACTGAGAATGAGTATAAATAAGGGACAACACTCATTGGACATCACGCCACTTTTGTTGGACTGTTGTAATAGACAGACCACAGTTATGGCCCTTGTCTGGTCATTTTTGACTCTCGCACTCTTCGTGGTAAGTATAAACTACATGTTTGTGGTCATTTGTTTTTGATAAATAATTATGAACTTAGAATACAATAGTTTAATTGGTTTTTTTAAACGTTCATTTTATGAACGTCAACATCTAGAAACTTAAAAATCATGTTCAAAATAATAAATCCTTTGCTAAAACATCGTTAAATTTAATTTTTAAAAATCAAGAATAAACTTAAAACGTGTAATAAAATTAAAGTTGTATTTCATTATTACATCTGTCATAATTCAACACTCATTGTTTACATACGGTATATAAAAATATTTACGCAAAAAAAAACGTCATTAACTTTATTTCTAAGTGTATTATTTTATTGTTTGAACAAATACATTGAAATAGTAAACTCAATAAACGTGGTAAACAAATGTCCGTCAATACTTAGAGAATGTTTTTAATCCCATTTTAACACACCACAATCATCTCCTCAGCTGAGTTTTGGTGACGCCACTTTGGTCAGGAAGAATGTGGACAACCTCAGTGTAGAGGACATCATCAACCTCCAGAAGGCTCTCCGCGAGGTAGCAGACGACAAATCTGCCAAAGGTTATGCCGCCATAGCTGCCTACCACGGCTACCCAGCCCAGTGCAAGGACTCCAGCAACAACCCAGTCGCCTGCTGTGTCCACGGCATGCCGGTCTTCCCTCAGTGGCACAGGCTCTACGTCGTGCAGATGGAGCAGGCGCTCAAAGAGAAAGGTCAGATTACCAAACCTTTCACCCCTTTATTTTCAGTTTAAGTCTCATTTAAAAACATTATAAATCCACTGAGTTAGTAAATGTGTAAATTTGTAAATACCAGCCGTCTTTGCTTTGGGAAAAATTAAAATGTGATAAAAATGTTAAAAAAAATTAAAAAAATCGTTTCATAGTTAGATTTTACTTTGAAAGACTTGGACCAAAGAAAAAAAAATTGAAACCTTTTTGTCCATATTGCAGATAACATTTGTACGCATAAAAGTAGCAAGAAATTAAATATAAATAAGAAAATAGTTTTAAGATTTTTAATCTTTTAAACATGAACTTTAAAAAATGCAGTTAAGCGATTAGCTAAATCTACCTTGCAGTGCAAATTCAATTACTAAATGGACGTGTTTCACTTCTCTCTTATTTAATTTCAACAAACTCTTACCTGACTTTATCAGACTACTTTATAGGAATTAATATTTTTCACTACATAGATACATATGTCTTCAGTATTGTCGTAAACATTTTCCTTTTTGACTTCCCACATAATAATAATAATTTTTTGGAGAATACTCTTTTATATACCAAGAACATAATCTGCTGCAATTTTTTTCCATTTAAATTAACAAAATGCCCACATCTACTTACTTTCAGGTCTCAGCATCGGTATTCCTTACTGGGACTGGACTCGCCCAGTGACCAAACTGCCCGACCTGGTCAGCCAGCAAGTGTTCATTGAGAGTGATGGCAGCAAGGCCAAGAAGAATGTCTGGTATCAGGGAGACATTGAAGTCGTGGAGAACTCCAAGACGGTCATCAGACACACCGCCAGGGCTCTGGATGACAGACTTTTCCAGAAGGTCATTAGAAACACTTATATTACGAATGTTATACAATGGTAGAATTTGAAGTCAAAGTCGTAATATCTTGTATTTTTTATGTTACTTTGCACTTATAAAATTCGTGTCGAGTAAATAAAAATAACATAATCTTGAGTCAAATGCCGTATCATATAACTGAATAAAACGTATATGATAAATAAAATTTTAATTGAAACAATGCAATCACTTCAAGCAATGAATAGTATTTCGTTATTTTATTACATGATTCCGCTCAAGTTGTCAAGATGATATTATATATTTTTAATGAAATTAATCGAGTAATTAAAAAAAATTGATTTCTCATTTGCAGTTTTTACAGTAACTATCCCAATTTCAAGATTTTAAAAAATGTATATATTTCACTTCCCCAGGTCGAGCCTGGTCAGAACACAGACCTCTTTGAGCTCGTGTTGAACGCACTGATGTACCCCAACTATTGCCAGTTTGAGGTCCAGTTTGAAGTAGCCCACAACACCATCCACTACCTGGTCGGTGGACGCAACAAATACTCCATGTCTCACCTCGAGTACACCTCTTACGACCCCATCTTCTTCCTGCACCACTCCAATGTTGACAAGATCTACAGCATCTATGAGGCCCTGCAGAAAGACAAAGGTTACACACCTGGTAAGTAGTTCCCTCAGTTCAGTAGCGCTTCTAACGACTATTTTGGACGTATACATTCAATAACAAAAAATACACCAGTAAACGTAAAGTCAACACCTTTAAAAAAATAAATTCACTAGTTATCGCACTGTTTATACATTTTAAATAATACTTTTACTTGTGATGTATGTACTGATAAAGATTAAACTCTATTTAATGTTTTATTACACGAATGGTCCCACACTTTTTTTCTCATCGATTTTGAAAGTAATCTAATTACATTTAGGAAAGATTAATTTTAAAACATTTTAATTCGCTTGTAAAATAAGATCGATGCCTATATAAAGTATTTAATATTTTATAATATTTTATATACTTTTTTGGGGGATTTTTTTTTAAATTTCTAAAATCGTATTTTTTACTAGATAGGTAAAGAATTGTAAGAAATATTCCAGCAAATTCAAAGATAATTATAATTATTTTTAAATCATTAAATCGTTATGAAAAGAAAACAGTTTTTTAATACTGTATTGTATTTCTTTAAACTATCCAGTATAAAGAAGCTCCGATAATGAACTTGATTTAACTTAAGTGATTAGAATGACTTTTTTGTGTATCAGAAATCTTTAATTTGTAGAGTTGTCGAAGAAAATATCGACTTTGTCAAATTGTGGAACCATTTTCACACTAGATAAACGGAAAGATATGTGAAGTTAAATAACATATAGTATTGTTTTAAATAAAGATTATTTCTTTACATATCGAAAAAACATTTTTACTTTTGAAGACATCATAATGTTTCTTTTCCTGAGATTTATCCATCGTTTCATCTATGATTTCTTTAGGTCCTGGATGCACCGGAAAATGTGAGCTGTGTGACCTGAAGGGCTTTGATGAACCCTTGGCCCCATTCAGCTGGGAGTCCAACCCCTTCGCTGTCACCAAACAGTTCAATCTTCCCAGGGAGGCTGTAGATGGCTCAATCTACGGATACAAGTAAACAAACATTTGGATTTCACACTGAGTTCATTTTAGTAACAAAATCTCGTGTGGAAACTTTTAAATTTCAAGTCTCTACGGGCTATACCTTTTTCTCTCCTGAACTCCTTAACAATAAATACAGTCACTTATAAATGTGTTTTAAATTATTTCAGTCAAATTTTCGTTTCGGTTACATGCAATTTTTTTCTTTAAATCCCATAATAATAGAATAAAACAAAGATGTAAAGCTTCTTTGTGGTTTCAGATACGACAATCTGACTCTGAACGGTTATGACTTGAACGGCATCAAGAGATTGTTGAAAGAGAAATGGTCCCATGCCGCCGCCTACGCCGTTTTCCGCCTATCTGGCATCTACACATCTGCCAACGTCCGCGTTCAGGTTGTTCAAAATGTCTTCAAATGTTCAGCTTTTAAAATTATTGAAACTTAATGAAACATACAAAATAACGAGCATTTTTGCAGAAACATGGATCATTGAATGAAATGTTCCTTAATTTCTGTCATTTTTAGCAAGTATAGATGTGTAAGAAAACTACTACTGTCTGTAAGTAACCCAAGGATATGTTTACCATTACATCTCTGTTCAGGTTTGCGTCCCATCTGAAGATGACGTCACTGGTACTTACTGTGAGTTCGCTGGAGATTTCTTTGTTCTCGGTGGTCCCCTTGAAATGCCCTGGGCCTTTTCCAGACCTTTCTACTTTGATATCACCAAGACAGTAGAGAAACTGGGTCTCGCCTTGGACGGCAACTACCGTGTGGAAGCTGAGCTCTTCAGCGTCAACGGCACCCAGCTGCCGTCAAGCCTCCTCCCTCACCCCTTCGTCTCCTACAGACCCGCCAAGGGATCTGTTGACCGTGAGTCTTTGTCCAATTAATCTCTGCTCATTGTCTTAAGAATGGGGCTTTTAAATAGTATTTTAAAAATTATTCACACAAAGTTTGATTCAATAATAAAATCACTGCTTGTCGTGTTATGTACTGATTGAAACACTTTTTCACCGGCTTATTCTGGGTTAATTCAAAATAAAAACTTTTAAAAACTATGTTGAATCAAGAATAAAAAGGGATCTTAATTTAGCATTAAAATCGAATTCATTTTCAACCAGTAACTTAAATTAAATTGACCGTCTCCACATACATGTTTCCATCCCCAATTGCTCACAATGTCAACAGGTAACATTAATAAAGTAATCATCTCCACATACATGTTTCCATCCCCAATTGCTAACAATGTCAACAGGTAACATTAATAAAGTAACCATCTCCACTTACATGTTTCCATCCCCAATTGCTAACAATGTCAACAGGTAACATTAATAAAGTAACCATCTGTACATACATGTTTCCAGCCCCCATTGCTCACAATGAGGTCAACCACGAGCATGAATATCATGAGGGTGTCTCTGTACGTAAGGACATTGACCGCTTGACCAAAGAGGAGATTTACGAACTCAGAGAAGCTCTCCAGAAATTCCAGGTATGTGCTTACAGTCAGCTGTAAAGTAAATAATTTCAAGTTTTTTTTAATTTTCTGGGGACACATGATAATTAAATTTTAAATAGATTTTAAGTGTTATTGTTAAATAATAATAGATAGCTTTTCTGCAATATTTGCTTGTTACACAATGGCTTTGTCTTCTCTTGCTCTAAATTTATTTGAATCTTCCTCTGTCCAGAATGACAAGAGTGTTGACGGCTACCAGGCTATCGCAGAGTTCCACGGTGACCCCGGCAAATGCCCTAACCCCAATGCCAAGGACAGGAAGGCCTGCTGTATCCATGGTATGCCAACCTTCCCCCATTGGCACAGGCTCTTGGTTGTCCAGGTAAGAAATAACATTGGCACTGGAACAAATACCATTGGAAAAGGAACAAATAACATTGGCACTGGAACAAATAACATTTGAAATGGAACAAGTAACATTAGCACTGGAACAAATAACAATGGCACTTAAACAAATAACATTTGCACTGGAACAAATAACTTTGGCACTGCAACTAATAACATTGGCGCTTAAACAAACTATATTAGCACTGGAACGAATAACATTGGCACTGGAAAAAATAACATTGGTACTGGAACAAATAACATTGGCATTGGAGGAAATAACATTGGCTCAAGTACAAATAGCATTGGTAATGGAACAAATAACATTGGTACTGGAACAAATAGTATTGGTACTGGAACAAATAACATTGGCACGGGAACAAATAACATTGACACTGGATGAAATAACATTGGCACGGGAACAAATAACATTGACACTGGATGAAATAACATTGGCACTAGAACAAATAACATTGACACTGGATGAAATAACATTGGCACTAGAACAAATAACATTGGTACTGGAACAAATAGTATTGGTACTGGAACAAATAACATTGGCACGGGAACAAATAACATTGACACTGGATGAAATAACATTGGCACTAGAACAAAGAAAATTGGTATATGACGATGTGATGACATATTATGGATATTAATATGAAAACGCAATCTTTTGTTTTTATTAAATAAAAATAAATGATTTTTGAGGGAATTATGAAAACATGTTATTTTAAATACATTGTTCCATAGGCTTAAATTATTAACTATTGAGAATATAGAAATATTAACAATAAATAAGTTGATCAGAGTTTTAAAAGTGAAAAAAAAACATTTTGATACTATTAAAATAAATTTAAAAAAAAACAACTTTTTTGAAAGCACTTATTCATCACAAAAGCTTTGAGTTGTAACTCTTCTATGCGAGGATTGAATTTCTATAATTTTACTCTTGTTCTTTATTTAATTCTCCGTGGTCAGGTTGGTTAGGGTAAGGATTAGGGTTAAATTCCTATAATCTTACAATTTTTCTTTGTTTATTCCCTGTGGTCAGGTGGGTTAAGGTTAGGCTTGAATTCCTATAATCTTACACTTGTTCTTTGTTTAATTCCCTGTGACCAGGTTGAAGATGCTCTCCGTCGCCGTGGCGCCAACATCGGTGTTCCATATTGGGACTGGACCAAGCCCAGGACATCTGTCCCTCGTCTGGCTGCAGATGAGACCTACACTGACCCCAACACGTGAGTACCGGGCAGCTGTTATTATTGAACTCAACAGACAATGTTATGTTGACTACTATGAACACACCTGTAGCGATGCATTGTTGAGCGGTGTATTGTTATGGCAGTCTGAGACGAACACATCTCAATAGTTCTTTGAGTTTTTGTTTTCTCTTAAATCATGGTTGTAGCACGATGTTTAGACATTGTGTGGTTTGATATCGTAGTGAATAGAGACAAGGAGATGCGTAGGCTGCTTCTATTTTATCATAACACGTTCATCGATCTAGTGTGGGTCATGTACTATCAAATGGATTTGTTCTAGTGTTTAAAAAACATTCCTTTAGAAGACTGCTTCTTTACTCTTTAAATTTTGCTGTAAATAGCTGTCTTAAAACTTTTGTTTCTGGAAGGACAATGCATGTAAAATATTATTTGAAATATGCACCCAGCTCAGTATAAAACCTCACGAGTAAGGAATTAGGTTAATCTGTCTAATATGAAATCTGTCCAATATGAAATCAATGTAATTCAGACTTACAAACATGATTGAATAAAAATGTTTCGGACGCTCAGCTGTGCGATATACATGACTAAACTATTTACTTTCAGTAACGAAGTGAGGAGAAACCCCTTCTACGATTCACCAATTGCCTTCCTGGGTGATTCAGTCAAGACAGTTCGTGACATCTCTAGCTCACTGAGTGATGATCCCAAATGGGGAGACCACACCGAGTTGTTTGACGCCTTCCTTCTTGCCCTTGAACAAGACAACTTCTGCGACTTTGAGGTTGGTCAACGATTGATTTGCTTTAATAGAAATATTTCCTAATTTTCGGACTCGTGATCGCATTATTTTAGTCATTTATTGCATTAAGAAAGTACAAGAAAAGTAAATAAGACAACTTTTCTAGAAATAATTTACCTAAACCTTTTTTTACAAGTAATAAACATTTGAAACGAAAAAAAAATTGTTTGGACATTTATTATTGTCCTATTTTCCCCTATTCTAGGTCCAGTTTGAAGTCGCCCACAATTTGATTCACGCCCTTGTGGGAGGCAAAGAGCAGTACAGTTTGTCCACCTTGTCCTACAGCGCTTTTGATCCAATCTTCTACCTTCATCACAGCAATGTGGACAGGATCTGGGCCATCTGGACAGCTCTTCAGGAACTCAGGTAAGAAAAATGTTCAGACTGTCCTAGAATGCCCATGTGGCAAGTCACCTGTTGGTCTGAACTAATGACTTTTCATGTCGAGAAAAAATTTATAAATCGATATGTCAAATGAAATAATTGACTCTTAATCTATAAACCATTCATTAACATTTAAATGACAAATTTTAGAAAAAAGAAGCAATATGTTACAACCATTGTATTTACTTCCAAAAGCCGCAAGGCCAATGGCCTCTCTATATGAGTTAAATTGAGATTAATCTAAACTATTTCTCCTACTCCAAACAGAGGCAAGCCATATAAAATATTTAAAAAATCAGTTATATTGAAATTACTCTGACCCATTTCTCCTACTCCAAACAGAGGCAAGCCATGTAAAATGTTAAAAAAATCAGTTATATTGAAATTACTCTGACCCATTTCTCCTACTCCAAACAGAGGCAAGCCATGTAAAATGTTAAAAAAATCAGTTATATTGAAATTACTCTGAACCATTTCTCCTACTCCAAACAGAGGCAAGCCCTACAAGGCTCACTGCGCCAATTCGTACACATTCGAGCCCCTTAAGCCCTTCGCCTTCTCCTCCCCTTACAACAACGACCAAAAGACCTTCTCACACGCCGTGCCCAGGAACGTCTACGACTACGAGACTGAGCTTAACTACGCCTACGACTCCCTCGAGTTTGGCGGCCTGACCATCAAGCAGCTCAACGACTACATCAACAACGAGCGTAAGACCAAGAACCGAGTATTTGCTGGCGTCCTTCTCTGGGGCATCAAGAGATCCGGTCAGTTAA
The DNA here is from genome assembly GCA_944989445.1 of Ampullaceana balthica. Lineage (NCBI taxonomy): Eukaryota > Metazoa > Mollusca > Gastropoda > Lymnaeidae > Ampullaceana > Ampullaceana balthica. Next base: position 968,067 of record CALYLW010000677.1, read on the forward strand.
GTTTCCAGGAGTTGGTCATTTATGATAAACCCATATTTATACATTGGATGGGATTTTAATTTACATTTTTGTGATATATTTATGTTCACATTAAAAAATCAACTTTATAGTCCGTATTATTTTACTACAAATCGGATGTTTTATATTTTAAGTACATATTATATCCCTAAGAATATAATTTTAAAAATTCCCTTGGGTTAATACCATGGATTACAAACTGACTAAATTTAGATTATGTCTTTGCAGTGTATGCAACAAGTTGTTAATAATGCCAATGTCTATTTTCCCTACAGCTTTGGCCACACTTTACGTCAATGGTGTAGAAGCCGGACGTTTCGCTCTGTTGGGTGGACCCTCTGAGATGGAGTGGAGATTTGACCGTCTCTACAGGTAAACAATGACCTGGTGGTGGACCATGGCCTTGACATATTTGAATATAAACTTAAGGAACAGCTAATTTTAACAAATTATAATGTACTGTTAATTGAAGCAAAATGTTTTAATTCCTTTTTTAAAATTACTTTTTTGTCCATTCTAAATGGAGAATATGCTTTAAAAAGAGATTGAGAGAAAGCAATAATTCTTTTTTGTTTTTGTCATTACATGTCAAAAATCCCTTTTTTATAAAAAAAGCAATAACATTTTCAAGTTTATACCTTTTACGCGTTTCTTGGAGATTCTCTCATCATTAACACGAAGAAGGTATTTTTTTTATAAAATTGAAACCACTGGTTTTGAAGAGCTAATGACGTGAGAATTGATCGCTGATTTCTCCACATCTTTCCACCAGACATGAGATCACAGACACCCTTGAGGAGCTGAACCTTCACTGGGCCCAGCCTTACACCGTCACAATCAAACTCACCGACTTCGAAGGAAACGAAATTACAAACAACCCATTCCCCAAGCCACAACTCATCTTCAAGGCCAAAGAAGGTTAGTCTTACAGTAAAATTCACAGTACATCTTTAAGGCAACTGAACATTAGAATTACAGTAAAACTCATACCACAGACCACTTTTCTGGCAAAAATGTCTTAATTTTAAAAAAGAAATTCATACAATTTGAATATGATTTTCATTTATGTCATCAGTAAAATCCAACCATAATTACAATTACTTGATCTTATCTCGTCCTTATGTTAACACTAACCCCTCCCCTCTCCACTGATTTCATAAACAGAACCCAAAGATGCCGCTGCTGACACCATCAGAATTCGTAAAAATGTTGAAACCTTGACCGAGGCTGAGGTGGTCGATCTCCGCCAAGCTTTGGCCAATCTTCAAAACGACCAGACCGCTGGAGGTTACCAGGTAATGGCCTCGCATAATGCCCTAACTATTAACGCTTTCTTTAATTACTTCTTGTTAACATGTTCTGACAACACACTAAGTCACCCTTGTTTGCCAAAGTTGTCTGTCCCCCCTGCTGTCACCAGTTTGTATCACTATTGTTCTTATGTTTAACATAGATTTAGTGAACGAATGATATTTTGAAATGCAAAATATAACAGAAATTAGCCCCCCAGCCCCAATTTCCAGTCTTTCCATAACACTATACAAAATGAGGTGTATACTCTGTACCTTAGTAAAAGAAGCCTTCTGAGAATGTATGTCCAACTTATTACCACCAGTCTTTCCATAACACTATAAAAAATAAAGTGTATACTCCGAACTTCAGTAAAAGAAACCTTTTGAAAATGTATGTCCAACTTATTGCCTCCAGGACCTTGGACGCTTCCATGGCACCCCCAACTGGTGCCCTACCCCCGATGCTGAGGTCAAGAAATCCTGCTGTCTCCATGGCATGCCCACATTCCCCCATTGGCACAGGTAGGACTCAGTTTTTATACCAGATTTTTTTTGTATTGACAATTTGAGAGTCATTTCCTGTTACTTGTATTAGAATAACTACACTATAGAGACTAAAACATTTAGAACACAGTTTATATACCAGTATTTTGAGCTGACAATTAGAGAGTCATTTCCACACATCTTGTTACTTGTATTAGAATATCTATATAAAATAAAAACATTTCCATCAAGTCTCATGCCAAACAATATAGTAAACTGTCCACAATGTGTTTGTCTCAAGGCTTTGGACTGTCCAGGCTGAAAATGCTCTCCGTCGTCATGGTTACGTTGGTGCTATTCCTTACTGGGACTGGACTCAGCCGGTCAAATCTCTCCCAGACCTCGTCACCTCTGAAAAATACACGGACCCCCGCAGCAAAACTGAAGTTAAGAATCCATTCTTCAGGTATTGCCGAGACGATATTTGAAAATTTAAATAATGAAATATTTATTTTAAATTGTATAAATGCAAAGAAATGATAGTTTTTATTCTATTTATACTGGAACACACTTTAAATTGAGTGACATGAAATGATTTTATAATTAATATGTGGAGATGCTTTTTTAAGGTAGAAGAAATAGCACTCTGACTATTTTAAAAGTATTATAAGCACTATTAAATTACTTAAAAGAAAGTAGTGTTTTGTATCAATACTTGAAAGTTACCATTTCTTTGGATCAATTCTTGAAAGTTACAATTTCCTTCTATCAATAGCGCTCACATCACTGACGCTGATAAGGACACTGTCAGGTCACCCAGAGATGATCTCTTTGAACAGCCAAAGTTTGGACAAAACACAGCTATTGCCAAGCAGGTAAGACCTTAGGCATGACGTCACGATTAAGCATATCATCAAGTATGTTTATCCGGTAGAAATTTGCCTCATGAATTCAGCAAAATCCGGTTTGCCGGGTTTGCGATAAAATATATATTAATTATAGCTCCTACTCCGGCAAATCTGGAATACGGCAATTTTAAAAAAATCCGGTTTCGGCTCCGGCCGGATTTCACTTCATAAATCCGGCCGAATCAAATTCGATTATCGGTTTGGGACATTTAAAACCGATTGTACGATTGTCTTAAATCCGATTATCGTTTAACAGCCTTAGTCATGTTGGAAAAAAGGGGAAAAGAACAAGCAGAAACAAACATTTTTAAAAATTAATATTTATTTTTGTGTTCCCACTGGGGTTTGATCCCAGGACTTTCCGCGTGCAAGGAGGACGTGATAACCACTACTAGACAAATCATATACTTCTGTGAAGTAAAAACTCAACTGAACGGCAAGTGAACGCAAGAAGCTTTTTTTCCACCCCGCCTTTTCTTTTCTTTTCATCCAACCACACTTGCCTACTGCGGGAGTCATTCGTCATACTCATTTGCGCATGGTCGTTTTGGAGAAATATATATATATATATATATATACTTCATAAATGCATAAATCTATATATATAAATGCATTAATGTCATATAAAGACACAACTGTGTTTAATAACTATCATAACATTGAAAACTAAATCATCAACGTTTATCGAAGTATGCTCATGTATAATTAAACAACAACAACAAAAAAACATTTGATTGCTAGGTTCTCCTCGCCCTGGAACAAGACAATTTCTGCGACTTTGAGGTCCAGTTTGAGATTGCCCACAACTTCATCCACGCCCTTGTTGGTGGTAACGAGCAGTTCTCCATGGCATCCCTCCTGTACACCGCCTTTGATCCCCTGTTCTACCTACACCACGCCAACACTGACAGGCTGTGGGCCATCTGGCAGGTGAGTGCACTTAACAACAACCTTCATTTCCCAGGTTGATGTTTCCATTTTAACATACACTTTTTTTTATCATTTTCTGTTGGTCATCTCATCCCATCCTGAAGAAAGTTGTTTTTTAAAATGCTAAAAACATAATGCTTGAGAAAAAATAAAAAAGCGATGTGTGTAACTCAATTTAAAACTGTTCATTAGCAGCAAGTTAACAAAATCTTTGTAAGTTTGTGTAAACTGTGTGAAACAAACTTGCCCATAAGAAAAACAAGAAAATTGTACAATGCAAGAGAAGATTAATGGCATTACTGATCTTAGTTGTTGATGTGGTCGTAAAAGACTTTATTTACTGATGGTTTATTTGAAAGTGAATTCAGAGATATTTTATGAAGCAAGACGAATTGAACTTTAAAAACAAATTCATGTACATAAAGTTAAAATTCAAAGCCACACCATTTATTCAATAAAAAAAAAGACAAAGTAAAAAATAAAATAATTCCTGTGTTTTTGTTCTGTTAAAGAAGTAATTACTTTCTATTTTATTTTCAAGCCTAAGTTTTCCTTATAGTCTGAATATGTATTTCAATCTTTACAAGAATCAAGAATTACATTTAAATATTCAAAAGAAATATACCTGCACTTTGTAGCGGGAGTGTGCTGACCCTTTTCCAAGTATAAGTTGTGGGTTATTACATTTTTTTGCCAAGTTATTTACCAGATTTATCTATTACCAACCATTTTGATAAAAGTACCCGTAAAAAGGGCAACTGCCTTGTATCACTCAGCTCAATTTAAGATACGAACACGAAAATGTGCGCTCCGTAATTTGACAATGCATAAAAGATTTTTGAAAGAGCACAGCTCAAAATAAAGTATTGGAAAAAATACCGTACCAAAATGAACTCGTTTTGAATGTCCGCATGAAGCTGTTCAATATCGAAATGAGATTTAATATTTCTCTATTAGTCTCAACATTTTCTGATCTTTTAATTGATAGCTTTCGGGCAAAATGGATAATTAAAAAAAAATATACGTAAACCTTTTGCAGGTTAAAATGAACCGTCCTGCCAAATTTGGTCCCCGTCCTTCGTTTGGTTTTTCGGTGATTGTGGAACTTACAGTCGAAAAGTAAAACATACAAACATACAAAGATACAAACAACAACTGAGCTTTATATATATTTATATTATACTAGTTTGTGCTGCGGCGCCGTGGCGCCTGCTGCGCCCATCTTTTCAAAGCCCAACTAACTTGTCCTTGTATGATAAATACGTAATATTAAACTGTCTTAAATGTACACAAAGTACTTAATAATATTTTTTTTACAATTATCTTTTATGTCAAAAGCCCAAGTAACTTATCCTTGTATGATAAATACGAAATATTCCTGAAATGTACATAAAGTATGTATATAATATAGGTTGTGCTGCGGCGCCCACTTTTATTTAAGGCGCCTACGGCGCTCACTTTTTTCAAAAGCCCAACAAACTTGTCCTTGTATGATAGATACGTAATATTAAACTACCTAAAACGTACACAAAGTAATTTAAGATAGAGGTTGTAGGGCGCCTGCGGCGCCCACTTTTTTGTGTGGTCAAAAGTCAAAAGCCCAAGTAAATTATCCTTGTATGATAAATACGAAATATTCCTGAAAATTAAGAAAAGTATCTTTATAATAATTTTTACAGTGTTAGTCACCACACGATTTTTAAACTAATTTTAGAAAGCAGCGCACCAAATTGCAATCAAATCAATTTGCACTGCTTAAAACACAAAATTTAAAAAAAATGCAGAGTGATGTCCCTTAGCGTTAGGCTACATAATTGAGCGTAAATATATTATAATACTAGTTTGTGCTGCGGCGCCGTGGCGCCTGCGGCGCCCCCTTTTTGGAAGGGTGCCAACGGCGCCCCACCCTTTTTCAAAAGCCCAACTAACTTGTCCTTGTATGATAAATACGTAATATTAAAATTTCTTAAATGTACACAAAGTATTTTATAATCGTTTTTATTTTTAATTTTTTTTTAATGTGAAAAGCCCAAGTAACTTATCCTTGTATGATAAATACGAAATATTCCTGAAATGGACACAAAGTATGTATATAACATAGGTTGTGCTGCGGCGCCCACTTTAATTTAGGGCGCCTACGGCGCCTTCTTTTTTCAAAAGCCCAACAAACTTGTCCTTGTATGATAGATACGTAATATTAAACTACCTTAAATGTACACAAAGTAATTTAAAATAGAGGTTGTATTTTTTACAGTGCTAATCACCACACAATTTAAAACTAATTTTAGAAAGCAGCGCACCAAATTACTGCACCAAAAATAACTATTTGAGTCAATCAGCACTGCTTAGAACGCAAAATTTAAGAAGGCGGAGCTATTTCCCTTAGCGTTAGGCTACATAATTGAGCGTAAATATATATATAATTTTTTTACGGTGCTAATCACCACACGATTTTTAAAGTAATTTTAGAAAGCAGCGCACCAAATTACTGCACCAAAAATACCTCTTATCGAACGTCCGCATGAAATTGTTTAATTATTAATAATAGTGTGGAGGGTGTTTAATGTTAATCTGGAAACCAAAATGATTATCCAATTTTAAAAAAAAAGCAGAGTGATGTCCCTTAGCGTTAGGCTACATAATTGAGCGTAAATATATATATGATGATTATATTGGTATGACAGGGAAGCTTGCAAGTAAAGAATTAATTGACCTTTCATTTCTTTTGTCCATCTCACCAGGCCCTTCAAAAGTACCGCAACAAGCCTTACAACACGGCCAACTGCGCCATTGGTCAGCTACGTAAACCCCTGTCACCCTTCAGCTTGACCTCTTCTGTTAACCCTGACGCCAACACCCGTGAACACTCACTTCCCTTCCAGGTAGGTTGGATGTCAGATAGACACATCTCGATAATCTGATATTCACTTTAATCAACTTTTATGAAGCGTTTTCAAATCTTGAACTAAGAGTCGATAGTTTGACTGATGTAACACATACATGCATTACTAGGTCTTTGACTACCGCAATAACTTCCACTACGAGTACGACAACTTGGAGTTCAATGGACTGAGCATCCCACAGCTGGCCAAGGAGTTGGAGAAGAACAAGGGAGATGACCGCGTCTTTGTTGGCTTCATGCTTCACGGCATTAAGAGATCCGCTCTCATTAAATTCCAGATCTGCAAGTACGTAGCATCGTATAAATAGTCACTCTACTCAAAGTCAACATACAGAAATATAACTATACACAATGTCAACATACAGTATTAGAGTATAATATAAATAGTCACTCTACACAAAGACAACATACAGTATTATTGTATAAATAGTCATCTATTCAAAGTTGACATTCACTGATTTTCTACCTCATGTTAACCAATCTTAAATACCATTGCCCTCACCCCATCCAATCCAGGAGTGATACTGAGTGCAAAGTAGCTGGAGAGTTCTACATCCTTGGTGATGAGAACGAGATGGAGTGGTCATACGATCGCCTGTACAAGTACGAGATCACCCGCCAACTGGAAGAGTTTGACCTCCGCTACAACGACCGCTACTCCATCAAGTACCAGGTTCTCAACTTGGACGGCTCCGTCTACAGCACCGACGTTTTCTCCACACCAACTGTTCTCTTTGAGTTGGGAACAAGTGAGTACATGATCAAAAGCACAGAATAAAGTTGGTTGGTACAAAATTTATAAAAATATGCTGTAGTCGTTGTTTCAAATGTATTCATTTGATTCATGCTGAATCAAATGTTTTGAAATGAAATAAGATAGTACACTCAAACATCAACCAGGACACTTAGAATATATTGTAACAATAAAATAAAAATGTTGTATTTTCATATAAAAAATTATAGTTTTCAACGACCATTGTATAACTGCATTCTCATTATAGAAGTTAATCACGTCTACATATACACAGAATCTCTAATGATCTATTACATAAAATTGTTTTCTTCCAGGCAATCTGTATGGCAAGGAATTCCGTGCCTCCGCTTCTGCTGCATCCCAAATCCGTCGTAACCTTGACTCACTGTCCCAGGGAGAGATTGAAAGTCTCCGTGCTGCCTTCCTGTCAATCAAAGAGGACGGAACCTACGAGAAAATTGCATCTTTCCATGGCAAGCCTGGTAAATGCAAGGACAGCGCTGGCCGTACTGTCGCCTGCTGTGTCCATGGTATGCCGACCTTCCCTGCCTGGCACAGACTTTATGTTGAACAGGTAAACGTCTTAGTTGTCATTATTAGGGCACATAGTCATTATTAGGATCCAGGGTCATTATTAGGGCACAGAGTCATTATTAGGATCCAGGGTCATTATTAGGGCACAGAGTCATTATTAGGATCCAGGGTCATTATTAAGGCACATAGTCATTATTAGGATCCAGGGTCATTATTAGGGCACAGAGTCATTATTAGGATCCAGGGTCATTATTAAGGCACATAGTCATTATTAGGATCCAGGGTCATTATTAGGGCACAGAGTCGTTTTAAGAACTCAGGGTCATTATTAGGGCACAGGGAAATTATTAGGGCATGGGGTCATTATTAGGGCAAAGGGTCATTATTAGGGAGGAGAAAATCAGTTTTTTGTTAAACTTTAGTTTCTAAATAAAATATTCAATATGTAACCAAAAATTCCATACATGGCTTGATGTCTAGTAAAAATTCTCAACGTAACATCTCTGATCACCAGGTCGAGGAAGCTCTTCTTGGTCGTGGTTCCTCCGTTGCCGTTCCTTACTGGGACTGGACCACCGCCTTTACCAAGTTGCCCGACCTGATCAACCAAGCCACTTACTTCAATTCACGTCAGCAGAGGTTTGAACCCAATCCTTTCTTCAACGGAGCTATCGCTGGCGAGGGAGCTGTCACCACAAGGTAGGAATGGAGCTTTTTTGTGCGGCTTAAACAATGAATCATCATTTACGTAAGTTCACATTAAACAACATTGTCACTATTTATATCTCTAACTAGAGCAGATACTTGATAAAAATAATTTTAAAAAAAAATGAAATTTTACATTTCTGATAAAAATTGCTAATACATAAATTACCCCATGAAATAAAGATAACTACATAAATGCAATGGCCAGTCTCTTGAGTTTATGATAATAACGGGATGCCAAAATTGTGTCATCAATAAAGGTGTTGCCAAACTTAGGGATCAAATTGTTATAATTTCCTCCCTTGTCTACCTCCAGGGATCCTCAGCCTGAGCTCTTCAACAACGATGACTTGTACGAGCAGGTCCTCTATGCTCTAGAGCAGGAAAACTTCTGTGACTTTGAGATCCAGTTTGAGATCATCCACAACGCCCTTCACTCCCTGCTTGGAGGTCGTGCCCAGTACTCTCTCTCCTCCCTGGACTACTCAGCCTTTGACCCCGTCTTCTTCCTCCACCACGCCAACACTGACAGGTTTGTGAGGAATACATTCCCATGCTGTTCATAGAAGAACATCATAGATTTTAAAAATGAAAATATTCAAGAGGGACATTAAAATAAAAATCAAAGCTCAAATTTAAACACAATTTTAATTAAAATACTATTAACCTGATTGGGTTCTCAATTTCTTTTATAGAGATTTTGTTTCAATAAATATATTGACTTTATAAAAGAAAGATAACTCAATTGATTCGAATAATTATCATGATTTATTTCCCCCTTTTTCAGGATCTGGGCCATCTGGCAAGAGCTCCAACGTTACCGTGGACTCAAGTACAACGAAGCCGACTGTGCCATTAATCTGATGAGGACACCATTGAGGCCATTCAATGATGACCAGCTCAACCAAGGTGATCTGACCCATAGATACAGGTGAGTGATCTGACCTATAGCTAAAGGGGAGAGATCTGCCCCATAGATACAGGTGAGTGATCTGAACAATAGATATAGGTGAGTGATCTGATCTATAGCTAAAGGGGAGAGATCTGCCCCATAGATACAGGTGGATGATCTGACCCATAGATATAGGTGAGTGATCTGACCCATAGATATAGGTGAGTGATCTGACCCATAGATATAGGTGAGTGATCTGACCCATAGATATAGGTGAGTGATCTGACCCATAGATATAGGTGAGTGATATGACCCATAGATATAGGTGAGTGATCTGACCCATAGATATACATGTAGGTGAGTGATCTGACCCATAGATACAGGTGAGTGATCTAACCCATAGATACAGGCGAGTGGAACATGATAACATTGTAAATCAGACGATTACATAACACAGAAATAACATGGTGAAAGATGGTGCATGTTTATCGCTAAGTTCCTGGCTCACTTTCTAATAAGTTAAACAATTATTTGGTCTAAATAAAAAAAGATTTCTGTTGCTGCTAAATAAAGATTTGAAGTTGGTATATTAAAATTATTTGTTAAAAAAATATTTTTTGTTATTTGCATGAATGTGATGATTTTCCTTATAATACAAACTACTTAGGATTTCATTCTAGGGTTAGTGTTTGATGTAATTTCTGTGTTAACTTAAAAATTTTTTTTTGCGTGAGGGTAGTGAGGGATTAGTTTTCAAAGTCACTTTAAATGAATGATATCTAATCAAATTCATATCTAATGTATGACATTATATTACAATAAATAGAAATATTTATTTTCTTTACCCCATAGCCGCCCAGCCGACACTTTTGATTACCGCAACCACTTCCAATACGAGTACGATAGTCTGGAGTTTAACCACCAGACCATCCCTCAGTTGGAGGCTCTCCTTAAGAAGCGCAAAGAGTCTGGACGCGTCTTTGCTGGCTTCCTCCTGCACAACATCGGCTTGTCTGCCGTGGCCAACATCTACGTGTGCGTCCCCAGTGGACCCAAGGGCAAGAAGAGCTGCAACCACCCGGTACGTGATCCAACATGATACAGGGTAGCTGTTGTTGTGTGGTCCGTGGTTACATGTGAAGGCGTTATTGAAAAGCTACTGTTTTATTATTTTTTCTTACCTTCTTCAACAAGTTTTCATGATGCAACTTAAGCAAACATGCGATTATTCTGATTTAAAGAGGTTTTTTCTTGGGGGGGGGGCAATGTACAATCCTTAAGATAGATAAACATTTGATTATTTCTTATGATGCCCACCTTCCTTGTTATTTTTAAGTTGTCTCAAATTTTCACATCTCATTTTACACTTGTGATTAAAAAAAAAGTAAAGCCATTAAAGACGCCATTACAATGAACTTGGTGCTCGAGTTGTTTCTTAGGTTTAAATATTTCACACCAGTGTCTCACGTGTGAACTTGTTGTTTATTACAGGCTGGTTCCTTCTCCATCCTCGGTGGTGAGCTTGAAATGCCCTTCGTCTTTGATCGCCTGTACAAGTATGACATCACCAAGACTGTCCGTGACCTTGGCCTCAAGCTGGACAACGCTGCCAACTTTGAACTTAGGGTTGACATCAAGGCCGTCAATGGAAGTCTCCTGAACGCTGACCTTCTTCCCAAGCCCAGCATTTTGTTTGAACCCGGAACAGGTAGGTTGATTGAAGTGTAGAGCAATATTCTCCCTTGTCGTTATGTATGCATATCCTTGTGTTAGAAAAAGTAAGTTAAACAAAGTGTAGAGCAGTATTCTCTTTTTTCTTTTATTATATACTCTATTTCCAAAATTATAATTTGTTGTTGTTTTTCTTACATTCTGTTATTTTAACATATACTCTTGTTGTTTTATGTTTTTGTGTGTTTAACGTTTTGTACGTCACAACTGTATACCGCATTTCGTTCCATTAGTCTTTATTATATGTGCTTTTTTAAAATTATATTTGCTGGTGTTTCCAAAAAGGCACTATACAAAAAGGAAAACTCAAATATTTAATAATTTATGTTTATTTTTGCAATGATCAGCATATTTAAAGGTGAATCTTCATATTAAAATCAAAATAATAATACCATTATTTTGTTAATTTCCTCTGTTCCAATCAGAAGCGTACCTGGGTTTTCTGCACCCTTGGCTAATTCATTTTCGGCACCCTTGAGAAATAGGGAAGATACTTTTTATACAGAATAAATTGATTATTGAAGGATCAGCCCTTGGCAACTGCCCCGATGCAAAGTCGTTGTTACGCCCCTGGTCCCAATATAAGACGATTAAATGTATATAAGAGAGTTATCAACAAAAATTCTTCTTTTAGCTTCATTTCCTAATGTTTAAAAGTGAATGTAAGACAAATCAGTAAGATTGAATTCTGAATTCCGTCCAGGTGAAAGACAGAAGTCTTCTGGTGAGGTGACCAACTACCTGGTCAGGAAGGAGATCAACTCTCTGAGTCCCCGTGAAGTCCAGTCTTTGTACAACGCCATGGAGGCTCTCCAGGCTGACAGCTCTGCCGACGGTTGGCAATCCATTGCCTCCTTCCACGCCATCCCCCCATTGTGCCCAAGCCCAAGTGCTGAAAACAGGTTGGTCGTTTGTTTAAACTAGCCTTGCTCGTGACTTAATCAAATACCTCCTTGTTTACACTTGTGGGGGGTATTACTTAATCAAATACCTCCTTGTTTACACTTGTGGGGGGTATTACTTAATCAAATACTTCCTTGTTTACACTAGTGTGAGGTATGACTTAGTCCAAGACTTCCTTGTTAACACTAGTGTGAGGTATGACTTTATCAAATACCTACTTGTTTACACTAGCGTCGGGTATTACTTAATCAAAGACTTCCTTGTTTACACTAGTGTGAGGTATGACTTAGTCCAAGACTTCCTTGTTAACACTAGTGTGAGGTATGACTTTATCAAATACCTCCTTGTTTACACTAGCGTCGGGTATTACTTAATCAAAGACTTCCTTGTTAACACTAGCCTAGGGCGTGACTTAATCAAATTTTCCTTGTATTTACTAGTTTGGGGAAATTCTTATTCAACTACTTTCTAAATGGATATTAAACTTGTTTGCATCTTATCCGAATTAAATCCAAGACCTGTTTTTATGATTCCATTTTATGAGACTTAAATTTCTATTTAAAGATAAAATAAGATTTTCTGGAGCATATGGGAATATAACAATAGAAGTTATCCATATGGATCAAAGAATGAAATCTAATGAATCAAGAAGGCCGTAAATATTGATTGGAAGACTGTAGAAATGCTTATTCAAACTGTTGTTACTATTTTCAGTTATGTAAAGTTTGTTAAAAAGTTTGGTACAAGTCATTACCAAAACAATCATGAAATTAAAAACTGTAAAAACTTATTAATTTAAAATTAAGTCCACCTATACTGACCCTCACGTGTCTGTCCTTTCAAAGGTACGCTTGCTGTCTGCACGGCATGGCCACCTTCCCACAATGGCATCGTCTGTATACTGTCCAAGTTGAAGATGCCCTGAAGCGTCAAGGTGCCCTGGTCGGCATCCCCTACTGGGACTGGTCTCGCGTCAGCGACTCTCTGCCCTACTTTATTGATATCGAGAACTACGTGGATCCCGTGACTGGTGACCAGAAATCCAACCCATGGAAGAGAGCCAGGATCGAGTTTGAGAACTCAGTGACAGAGAGAGAAGTCGTGGTGAGTGGTTCTCACACAGTACATTGTAACTTTGAACAATAAGAATGTTTTTAAAACTTTTATCAATTACAAAACAAAAGAAAGAAAAAAAAGATTTAAGGCATTATATTTGTATCAAGATAATTTAAAATAAAAATTAGCATTCAACAACTAGTTTTCAAACAAATAAGAGCAGGAACAAAATGGACTAATGAAATTTCCTATGTATTATTAAAAAACAAAATAAAAGATTACATGTTAAGTTAATATTCATTAAGAAATTAGCACAATCGTGTAATCGTATTTTATATTTTAATACCATTTTTAATTTCACTGCTAATGAAAATTATAATTTCCTAAAAAATATAAAAGTTTTACAAGTAACTCTGTTAATATATAGTACCATATTTAGAATAGTGTTTCCTGCGAACTTATCAATTTTTTTATCCGTAAAAAGAAAAAAAATATTTACCCCTTGTCTGACAAAGAAATTTTTGTCAAAATCAATACAAATGAGTTCTCCCTAATGAGATAAACTAAATATTTTTAAATGGCAATAAAAATGATTACTCTCCTTTATGACAAACCAACAATGTATTAATATAAATAACAATGATTTCTCCCCAGTCTGACAAACCAAATAATATTTATCAATAACAATAACAATTATTTCTTCCAAGTCTACTTACATGTTTTCAATAACAATAAAAATTATTTCTCCCCAGTCTGACAAACTGTTCAAGCGTGGTCCACATGGATGGGACACCTGGTTGTTTAAACAGGCTCTGCTGGCCCTCGAGCAGGAAGACTACTGTAACTTTGAGATCCAGTTTGAGATCACCCACAATGCCATCCACACCTGGCTTGGTGGCTCCAAGGAGCACTCCCTGGGGCACCTCCACTACGCCTCCTACGACCCCGCCTTCTTCGTTCACCACGCCAACACCGACAGACTTTGGGCTGTATGGCAAGCTCTTCAGAAATACAGAGGTTATGACCCCAACGAGGCCAACTGTGCTCTTGAGCAGATGAAGGTAGAGCGAGAGATTAAACCATCAAACTAAATACTTGTGTTACTATAGAATATACTTCAATGTTTTCGTAAACATTATCTTTTTAAATTTACCAAACAAATTGTTTCTGTAGAAATAAAACAATTCTTAGTTTAAACTTCATCTCACTGTTTCTTTTACTTAGGAGCCACTGAAACCATTCAGTTTTGGACCCCCCTACAATCTCAACCCCCTGACCAAAGATTACTCTCGCCCAGAGGACACCTTCAACTACGCCGACCACTTCCACTACCGCTACGACAACCTGGAATTTGTTGGACTGAGCATTCCTCAGTTGGACGCCTTCATCAAGGAGCGACACGAGCATGACAGAGTCTTTGCTGGTGAGTTGTTGTGTCAATTAGAGATATGAGCATGACAGAGTCTTTGCTGGTGAGTTGTTATGGCAATGATAGACACGCGCATGACAGAGTCTTTGCTTGTGTGTCGTTATGTTAATGAGAGACACGAGCATGACAGAGTCTTTGCTGGTGAGTTGTTGTGTCAATTAGAGATATGAGCATGACAGAGTCTTTGCTGGTGAGTTGTTGTGTCAATGATAGACACGCGCATGACAGAGTCTTTGCTGGTGAGTTGTTATGTCAATGAGAGACAGGAGCATGACAGAGTCTTTGCTGGTGAGTTGTTATATCAATGAGTAGTCATGTAAGATAGGGAATATGCTGATGAGTCAATAAGTAATTGTGTTAACTATATGATATAACAAACAATACGTGTGCAATGAGTATGGCAATGTTAAACGAAGCAATACTCTAATTCTTGTGCTAATTTCCAGGTTTCCTGCTCAAGGGCTTCAAGAAATCTGCTTTGGTTGACTTCGACATTTGTGCCGCTGACGGCAAATGTTTCCCAGGCGGTTACTTCACTGTCCTTGGTGGGTCTGCTGAGATGCCCTGGCAGTTTGACAGACTTTTTAAATATGAGATCACAGATCAGGTATATGGTCATCTTGTATTGTTAGTGGTAGCTATGACAGATCAGGTATATGGTCCTCTTGTATTGTTAGTGGTAGATATAACATATAAGGTATATGGTCCTCTTGTATTGTTAGTGGTAGATATCACAGATCAGGTATATGGTCCTCTTGTATTGTTAGTGGTAGATATCCTCTTGTATTGTTAGTGGTAGATATCACAGATCAGGTATATGGTCCTCTTGTATTGTTAGTGGTAGATATCACAGATCAGGTATATGGTCCTCTTGTATTGTTAGTGGTAGATATCACAGATCAGGTATATGGTCCTCTTGTATTGTTAGTGGTAGATATCACAGATCAGGTATATGATCTTCTTGCATTGTGTTGATAACCACCATAATATAAGTCTTGATAACCTCCATGATATAAGTGTTGATAACATCCATGATATAAGTGTGGATAACCTATATCACTCTATGATATAAGTGTTGATAACCTCAATAATATAAGTGTTGATAACCTCCATGATATAAGTGTTGATAGCCTCTATGACTCTATGATATAAGTGTTGATAACCTCCATGATATAAGTATTGATAACCTCCATGATATAAATATTGATCACTTACATGTTGTTTATGTTACATGTCAGCTGAACGAAAATAAGCTGAGATTTGATGATGAGTACAGCTTCAAAATTAAGATCACTGCTCCAGACGGCTCTGAACTAAGCAGTGATTTGATTGCTACCCCAAGCGTCATTTTAGAACCCTTCAAACGTAAGTTTGAGATCGGCTAACAATTCGTGTTAAATAATGTTGTAATTCTTTTATTTATAGTCAATCGAAAAATTATTTGTTCATTAACAACTTATTAAAATAGTTTTAAGAGAAATAACATAATAAAATGTATTGATACATAAATACATGAAGCATCTTCCATAAAATAAATTTGTAATAGATTTTGGAGTAAACTAAAAAAAAACTTCAAAAATGTATCGATATTTTTGGTAAAACTTATTCAATAAAAAAATTATAAAAAATGAAACAATTAATTTTCACATGCAAAAGCAAACTAACACTCACAAAAGTATGTAACTTGATTTCAGGTGACTATGACCTTGAAAAGGTCACCCCCAACTTTGTACGTCGTGATCTTTCAACACTCACGGAGCGTGACCTACAGGGCCTAAAAGCCGCCCTTCGTGACCTTCAGCTGGACACTAGTGCTGACGGCTGGGAAAGTATTGCCTCATTCCATGGTGCCCCCAGCAAGTGTGAGAACGAAAGTGGTGCAAAGGTCGCCTGCTGTATTCATGGCATGCCCACCTTCCCACACTGGCACAGATTGTTTACTGTACAGGTAAGAGTTTTATACCATCTTACAGGTACAGGTAAGAGTTTTATACCATCTTACAGGTGCAGGTAAGAGTTTTATACCATCTTACAGGTACAGGTAAGAATTTTATACCATCTTACAGGTACAGGTAAGAGTTTTATACGATCTTACAGGTACAGGTAAGAGTTTTATACCAGCTTATAGGTACAGGTACGAGTTTTATACTATAAACCGGGGGAACAGTCTTTTAAAATTAAATCTTCTCTTTTTTTTCTCCAACAACGACAGCAGCAAGAAATACAATAAAATAATGAAGCACTTCAAAAACTAAATTAATAACTCAAAAAGTTTCAACACTAAACGGCCTCACATTTTACTACTACTAGCGACGCATTAATTTTACTGTAACTTTAAAAACTCATTTATTATTATCAAAACACAAAACGTATTCATGCTTTAGTGAGAAATTTAAACAAAAACATGTCAACATTCTCTACAAGTTGCTCTCTCATCATTTACCTGACTTCTGAATGTTTGTCGTCTCTTTGAACTTAGGTTGAACGGGCCCTCCAGAGACATGGCAGTGCTGTGGCCATTCCATACTGGGACTGGACCAAACCCATCACTGCTCTACCAGAGATCTTCACAAGGGAGGACTTCTACGATGCCTGGAGAGACGAGGTCAGTCACCTGTAATATTACCTGTTTTCACCTGAATCTAAATCTATTTAAGAAACCCATGACCTTGATAGGTGAAATCACGACACGCCTATTTTGAAATGAACTTTTTTCTCTATTTCACAGGTTGTTGACAACCCATTCGCTCGCGGATATATCCCATCTGAGAACACGTACACTGTCCGTGACGTCAGACCTGAGTTGTTCCAGACATCCAAGGACGGAAGTAACTCTGACCTCTTCGACCTCGTGCTCTCTGCACTGGAACAAACCGACTACTGCGACTTTGAGGTCAGTAATGTTTGTTTTAGCCTTAAAAATTACTATCAGTGAAAGTAATAGTCTACAACATCATAGACTCTACTGGACACATAAGTCCTTTCCACTTGTGTAATATTTGTAAAATTGACTTATTCAACACAAAACATTTCTTTATTGAATTAAATAGTTTTGATAGACACAGTTGACAGATGTATAGGTCTCCAAACACAAGTTATTTTGCATCAAATCTAATATGTAGGTCAAATTTAAAGAAGAAACTGCTCCGTTTAGGTCCAATTCGAGGTCATGCACAATGCCATCCACTACCTGGTGGGAGGCCTGCAGACCTACTCCTTGTCCTCCCTCGAGTACTCGGCCTACGACCCCATCTTCTTCATCCACCACTCCTTTGTAGACAAGATCTGGGTGGTGTGGCAGGAGCTTCAGCAGAGAAGACATCTTCCCTCCAACACCGCCAATTGCGCTCTCAACTACCTGGCTGAGCCCATGAAGCCCTTCAACCTTGACCTTAACATCAACGCCTTCACAAAGTGAGTTGTCGATGCTAGCAACTATTCTATAGAACTTAATGGACATGATGATGGTTGTTTATAAAACATGGGAACCAAAACTCAGATCCTAATTGTTATTGTCTCTTAGCACCTAAACAGTGTTTAAGGAAAAGCTGAGTATTAAATACTAACTAATTGTTTTTATTTAGCTATACGTATATTTTTATCAAAATTATATTTTTCTGGCGCAACAGATGATTTCCATTGTTAAAATTTATATCCACAAAACAAACAAATATCAATATATATTTTAAATAGATTTGTAAATGGTTCTCTTATTTTCACGAGCGTTTGAAATGAAATGACAAATTCATACTTTTCTCTTAAAATGCCGACATTGTGTTTTAGGAAACACGCAATTCCCAGAGATGTGTTTAACCACGAGGAACTTGGCTACCATTACGACAACTTGAACATCGGCGGATACAATCTGGACCAACTGGAGCAGCTCATCGCCCAACGCCAGAGCCGCCCAAGGGTCTTTGCCGGCTTTCTGCTCAAGGGAATCAAGACTTCAGGTTCAGTTGTACTCAACGTTTGCAAGGTTGGTCAAACAAAGAAACTAACTTTGTTAAAATGTTATATCAGCGACGATATGCCCATTGGTATTAGCTCATATAGATTGTTTGAAATAACATTAGTATATCAGCTAAATGTGTGTCCTATAAATTATTGGTAATAGCTCATATAGATTGTTTGAAATAACATTAGTATATCATCTATAATGTGTGTCCTATAAATTATTGGTATTAGCTCGTGTAGATTGTTTGAGATAACATTAGTACATCAGTTAAATGTATGTCCTATAAAATATGACCCTTCAGGGCTCTCAATGCACATATGCTGGACGCTTTAACCTACTGGGTGGACCCTCCGAGATGCCATGGGCATTTGACCGCCTCTACAAGAGAGATATCACCTGGGCCTTGGACGCTGCTGACATCAAGCCCGAAAGTGTGTTCGATGCCGACTCACTCTTCACATTGGATGTCAAGGTCTTTGATGTTGAAGGTCACGCTGTCAATGTCAGATCTGTCTTCCCAACTCCAAGCATCATCTATGAGCCTGCTAAAGGTAGAGATTATATTTTATAGACAGACTTTATGTTAGATTTGATAAGTCATCTATGAGCCTGCTAAAGGTAGAGATGAGATGTTATAGATATACTTTGTTAGATTTGATAAGTCATCTATTAGTCTGCTAAAATTTACCTGATTAATTTGCCAGGTGTTACCAATGTTGAAGTCACAAGTGCTGTCGCTGGTGTTGGTGTCCGTAAGGACGTCTCATCTCTGACCGCTTCAGAAACCGAAAGTCTCCGCAACGCCCTCCGTAAAGTCCAAGAGGATAACGGACCTAATGGCTTCCAGGTCAGTACACAAATATCATCATAATCGAAAACAAATAGATCGTTTGTGCATTCTGTAAACCCATATTATATCTTCGAAGCCATTAGATCTAATTAACGTAATATTGAAGAAGAGATAAGCGATAAATAAATTAATCTAGAAATGGTTTTATTAAAATATTACTCTATTTCACTTGCAATCTCTAAACCAGAACATCGCCAGCTTCCACGGCAGCCCAGCCAAATGTGAATATCAAGGTCAACCCATTGCTTGCTGTCTCCACGGCATGGCCAACTTCCCTCAGTGGCACAGACTGTACGTCAAACAGTGGGAGGATGCTCTGACTGCTCAGGTATCTTGTCATGTCTTTTATCTTTAGGATAGCTAACGACCTATAATCATAGGATGATTCATGCTTTAGGATAGCTACCGACCAAGAATCATATGATAAGTCATGCTTGAGAATGGCTACCGACT
Source organism: Ampullaceana balthica (assembly GCA_944989445.1). Classification (NCBI taxonomy): domain Eukaryota; kingdom Metazoa; phylum Mollusca; class Gastropoda; family Lymnaeidae; genus Ampullaceana; species Ampullaceana balthica. The sequence goes on from CALYLW010000677.1 coordinate 987,865, forward strand.
AATAATCATATGATGAGTCATGCTTGAGAATAACTACCGACCAATACTTATATGATGAGTCATGCTTGAGAATAACTACCGACCAATAATCATATGATGAGATAAAAAAATATACAAACAAATTGTGTAATGAAAGCAATGAATTTAAGCTTTATTATTTAGATAATACAAAATTATACGTTTCGGCTAATGCCTTCGTCAGTACAATTAACATACTTAAATAAGTATTAAATTCATGTTTGAATTATTAAGAATAATATACCAAGAAAAATAGTTAACGTAAAGATAAGAAAAAAGAGGGAGTATCCAAAGTTACAGAGCAAACTACAGCGCGAAAAAGATTCTACAGTTAGGTAAAATTGTGAATTTTCAAACGATGAACCATGCTTTCGGATCTCTACTAATAAATTACCACAATATAAGCCATATAAAAGAAATTAGGATACAATAAGCCTTCCTTTTTTGAATTTTTACGGTCATTTAAAACATACATTAAAAAATGTAAACTGAGACTAATTTGTAAAAATACTTATTTCTTGTTTTAAAAACCACCTGCGTAAAATAAAAATAAAATTCCGTAATATTTGTCAATTAACCGTTCGCCTTATCATCTTTCCAACAACAACAAAAATTAATTGATTCATTGCCAAAACGTTTTAAAATTGTTTTAAAAATGATATTTCGCTTGCATAAAATTCTGAGTTGATATGAATGTAACCATGGCAACTGACCATTACCATTCCCCAGGGCTCCAAGGTCGGCATCCCCTACTGGGACTGGACCACAGCTTTCACCTCTCTCCCAACCCTGGTCACAGAGGAGACCAACAACCCATTCCACCACGGCAAGATCTACAACGGCGAAATCACCACCAGGGCACCACGTGACCAACTCTTCAACGACCCAGAGTTTGGATCCGAGTCCTTCTTCTACAGACAGGCGCTCTTTACCTTTGAGCAGACTGACTACTGCGACTTTGAGGTTAGCCACTAATAGACTAGGAACAGACAGACTCTCACTAAACTTATTATTTTATACCAATACCATCGTTTTAGGAACATAAGACACTCTATTAACTAATTATTTTAGAGCAATAACATTGTGATATGAAAAAAGTTTAGTAATAATGTGAACGTTTTTTAAATGAGTGTTAGTATCAAAATGTATTTAAAAGTATTAGGCTTTTTAAATGCAACATGGATGTTTCTCAAATGTTTTGTTAATATAATATTTAATCCACCGCTATTAATCTGCGCAGGTTCAATATGAAATTACCCACAATGCCATACACTCCTGGACCGGCGGCAGTTCCCCATACGGCATGTCCTCTCTAGAATACACCGCTTACGACCCACTCTTCCTCCTGCACCACTCCAATGTTGACCGCCAGTTTGCCATCTGGCAAGCCCTTCAGAAGTTCAGAGGCCTGCCCTACAACAGCGCCAACTGTGCCATCCAGCACCTCCGTCAACCCATGAGGCCATTCAGTGATGAAAACAACATCAACGCCATCACCAGGGCCAACTCACGGGCCATTGATGCCTTTGATTACGACAGGCGAGTCTTATAAATCCATGTAATCTGTGTAGTACATAATCGTGAATAGTCCCGCAAGTTAGACAGGTGTATCTGAGAGAGTTATACAGCTCTACATAGACCATTTTATGTTACCAACACTGATGTTTTATTGAGTTAAACATGATTTTAATGTGATCCTTGTCCTGAAATATTAGCCCCAATTTGCCTTTTGATCAGTAAAAAAACGTTTGTTAAATAATTAATGCTTACACTAACCCTAAACTGCTTATGTGATCAATCGTAAATTATAAAATACAATTTAGAGAACTAATATTAACCAATTTATTTTATTTATCTTACAAAATATGTAAAAATTATGGATTAATATTAACACATTAAAAGCACCATAGATTTGTTTTAAAAAGCTTCTTGTTTTGGTGAAATATGGAAAAGATTGCAATAAATGTACAAAAATATGATATAGAAATGTGATATTACATAATTTTGTTTGTTTTCTGCCTTGTCTTTATACATCTCGCTTTGTTAAATTTCTCTTCTGTAACGTAATTGGAATCTCCTGGGTAAAATGTATACTATTTAAGCGTGATATTATTTAGTTACTGTTCGCATCTTGAACTAAACAAATGTGGTGCAGCCAATATTTATAAACGTTTCCATCTGATGTCAACAGACTCAACTACCAATATGATAACCTCAACTTCCACGGCCTGACCATCTCTCAGCTCAACGACTTGCTAGAGAAACGAAAGGAAGAAGATCGCATCTTCGCGGAATTCTTGCTCCGCGGATTCGGAGCTAGTGCTGACGTCATTTTCAAACTGTGCGATGAGAAGGGACACTGCGAGTTCGCTGGTGAGTTTTGGTGTATCTGAATTCGAGTACTACATTACCAAGTCCAACTTAAATAAATAAACACCTATTTAACACTTTGGTTATGTCTCATTTTTGATAAGGCAGTTTAAACCCACATAAGTAATTTATTTGGTTGTTTGTGTTACCTATCTCAATTTGGAAAGACACGTTTGATGCACATGAAGGGACTAGATAGAACCAAATATTTTTATGAATTATAGCTTTGCTAACAAATGATTCCAATCTTGGCATATTTTCTTCCAGGCACCTTCGCTGTATTGGGTGGACCACTTGAAATGCCATGGGCCTTAGACCGTCTCTTCAAGTATGACGTCACCAACGTCTTCAACAAGCTGAACCTGAGGACCGACTCTGACTACCACTTCAATGTTGAGATCAAAGCCATTAACGGAACTGTGCTGGACAGCAATCTGATCAGATCTCCAAGCGTGCAGTTCATCCCTGGAGTCAAGAGTAAGAAAGCTTTAGTTTGACTTTATTTATTTAAATGACGTCATGTTACCTTAAAGAATAAATAATTAGAGTCATCTTATGGTATTTCACTGGCCTATCACGTCATGTTACCTTATAGAATAACTGCTTATATTTTCCTTATTGTATCCCACTGGCCTATCACGTCATGTTACCTTATAGAATAACTTCTTATATTCTCCTTGTTGCATTCCACTTGCCTATCACGTCATGTATACTGTTGACTCTAGGATTCTACGAGAAAGTGGCCGAGAAGACTGTCGTTCGTGACGACAAGCTGGTCAGAAAGAATGTCAACCAGTTGACCTTGGACGAGGCAGCCAACCTGAGAAACGCCTTGAACCAACTCCAGAACGACCAGGGCCTTAACGGCTTTGAGGCCATTTCTGGATTCCACGGTGCCCCCTTCAAGTGCCCCGCCACTGGTGATGACAAATATGCCTGCTGCGTACACGGTGAGTGAATGCCCATGTTCCTCATGAAAAGACCATTACACTAGACTATGCTTAACAGAATTTGACAACAACAAAAAAATTGTCCACATACTCGACATTCCAAGTCGAGAGTACAGTTCTATAAGAATAAGCAGCACAACAACTTTGTAACGAAGCAAAAGGATCAGCTATCCCAATTTTATAATCTCAATAAACACTCCATGTCAGCTAATACAACAAATGCCAATAACTGAAGTTTGGGGCGAATATCAAATCACCTAAAAGATGCTTCCTGAACATCAAATCACCTGAAAGATGTTTCCTGAATATCAAATGACCTAAAAGATGTTTTCTTTCTTTTTTCACCCACACACAGGTATGCCCGTCTTCCCTCATTGGCATCGTCTCTTCACTGTCCAGATTGAGCAGGCTCTCAAGACTAACGGTGCCCTTATTGGTGTGCCCTACTGGGACTGGACCTCACCTGTCAAATCTCTCCCATCATTCTTTGGTGATGACGCCAATAACAATCCCTTCGCCTCATTCAAAATCACAGCCGCCAATGAGGTAATTGATATCACGTAAATACTGCAATTTTTTTCCAAAATTCAACAAAACAAAATTATATTTCTATTTACGTTTAAGATTAGAGGAATTCTTTTTTTTACTTTTACGCTTGCATTCAATAAAAGTACACTATTTTGTTTTTATTTAAACTTTTCTAATAAATGTCAAACTTAGTTTTATAAGTTTTATTTTTTATATTACAAATATTTTATATTAAAAAATTATAAATTGCTGAATTCTTAAACTTTTATTAAATAATACATCCTAGTTTTCAATAAAATATACATTTGAATTATTTCGCTATTGCTCTTTTTTTGTTCTTTCAGAAAACTACCCGTGATGTCCAATCTGATCTGTACAGCGAGCGCAAGGTCCATGGCTACAACTACCTGTTCTACCTGGCGCTGACCACTCTGGAGGAAGACAACTACTGCGACTTCGAGGTCCAGTTTGAGGTCCTCCACAACGAAATCCACGCCGAAATCGGTGGCACTGGGACCTACTCCATGGCCACACTGGACTACTCAGCATTTGATCCATTCTTCATGATCCACCATTCCAGTATTGACAGGATCTGGGTCATCTGGCAGGTATGTTATTGATATTATGAGTCATCTGACATATATGTTATTGTAAATATCATTTATCTGAAAGATATTTTATTAAAAATATCAGTCATCTGACAGGTATGTTATTGAAAATAAGAGTTATCTGGCAGGTATGTCATCTTGCAGGTATTTTATTTGAAATGATTAGTTACCTGGTTTGTATATAATTAAGACAAACGATGTCGTTGCCCTCGTCTTAAGAGATATTTCTGGAACCTAAACACATTTTTCAAAGTCTACGTAATAGAAATGTTGTTAATAAATAAGAAACATTCTCTTATCTATAACACAGACAGTAATTAAAAAAAAACCCGTAAAAACAAAATTTTGACTATGAATGCCTTATATATGAGACGTACTAAAAGTATTGATTATGTTCAATATAATACGCACCTTGCGACAGACTAGAATAAACACGTACAGACTGAACTTGACTCAACACACCTTGCAGTAAAACACGGGGATGTGCTCATCGATGGCTGGAGTGAACTCCAGTGACCCGTGGAGGTCAACTATCGCAGACGGCTACTTAGAGATACATAGACATAAACTAAAAATGCATTAACTTAATTAGGGTACGTTCGATCGATCTGAAATTTTGACACAATGTATTGTTAGATGATGCAAGTCTATGTGCAAAATTTCAGATCGATAGAATTACGAGAAAAGGGTCATTTTGTACTTGTGTTTTCCCGCGGGCGCGCGGGACCACAACAGACAGAAAGAGAGACAAGAAGGTGAAGTTTTAATAAAAGAGATTTTAAAAAGATATCATTTAGGTTTTAACCAAAATTTTTGTTATGAAATCATTTACAATTGAAACTTTTGACACAGGAACTCCAAAAACTCCGACGCAAACCCTTCAACGCCGCCAGTTGTGCTGGAAACATCATGGAGAGACCACTGCAACCCTTCAGCTACCCCGAGGTCAACAAGAACGAGTTCACTCGCCTCAACTCAGTGCCTAATAATTTATTCGACTCTGAACGCCTAGGATACAAGGTAAGTACTGCCCAATGTTGTATTCGACTCTGAACGTCTGGGATACTCAGTGAGTACTGTCCAAAGTTGTATTCGATTCTGAACGTCTGTCATACAAAGTGAGTAGTGCCAAGTAATATGTGTGTAAAACAATATGACATGATTTTTCTTTTGTTGCACACCAACCATTTGCAATAGAATATGATAATGCGATGTCGCTATAATTGAGGATGGGATAGTAAAACTGCTTCAAATAGTTATTCACAATTGTGAAATGTAGTGTAGGTATATGAATGCAGATTGTTAAATGTAGTGTAGGTATATGAATGCAGATTGTTAAATGTAGTGTAGGTATATGAATGCAGATTGTTAAATGTAGTGTAGGTATATGAATGCAGATTGTTAAATGTAGTGTAGGTATATGAATGAAGATTGTTAAATGTAGTGTAGGTATATAAATGCAGAATGTTAAATGTAGTGTAGGTATATGAATGCAGATTGTTAAATGTAGTGTAGGTATATGAATGCAGATTGTTAAATGTAGTGTAGGTATATGAATGCAGATTGTTAAATGTAGTGTAGGTATATGTATGCAGATTGTTAAAACATCATGTTCATTTGTCAAAATGATGTCTCACTAAATACTCAAAGCTCATTTTATGTTAAGAAAACGTTTAATTGGACATTGTCTTTGCGTTTCTACACATCTGAGCGTGTTTAGTTGTGTCCTAAAAATTGTGAAATCCATTTGGCTTAAACTCCTGTCACAGTTAAACCGACTTTTGTCAACGTTGAATTATTACTTTTGTTTCTCTCAGTACGACAAACTGGAACTCAACGGCAACAGCGTGGAGGACATCAACAACATCATCAACAACCTGCACCACCAGGAGAGGATCTTCGTCGGCATTGTCGCCTTCGGCCAACAAAAGAGTTTGACCATTCGCGTCAGTGTCAATTTCAGTTATTTTCACTAACTATTTTACACACATAATACATTGTGCCAAAGTCATGGTTTAGCTAAAAAAATAAAATGTTAATGAAAGTATAATTCACTTCTATACAAGTAGTAAGGTATGGTTAATATAAAATTATTCAGAATTCTAATGTCGATATTGAGCTGTCCGCGATCTTTTCGTTTACGTGTTGTTCTTTCACTGACAGATCTCGCTCATCAACGATGATGGTGAAGCTTTCGATGCTGGAAACATCCACATTCTGGGCGGTGAGAAGGAGATGCCATGGGCGTACGAGAGGATCATGAAGATTGACGTCACAGAGGCTATCCGCAAGGGCAAGATCTCCACCGACAATGCCGTTAAGGTGAGCATACTGATTTGTCTCCCCTTCATCTCAGGGCAGAGCTCCTTGTGTGACAGAATGTTACATGGAACTATTGAAAAAATCCTCTTATTCTCAAAACAACAGAAAAGTACAGCAAACCTTCCATACATATACATTGCATTACATACATATGAATCAATTTAAAATGTAGAATAATATTATTTTATTCCCGAACATCTAATTCTAACACCTCACTATTTATACCCAATAATTTAATTCTAAAGCCTACCTACTTTCTTCCAAACCTCTAATTCCAGCGCCTCACTGCTTTATACCAAAACACTTAATTCTAACACATCATTACTTTACTCCAAAACTTCTAAATCTAACACTTTATAACCTTATACCCAAATATTTAATTCTAACCCATCACTACTTTATACCCAAATATTTAATTCTAACCCATCACTACTTTATACCCAAATATTTAATTCTAACCCATCGCTACTTTATACCCAAACATTTAATTCTAACCCATCGCTACTTTATACCCAAATATTTAATTCTAACCCATCGCTACTTTATACCCAAACATTTAATTCTAACGCCTCATTACTTTATACTTTATACCAAAATGTATAATGCTAACGCCTCATTACTTTATACCCAAATGTATAATGCTAACGCCTCACTACGTTATACCCAACAGGCCAAATTCACCTCCACCGACTACCAAGGTAACGCTGTAGAGGAACACACCGACTACGCCATCATTGTTGAGAGGCACGCCGAGCAGGACTACGACGTTGTCGAGATCCCAGTTGGCAGAGATTGGCCCCTGCCCCCCAAGGTAAATGTCGATTCTGTGTCTGCTCTGACAGGGTAACAAACAGCTACAATATAGATCCCGTAGAGGGAACACCAGTTTTATGCTCCTTCTATTTAATCCCACGTTAAGGTTTCCAATTTAAATCTGGGTACATGATACCAGTCGTGATAATTTAAACTACTCTGTCAATGGTACATGATACCAGTCGTGATAATTTAAACTACTCGGTCAATGGTACATGATACCAGTCGTGATAATCTAAACTACTCTGTCAATGGTACATGATACCAGTCGTGATAATTTAAACTACTCTGTCAATGGTACATGATACCAGTCGTGATAATTTAAACTACTCTTTCAATGGTACATGATACCAGTCGTGATAATTTAAAATACTCTGTCAATGATACATGATACCAGTTGTGATAATTTAAACTACTTTGTCAATGGTACATGATACCATTAGTGATAATTTCAACTACTCTGTTAATGGTACATGATACGAGACGTGATCATTTAAACTACTCTTTCAGTCAGTGTTTGAGTTTATGAAATTTGAAATCTATATTCAATGAATGACCTCAACAGCTTCTAGTCGTGCACGAGTTAATATCAAAAGCCTTACGGTGCTGTGCTCTCGTTTAGATATTAATTATCAGCCGGAGAAAAGAAGCTGTCTAAACGTTTAAACAAAAAGAAAACCCTTTGAGTGATTTTGAAGTGTTTTTTTTTACACAAGATGTTTGTATTCATTAGAATTTGTTTGTATAAATGATATTGAAAATATGTACAGTGAATATTGTTTTTTTACGACATAAAGAAATAAATGAATTTGTTGCAACGATAATCAAGTTTAACATCACCATCCCCCAACAGATCGTCCTGAAGAAGGGTTCTCGCGTCAAGTTCTATGCTGGCAACGCCAACTTCAACTCACCACTTGAGAACCTCGGCAGCTACACGTCTTTCACCAAGTGCTCCATCCCACCATTCTCCTACCAGAGCTACGCCCTTGGGATTGTCCACACCTTGCAGCCCGGCGACTACTTCTTTGTGCCCAAGGACAAGGCCCTGTGTGAGGCTGGCAAGAGGATCCAGGTCACAGTCGAAGATGAGTAAATGTGACAGGTATGGGCGATCACTTTGATTTTAATCTAAACGTAGTTCGAACTTCAAATTATTTCAAGTCTTCTTGGCTTGAGTAACTAACACTGTAATATAACGTTCTTTCCTCAAAATTCACCAAAGGATACTTTTTATGAGCGAGACGAATTTTAGAAATATGTGTCAGATTTGGCGTTTGCGAAATTTTGGAGCTAAATCAGTTTTAAACAAAGTATTTCTAAATTGAACATTCTCTTTTCATTATCACCTGTAAAACTCAAATCTTTTGAAGTTAATAGAAATAATAGATTGATGTTTTTTTTGTTTTTTTTTATCTTCACCAGCACCAAAGAACCAGAAAACCACTTGTTGGAAATATTATCATTAGGAAATTCTTTTTGTTTGTTTCTTGTCTTGATTGTATTGAAACTGTTGATATGTTCAGAATTGTTTACATGTAAAACCCCATTGCACTAAGGAACGTGTTCATTGTAGAAAACAGTTTCAATATTTCAATCTAATGATATTAAGAATTTTTTGAAATTGATTGGTTTTTGTAACAACCATTTTCCCATAGATGTTTTACCTCTAACTTAGTCAAAGTATTTCATCTCATCCATTTTTGTTAAGTCTCACTGAAACATGACACAAGGCCGTGAATCTCATTTCTCAACCATCCCCTCCCCCTAGATTGTATTTTGATTATGTGGTAATGATTGTGATCGTATTTTATTTCCTTTTGAGCTGAAACAAACTGAATAAAAAGTGGTGTTGAACTGAACCATTAATTTTTTGAGTTCTATTTGTAGTAGCAGATGTATGTCGTATGGTAAAGCTAATCCTAAGTTTGAAATATAGAGTTAATGCAGACTCGAAATAGGGTTTTTACTCTTTCAAGATGACTCCAACAACGAACTCATCAACTCTATGAGTTTTCTGATGTTTACATCAGATAGTCAAATATATTATCTCTATAAGTTTTCTGATGTTTACATCAGATAGTCAAATATATTATCTCTATAAGTTTTCTGATGTTTACATCAGATAGTCAAATATATTATCTCTATAAGTTTTCTTATGCTACATCAGATTATCACATGCATATTATCTCTATGAGTTGACTGATTTTTATATCAAATTATAAAATATATAATCTATTTGAGTTTTCTGATTTTCACGTCTAACAGATTATCGCAATAACAATTTTCGTTGAGATGTTATAATCCAAAAAATAACATGCGAAAGAAAGATAGCAAACATTAAAATTGAAAAAAATGTTTTCTATTTCAAATAAGCTATTACAGATTAAACAGTAGAATAATTATAGCATTAATTGGCTGGAAAGATGTGTAAGTTTAAAAAATAGTTTATTTTAGTACAGTGTAACAAATGAAGATTATAAAACTAACTAATTATTCACACATTAGAAAAGGCAGATATTTTAAGGACACATTTATGATAGAGATTTACAAGGGGAAATTAAATTTACGTTTACAAAAGATAATTGTGGAATTTTTTCTAAATATAAAATAATGGTGGCATTTCTATAAATAAAAAATGGTGGCGTTTCTAGATAGAAAATATTTGTGACATTTCTAAATGATAAATAATGGTGGCATTGCTATATAGCCAGGCTAAAAGAAGGACCCAGCCAGCAGATCATTAAAGCTTCAGAATCACATACTGGAGTTTAATGTCGTGATTACTTCACCTAAGATATTGGCGCTATTTTCACGCTAAGACCAATACTTCATTCAACAGTAGAGAATTTTTTATCACTAAATGATGATGATATATTAAAAAAATAATATACTTGAAGAAAAAGACCTTAAAATTTATTTGAGGTTCGTAAAAAAGTGCCACATTTAATAAGAGAAATTTAACAAATAATTAGAAAATTAAAAACAAAAGGATAACAGATAACAAAAATTACATGTATTAGTTAACGTCATCCAGAACTCGTCTAGTATCATGGTGATTTTAAAATGTTTTTTGTACGTCATTAGATAAGCTAATACAGCTTATTTCTAGTTATGAACCGCTGAATAATGACTGATAGGGTTAGCAAAAAGTCATCGTTAGACATACAATAATAATCTTTTACATAAAATATACAATGTAGTAATGTTTACATCACAACATAGGAATGTTATCCAAATGTTAAATCTGTAGTATTCTAATGTTAACCCTACAGTACTCCATTTTTAACCATAAAGTGTAATATGTTTACAATGAAAATGATTAGTGTTAATCATATAATAAACACACAATATGCTAATGTTAACCATACATTATGCTTATACACAAAATGCTATTTTTAAAAGTATAGTAAGCTACTGTTGACAATATGATATATACTAATGTCACCCTACTTTATATACATTCATTCGTTGCCATTTTCGTTGTTTCTCACAGTAATTAAAAACTAATTAAAGAATGATATTTTAAACTAAATGTTTATAAATTGTATGCCATTGACATAATATGAACATGTGAACAATACATGTCTTAGAAATTACAGTAAATTAGCTACTAGCTCAATTTTACTAGCCTTGGGTTCCAGTATCGTGCACACTCACTGCTACAGCCTCATGGTGGGGGAAATGGAACGAATCTTAACTCCTTCAATAACAAAAGCACGGTAACATGTGATTCATTGATTTGAATACATCCAGACTGAAACCATCCTAAACAAGCTGTCCTCGTGTATCAGAGAGGAGGTTAGACGTATACTACCTGGTCCTAGAGCCATTCACCTTGTACACACAGGTTAGACGTACACTACCTGGTCCTAGAGCCATTCACCTTGTACACACACAATAGACGTACACTACCTGGTCCTCAAGCCAATCACCTTGTACACACACGTTAGACGTACGCTACCTGATCCTCAAGCTATTCACCTTGTACACACACGTTAGACGTTCACTACCTGGTCCTAGAGCCATTCACCTTGTACACACACGTTAGACGTACACTACCTGGTCCTAGAGCCATTCACCTTGTACACACACGTGAGACAACACATGCCAAGAATGATGAGTGCCAAGACTGCGTACACAGCCACGATGATGGCCACACTGAAGAAATAAAGGGATTTCTCGCACCACTGGCTGGGTCTGTAGAATGGGAGTGAATTATAAGAATGTGTTTAGTGTTGCAATGGATTATCAGAATGTGTTTAGTGTTGCAATGAAATATATAATGTGTTTAGTGTTGCAATGAATTATAAAAATGTTTTTAGTGTTAGAATGAAGGATAAGAATGTATTTAGTGTTGCAAAGAAGGATAAGATTGTATCTAGTGTTTCAATGAATTATTATTTTTATTAGAGTGTGTTTAGTGTTGGAATGAAGGATAAGAATGTGTTTAGTGTTCAGTGGCGTAACAACGGGTTGGCTTTGGGGCAGTTGCCAAGGGTGCCAGCCGCCAGCTCAAAAGGACCCGAAAAAAATCGACTTGCGGAGTTTTTGAGTTAGGGAAATGGCGTAATAGGCGCAAAATTAATCAAGGACAGTGTAGATATTTAGACGTGGAGGCAGCCATACCGGCTAGTAGGCTTGACTGGGAAGAGAGGCAGTGTTTGTTGTTTCATATGAAAGGAGCCAACTTGCTTTGACATACCGACATAAGCCCGTGAGAGGAGTCACCTTTCCTCCCCTCCCCCACTTTACTCCCGTGACAGTCAGATTAGGATAGTAAGATTTTTCTTTAAAAAAAAACAGTCACAGCATGCAGCAAAGGGACCTGAATTAGTTACCACTTCTTTTTCTTGTACTTGTCACTTTTTTTTGTAATTGCAAGGGTCGCTTAATCCCTCGTGGGATGCTCTAAAATAAGAATTTACCTCCATTTACGTGGCTCTACGGAACACGTTTCTGAAATGTCACTCCAGAATAATAACCCAAACGCTTTAGAAAAATTCGACTAAGAGATGTTGAAAGCCAAAAATCTTGGAGTTAAGGATTAGTGTTATGGAATTTGTCCGGGACCTAACAATTTATTCTATATAGGGAGGTTTTCGACTCAGGGAAGATCGACTTTGCGAGGTCCGACTGTAGTTCACTTTTATCCTCGATAACAAAAAAGTGAATAATTAATTATATTTAGTTAAAAACATTATAATATTTTTTATTATGTTTGTGGCCTTTGCGGGGATTCTTATCATACAAATGTCAATATGATTTTACAGTCTTTCTTTTAAAAAGAACAATCTTACTATCCCTATCCCACTGTCGGGGGAGTAAAGGTGTCGGTATGTCAAAGCAAATTGGCTCCTTTTATATGAAACATCACCAACCCTCTTTGCTGTCAAGCCTTCTAGCCGCTATGGCTGTCCCCCCCTCTCAATATCAATATTGTCCTTCATTAATCTGCGCCTATTACGCCAGTTTCCCTAACTCTAAAACTGAAATAAATAAAGAGCAATTTATAATGGAAATAAAATGCTTTAAACACCAAATGATTGAACTATTGTAAAACATAAAAACCGATGACATGTTTCATTTTGATCTTTTAAATTTTCTCGCTACATGGCAATTGTAAGAATCGTACCCAAATATCGAACGAGCTCTGAAAACATTTCTTACAATGCCAACCACAGTAGCCACTTTGGAAAGGAATTTCAGCAAATTAAAAATTATTAAAAATTACTTGAGATCGACTTCAGGTCAACAAGGCACATCATCTCTAGCTCTTCTTTCCATCGAAAGTGAACTTATCTGTCAAATAGACTTCGATGAAATAATCGCCAATTTTGCAAACATTAAAGCACGAACAGTTAAACTTTAAACCTTTGATATAGAACAGAGGAGTGGATCAGTGGAGTGTTATTTAAATTTACTTTTAATTGTGAATTTCTATCGTTATGTATGAGATAAACATTCATACTATTGTTTTTATTTATAATACACGTTACTTCAAGTTTTGATGCATTCTTTATTAACGCAACTCTATCCCGTTTTATCCACCAATTTAGTTGGTATTATTTAGTAACTAATAAACTGCAAATTAGTATTGTTCCCGTCTTATGCATTTTTTATAATCACGTTGTATGACAGTCACTTTCAGACTACGTAATTATTGTCATAAATAAAATAAGAGAAAATCAATTTTCTCTAAAAAATGAAAAAAATCACAAAAATGTTGTCAATTTATCAAGGGAACCAAAAATAAATTAGCCAAGGGCGCCAAAAACCTAGTTACGCATCTGCTAGTGTTTGAATGAATTATAAGAATGCGTTTAGTCTTGGAATGAATAAAAAGAATGTGTTTAGTGTTGCAATGAATTATAAGATTGTGTTAAGTGTTGCAATGAATTATACGAATGTATTTATTGTTGCTATGAATTATAATAATGTGTTTGGTATTGAAATGAATTGAAAGAATGTGTTGAGTGTTGCAATGAAAGATAAGAATATGTTGGTGTTGCAATGAAGGATAAGAATATGTTGGTGTTGCAATGAAATATCAGAATGTGTTTGTGTTTCAATAAGTATAAGAATATGTTGGTGTCACAGTGAATACGAATATAAGCATGTAGCCCAAATTAATATTTTTATGAAGACAACTTGAGTCAATAGTTAAAGAAAGTAGTCAGACATAAAAAAGATAATCACTAATAACTCCGACATGGACTCGAATGGAATTAACCCTTACAATATTCCAACACAGAGAAGCTGACCTGTGAAGCAAAGCTTTAAATCGTGGCTTCCATATCCCCAACACCCAGATCGTTCCCAGCACATGCCAGGCCAGTAGGAACAGTGACAGCAGTGCGTCCATCGTGCGGTACGTTTTGGTCGTGATGCCCCTCTGCCCGCCCACAGATTCGAAGATGTTGTCCACACTGCCCTGGTGGCGATGCTGGTAAATAACAAGGGCATCATCATCGATTTTTTGGAGACGCGATACTGGTAAATAACTGTTACATTGTCGCGAACTTTGGATGATACCGGTGTTCCTTTCTTGTTTTTGGAATCGTACAATCTTTAATTGGTAATAAGAAACTTTGCACTTCATTTAAAATGCATTAAAAATAGGAACAAAATAATTGCTTACATTTGTAGAAATAATCACCGTTAATGACTGAGAACACTACTGGGCATGCAGTTATGGAAGTTGGATGAAGATGGGGCGACAAAGAAAGTCTAAAGTAAAAGTAAGTAAAGTCCCTTTCTTCAGACAATAATGGTCGAGGCATTGTGTGGCTAGTATAATGTCCAGCCGCCTTTACTTTCCCCAACCGATGTCAGGTGCGCATTCAAAGCTGGGTGAACTCGGGGACCTTGCCAGCACCGAGACTCGAGCCCGTGACTCTCTAAGACTGCCCAGCACTTGTGAAAGCAGGGTACAACTGATAATACGGTTCGAGGTTTTTGGTTTGTTTATAAATATATATTTTAGGGCTGCGGAAATTAACGATTAATTTCTCGATTAATCGTTAAAAATTTTAACGATTAAATTTTTTTAACGATTAATCGACCCACCACTTATAAATGTACTGGAAGTCAAAAAGTAAAATATTTCGGCTGATAAATATATACTAATTTCCGGACGATTACACGAAAATTTTAGTTTTAAACTATTGACTGACGTGAATGTTCAAAATGTTGATAACGTCTATTGTGTCCATTGAAAAGAAATCGTTTGCCTACCATGCAATGTTCCCTCTAAATCTAAGCTTCTTTGGTCCGTGTGCAAAGTTTAAAAAAACTCGTGTGCATAGTTGCACAACGTCCATTTTTTGTGCAATATTTTACAAAATTTGCTGCACGGTGATTCTAAACTCCTGCGTTGCGTAGGTCAAATATCTGCGCACCTACGCTACTTAAAGGGAAATTTGTTACCATGGTTCTAACACTTCGCTTACCTGCAAACCAAAGATCCACTACAATATCGGAAGCTTCAGCTGAGACTCTAAAGCTATGTGAACGATTGTTAAGCTCGGGTGGTTATATTGTCAATAAGACCCGCTCATCACTTAAACCAAATAATGTCAATGCACTTGTATTTTTGCGTTGTTGGTTAAAAGATGTCATATAAAGAAGACATTCCAGTGTTATTTCGATTTTCGACCAGTATTTTAATAAATGTTATTTATGACACCATAAATTTCAATTTTTGGCTTTAATCGACATTAAAGATTAATTAATCGTTAATTTTTCAAAAGTTAACCATTAAATTTAAATTAATCGTTAACAGCCCTAAAATATATATCACCATATAAATATATATATATATATTAATACTCTTATATTTATATAAAAACACGTTTATTTTAGTTTGATCTAACTCTTGATTTCATGTCTCATTTAATGCGAAGCGTTCTGTTTTCTTCGTGGAATGCGAATTGGTGTTTTGTTGTGTGGAAGCTTAGTGAGCTATGAGAATACTAGTAATGAAACAAAAATTTAATTTAGATATAAATCCTTGGTAAACGGCAAGAGACAACGTAACGTCAATGTATAAATGGATTACCCACCTTTATAGTTTGAATACGAACCTGTATAGAGCGCCATATTGTGATCCCAATCTTAAGCAGCCAGAAGCAGCCACCGACCATGTGGAACACTGGAATCTTTGGCTCTAACGGACAATCATCTAAATATTTGACACCTGCAAGAAACACAAACTATTTAAGTTTTTGTATTTTTTTTCGGGCTTCTTTGGATAACTGCAAATAAATAATTCTTTAAGACTTGTGTATTTTCTCATTAAAAAGACATTTAACGTTTTAAAATATTTGCCAGTGTAAAAAGGCAAGATTAAACCCTGTATAAATTATATCAAAGAAGGGGGTGATAGTTAGGCTGGTCTGGGGACTATTTATTCTCCAGGCTTTAATATACCTCCCCTTTCCTGATAACAAGTATAAGTATCTATAAAGTGATAAATGACCTGATATCGGGATATGAATTTTGTCAAAAAGATGAATTCTTTTCCCAGGTAGTACATTTGTTTTGTTTAAGTATTAAATAATACAAATCGACAGACTTATAAAACGATATATTATAGGACGTCGAAATTTTATTTGATAAGAAATATGCTTGGAGCCCCTAGGTATTTGAATTCCTTTACAAGACTCTCACTTGCTCTGTGTTAAGGTCTTAGGCAAAAGAATTAAGAAATTTGCATTTTACATGTTTATTTTGTTATCTTATATTGTGTCAACAGTTAAATAGCCTTTGTTAATCTGTTTACAAATTTATAATACTTTATATACATGGATAAGACTACACTTAAAATAAAACATACGTTGCCAAAAATATCGCGAAGCTTTTCAAATCTAACTGAACTACAATTTTATGTCTAGAGTGTCTAGATCTTTTAATCTTTTAATTTTTGGCAACTCTGAACAGTGAAACAGTAAACTAGTAAGTTTCTTTTAATATAAAGATAAAACTAGATAAAACTTTAAAAAAAAGTATTTCAACATATGAGCAGAGCCTTTAGATTAAAAAAAAATTAGATCACAATAAAACTTTATCAGACTGTGTTATCTGGATCAACAGCTAATGACAAGGAAATCAATAATAATTTACAACTGAAATATCTTTCAAACATTGAGTTTGACTACACTATAGAAAAAAAAACAGCTCAATAACTTAAAAAAATTAACTGCTGAAAAATTAAAATTAAACAATTAAAATTTTAAAATTTCAAAGTATCGATAATACAAAATTATATTGAGTTGACGTTTTGAAGGGCTTAACAACAACTGGAATTCATTAGCGAAGGTAATCGAATCCAACTTCGACCAAACGACAACCCGTAATCAGGCAAGTATCGTCTCCTCCAGTGCTTCTAAATGAGTTACTATCAACTTCTCTGATCAGACGACTCCTTCCACTTTAGTGGTGGTGTGGGGTGGGGGGGGGGTAGGGAGGCTGACGCCATTGGAACAACGTCTCACGCCCAACCCCTCCCCCTGTCGCCTGCATAGAAGTTATGTCGTCATGCCACCCTTGTAACCTTTCTTCTGTGATGACTCACCTTCTAACAACCTCTCGCGTCTCCTGCTGGCCCCGGGCTTGTTACTAATTAAATGATGGAGAAAATGGGGCTTGAAAACGGGGGCAGCTTTTCCGATAACGAAGTCTGACCTGCATACTTGCTCTCTCTCTAGTGAAGCATTAATATTTCTCAGAAAACGGGGAATGTCAGGGCTGTAGGTTTGAGTTTGGGTAAGAACTACTAAATCCCAAATATGATAGATGTGGGTTAGGATTACCAATCCCAAATGCGTTTATTCTGGGTTAGGGGTTTGGTTATGTTTATTAAAGGTATTACACAATCACTGAGGGTTAGGGTTACTGAAGCCAGAACACGATCATTTCTGGTTAGGGTTTTGGTTAGGGTTATTAAAGGTATTACACAATCACTGAGGGTTAGGGTTACTGAAGCCAGAACACGATCATTTCTGGTTAGGGTTTTGGTTAGGGTTATTAAAGGTATTACACAATCACTGAGGGTTAGGGTTACTGAAGCCAGAACACGATCATTTCTGGTTAGGGTTTTGGTTAGGGTTATTAAAGGTATTACACAATCACTGAGGGTTAGGGTTACTGATGCCAGATAACGATCATTGTTTGTTCGTTACTGAAGTCAGATCACCATCCCATGAAACTTTAAGGACGTCACAAAAGCCGTATAACATGTTTCAGTGGCGACTGTACGTGTTCGGGGTGTGATTTACACAGAGGTATTATGTAAAACTGTTTTTATGTTTACACAAAAAAATATGTATGTGTTGTAAATATTAGTCTTGACTGAACTCTAACCCTAAAAATAACCCCAAACCTAGCAAAACCTTAACACTAACCTAAACCCTAGCCCAAACCAAAACCCTAACCATAATGTTAATCTCAACCCTAATCCTAACCTCGGTTTACATTCAGTTGAATTTCGTCACTGGTTCTGCTCCCCTAAAAATGGATTTGTTAAAAGTGTAATAGTAATTTAAAAAACCCAAAAAACATGTATCCAAGACCACCAAAACAATCATGATTGCCCCTTTCTTACTTCCCATGACAACACTAGATCATCTTCTTCGACACATTTTCAAACAACCCTAAATATAAAACCCTAAACCCTACTTTTTCTTCTGACTTACCCATCCTCAGATGGTATAAATAACCAGCAGTGTTACTGAAATTACCAATGCTTCTATGCGTCTCAGTCCGCACCAGTTAGCTTGATACGGGGTAAAATAAAAGATACAAATCTTACCCAACTGTACATAATCAACTTTTCGATGTACGGCCCCATACGATCAAAGTTCATTGCATGTTATTATAAGTTATTCGACTAAGACAGACGTTATATTAAGCTAAGCTAAGCCAGACTGAAAGGACACACGGACAGTTCCCAAAAACGTTACAAATTATTAAGATTAATTCTTGTAATCAAATTTTTCTTTTATGACCCTCCTCCAAAATTTCAAAGATTTTGATATCCTTTCAATTACTACAGCCTTAAAGTTGCAATGACTTAGGGTATTATATATTGACACACAATTTCATAATGAACTATCCAAGCCAGGGGAATTGAGGGCAGAGAAACGGGGGAAAATGGATCTAAACATTATTTAAGCCATCATTTTCTCCCTTAAAATTTGGCTCTTAAAAGATCGATTAATATGCATATTGATTATGCCACAAGGCCTGGGGTCATCAAAGAGGGATGGGTTGGGTTTTTTTGAGGATTGTTATTTCGTTGAGCCTGATTGGAAGATATCAGGGCGAACGTGCTTCCTAGAGACACGGTAAAAAGGTGAAAGGAGAAGAGCTCTGTGTTTAACCGTAACTTTCCACAATAAAAGCGAGTGCATGAAATCGCTGGGCCACCGTATTACGTGTTAAAGAAGTGTTTTTAGAACTTTAATAGTCGTCAACGCTGAATTTTGTACCATAAGAAAGACGCATTTGTTTGATATAATCACGAAACCGAATTGATTAGAAATTACTGCACTTTTAATAATCTTTTATACATTATAGATACTATGCATTCTTAACAAGTTTAAAGTTTTCTTAATGATTAAAGAAAAAAAGCAGGCATATCAATATATAAATTTTGCAATGTATGTCAGGTCTGTCTGCCCGTCTGTCTCTCCGTCACACTGCTAATTTTAGAAAGCAGCCCACCATATTACTGCACCAAAAACTAACTCTTTTCGAACGTCCCCATAAAATTGTTCAGTAGGGAAATAAATGAATAAAAAAAAATGAACCTTCTGTATTACGTTATTTTTTAATCTGATGTGTATTTATTTTGAAAACTTCCGTCATTTTTGACACTAGTAACATAATAAAAATTGAGAATTTTTGGTGAGCTCTAGATTCTAGATACAAAGACATATATGGCAGGGTGCACCATGTTTGACGAGTGTGGATGGGTGATACTTTATGACCAGGAGTGGCCGGACTAATAAAAACTGCAAAACAGTGTAGGCCCCAACACGAGTGCCCCAGGGTAAGTTGTAAACTATTGTTTAGTCTGTCGAGCCCCGTCCGACCTCACTCGCTCCATTCTTGTCTCTTCATTTGTTCCAGACCCTATGGGCCTGGCCAAGGACAGGGATCAAACAAGGTAAATGTAAAGAGGTGGTGTGGCACGTTTATGGCCAGGATTAGCTGACCAGACCTTACGAATTACTTAGTTAGCATGTCATTTTATTATGAATATTGGACAGCCTTTGACGCTGTCTTCGGGTTAAGGGGAGACTCGCTCATAATAATAATAATAATAAATTGATTATTTATATAGCGCTGTATCCCAGTAAGGAACTGGGCTCACAGCGCTTTACATGAAAGAAATAACATACTTATAATGTGTTTTATTTAAAATTCTGTGCATTGCCGCCGACCACTCGGCTACACTTATAATAAATTTTGTAATGTATTTTTATTTGGAACGTAAATAGAAATAATAGTATTAAAGCCCTTTTACATTGTATAAAAATAATATGCAGAATGATATGTTTCATTTATGTAGATGAATTATAATAATTTACTGTTTTCTGGATTACGCTGAAGCTTTGCCAATTGTCATCTCATTTGAGGACAATCTTCGTTTACTATTCGTCAAAACAAGCGTCTGCTCAGTGGTAAATCATTAACACTGTTTTGGATAGATTGAATATGTTCGAATACTCTTCCAAAGTCTCCTTAGTAAATTGAGTTATTACTTTAGACCAAAACAAGGTTTTCTTTTTTCAATATTGTCTTATCAATAAAAACGAGGTTTTAAGTGGGTGGCCATATCAACAGTATAGGTCAGGGGCGTGAATTAGTGTATATTCATTAACGTAACTCGTATGAATAGCATGGCATTCTAACTAGGAAATACAACTCAAAAACAATCGAACACAACACACAGATAGATATGATTATAAATTAGCTTGTTCCATTCGCAAGAACAAACACAAATTAACGTTCTTCCCATCTGGCATTCGAGAGTGGAATGGGTTGCCCGAATAATCCATAATAACCAACACACAAAAACATGTAAAACTCTAAAAAAATGAAGATTAGTAAAAACCATGGATATGCAATAAACTTCTGTGTAGAGGAGCGTCTGTAGTGTAAAAGAAACGTTCTTGTGGCGAGGTTTTAAGTTTACGCACCCGTTCGTTGTTGTGAAGTGCGCACTTTGTTTAAAAAAACTAATCTTGCTGTAAATAACATGTAATAATTAAACTCTCATTAAAGCGAAATAGAATTTATTTCATTGTTATTTCTATTTTTATTCACTTAAAAACATTGAAAAAATTCTTTAGTTTAAAGAATGGAACATTCTGCCAAAGTTATTCAGATAATATAACAAATAAAAATAACAAATAAAGCCAACCACTGCTACCCCATGTTATTATCTCTTCCCTCGTTAAAATGCTAACAATCCCCCCTCCCCATAAAACTGTCTCTGACGCCCACAAATATTTTTCTGATGTGTTTTTATGACATCAAACTATCAGCTGACTGGGAGATCAACACAAGATTAACAGAAACAGGCTGGTTTAACCCAGTCACAGATACAGAATGGGAGGTTGATGACGTCAATAGCAACTTCCAAAACTGGTTCGTAAAGTTGAAAAAAAAATAGAAAGAATATTCCTATGGGGGAAAAACTAACCCTGTCTGCAAAAAAGAAACAAAAAAAAATATTTAAAAATCTCTATAATGTTTTTTAAATGTGTCTATACCAGAACGTGGATTATCGTTAAGTTAATTCTAAATTATACATGGATTTTACTATTACCAAACCTCAAATAACTGTCCTCGTAACGATAGAAATTGAAACAAATGCATGTATTAGAAATATTGGAATGGATTCATGCATCTATTTAACATGAGTTAATCCCATCAATCTTGGGCAAACACATATGAGACACGCCACCTGCAGCAGAGGATTAGGGCACCCAAGCTGAGTCCAAAGGCCTGTGGGTACCCTTGGAAAAAAAGCGGCGGTTCTCAAACTTCTGGAAACGTTGACTGCTGTTAGAATTTAAAAAGAAATCTGTATTTATTATTAGCGTGGGGCGAGCAAATATAATTATTTTTTGGTCTTATTATTGTATTGATTTTAGTTCTTTTGTCACTGAAAGGTGCGAATATGCGACTGAAGAGAACATTTGTAGTGCATCAGAATTCGTTAGTGTGAGCGCAGTTAGAACAGGCCTAAAACCACTGGATCAGGGCGTTATCTATTAATTAGCGTGGGAGGTTTTGCTTCCTCAGCGGCGTATCAACTAAACTCGAGCATGCATCTCCGACCTCCGGTCTCAGCAGCGGCGACCCAGAAGAATGACCCAACGGGAGGTAAGCAGCTTTCTCCCGGTAGTACATTCGGGAGCGTTATTTTTACTCGGGAAAGTCTTCATTGACGTCTTGAGGCACGCACTACTGATACACTCTTCTTATTAATCCAATCACTTTTAGACCACTTGAGCAATTATGGCAAATCTGAACTCTTCAAGAACGGGTTTCCCTGGGATGGTATTTAAAGACGTTAAGAGGAGGAGGTCGATGGTCGATCAGAAAGTTTGCGGGCGATAATCAGGACCGGCCAGAGGTCAGGTCAAGTATCAACTAATTTTCTGATTGGTCAGATAGTTTCGCCACCGCTCTTCTGTTCTGTGTTGTTTTCTCCAGCCAATTTGATGTCTGTAGCCCGTCGGTGGATTAAAAAGAAAATCTCTATAAAAACCTCAGCGTGTGACCATTCATGACAAACTTTTAACCTGTTTGTGGTCGGCTGATATCTTGCGATGGCCCAGCATTGACAAGGTCTTAATTTGAGCGACTGGCGAACGTCCACATCATCCGGACAAGAAATCTGTCACCTAAAGGTAAGTTATTTGGTGTTAGGTGAGCGACGTTTTTACTTCTGGTGTGAGAGGTTGATTGAGTAGGGCGTGGTCTCATTAAATATGTTGGAGAGGAGGCGACTTGGTCACCTTGACAACATAAATATAAATGGCGCGGAGGGGAGGGTGAAGGGGTGATATATATATATATATATATATATATATAATATATATATATATATATATATATATATATATATATCTTAGCTTGTTAGTGTGTTGTGACGTGTTGTTTATTTATATTTTGAGCTACCCCACCCCACCACAACATAAAACGGCATTGATTAAGAATGATGCCAATACCAAGCTCAAGATTTCATTTTTTGTTGTTGCTGTAAACAAATTAAAATATAAAATTTGCGGATTCAAAGAATTCAAAGTTTAAACAAAAACAAATTCCTGTTTGTTAATGATTATGACAGATTTTTTTTGAAAAATCATCGGTTCACAGTATTTATGAAATACAATATCTTCAACGCTCTCATCAGAGTTCACATGATTGCGTTATTTACACATGCAGGCGACAATTTCAGAAGCAGGAACTGTTCGTTCTATTTCCTCTTACAATTTATAATTCACTGTTTATATTGATCGTCAACATTTAGAAAGTAAACACAAACATTTCGAATTGTATTCGCGAGGAGATCTGTGTTGAATATCCACCCCATTCCTTGCTCTCAAACCTTGTGCAAACAGAGGGTTTCTTTCTTTGATGATATATTAAACTGTAAGCTTGAATCGTTATACGGTAATACGCTATCATCGTGGTTATTTATTTGCTTAAAATCTCATGGTTTAGAAAGACGGTAGGTTAAGGCCAGCGATTATCGCGTCATTGAGACGAAGAATCTCAAACTGCAAATAAAAGAGTATCGTGTTTGCACGGGGTTTTAGCCTGAGCACAGACAAGTTTGCTCTCACATGAGGCGATTAAGTTCGAACAAAGCGTAGATTGAATAGATTGAGCCTCGAAAATTCATGGCATCTGTGGTTACAAAAGACGCGGATGAAATTTGACTAAGATTATGACATCACCCACTACTTAGGGTTTCTTGTTATTCTTTTATTTTAGATAATCACATATTCACCCGGCACCTTGTTTCTCAAAAGTAAATACTTACTTTAGAAAAAAATAAGTACAGTTAAATATTTAAATAATAAATAAATAAGTACGTCTAAGTATTTCAATTAATGAATAACACATACATTGAAATACACGTGCAATCTGGAACATCTCCTACTCACCTAATGCAATCATTACAATAGGAACGATCATTGACAGGCCGACGGCTGACATCATAAAAGCTGTAACAAAGAAAAACAAGAAATAAAAACTCAATTTCCAACAAGGAATTTCCGATTTTTTATCAAGGGAAATAATTCTATAATTACAATAAAAATCGATTCAAATAAGTAATTCTGGAACGAAACAGAAGTCATTTCAAATAAATAATTTTGAAACTAAACAAAACAATTGCTTTCAAAAATTGCTTCTAAAATTACGGGAGTCGAAAGAAAGGAGATTTTTGAAAACAAACTCCTTCTACAAGATTGTTCTAAATATTATTAGATATCGTTTGACGTTTATGTGAACCCGATAGATGTTATGGTTAGCGAGAAATTGACCAAATACTCATATTTTTCGGTTTTCTTTTTCTTTTCCAGGAAATCCAGTAAACCTTTTCGGTATTTTTTTTACCGTTGCACATCCTTGGGACATCCTTAGCATATTTAAAAAGTCCCGAACCCTCTAGCTGGTATGGTTCAGGAGGAGTTGCATGTTCATGTGTTACAGACATTTCGAATCTATAAACGCAATTTTGCCAAGGGAAAATGCGTTAATAACCAAGAGAAGCTTGAAATACAGTTTAAATACTTTCGGTTTACTTAACTATGAACAAAAATGTTACGGCTGATATACTTGCTGTATGATCAACTAATTTCTGAATGTTTTGGTGCTATCTGCCATCGAATGTTTTAAAATTACACTTAACTGTACACACCTCACGGCATAAGGTACAAGCAATAACGTAGGCAACAGTGAAAATATTTCAAAGACCCGTTTTCCCACATCCGAACTTTCAGAATCTGGATGACAAAAGAGCCTAAGCCTCAAGTGTGCGAGGGTATAAGGAAAAGTCAAGGAGAAGCTTTTCTTTAAGTCTTCATTATTTTTGTTAATGTTATAATTACCTACGAATTAATGGAAGACATAGAAATATTTTTGTAATAAAATATAACTGATCAAATGATATGACAAAAAGAACACAGACGATAAGATTCCCACAAAGTCCCCTGTCTCTAATTAAAGCAAACATACGCCAATGACAACTTCAGCTAGAAGATCTACAATGAACTATTTTGTTTAGTAATGCATCGGATTCGGCTCTGGCGAATCCGGAATCCGTCATTTTTTTAAAAATCTGGCTCCAGCCGGATTTCAAAAATTTGAATCCGGTACAGCCCTAATTTTGTTGAATATTTTTCTGTTCAATTAACTGATCCAGCCAGCACATCTTTAAGATGGCTTAGAAGTCTGGCGTTTTATCATGTCAACTGGCAAATTGTAACCCTGAAGGCTGATTAAAATGTCTGAAACATTATGGCTTTCATTTGTACAGACGAGATAATGCTTCCTCGGTTAAAAAAAAAGAAAGAAAAACAACCGACATTTTTTTAATACAGTTACAGTCGGTCTAAATTTAAATTCTCGACTTGCGGGCACAGTAAGAGTTCTCTCCCTGGTCAGTGGATCGGTTATTAAAACAATGGGGTACGAAAAGTGTATGTTTAAAAAAATAAACTATGTGGCTGTATATTTCTTTTTTCCAAAATCAAGTCTGTTGTTGCTAAATTCGTTTCCTCGTAAGTTAATTTTGTTTAATTTACAAAAATTAAATAATTTAATTTTAAAAATAATGCCTAATAGATACACCCCGCGGCGTAGCATGCGCCGCAGATTTGCTCATAAATAGTGCAAAGAACGAGGGGAAAGAACCGACACAAACAGCAGCAAGAAGAAATGAAAATAACAAGAGTGAACGTCGGGGGTGGGGGGACCGTCGACGCATTGTTGGTCTCTAGACATGCGCACTGTAATTATTGTCACCTGTCCCCAAACCTGCACCTTTTATGCTTGCCATATAAACTGTGTTTGGTCGACAATAGCGAGGGTCATTAGTCATGCTTATTTGCTCGCGTCTTGTGCTTGTCCAAATTTCAGGTGAATAATATATATATAATAAACATTTAACCTAGAAAATTACACTCCAATTAATTCACTGCACAGCCGACCAATTCCTTTGAACAATTGTTATACTTTTGCTCTCGATCCTATACTTTTGATGATAATGAAGTCTTCTATTTTGAGTTCTTCAGGTTTTTCATAATATTTTTGTGTTTCTTTTGTGTAATGTTATTTGCTATGAATATGTTCCCATAAAGATATTTCTGTTAGTAGTTAGTAGTGGTAAGATATATATTGGATCCACTATTTTTAATGGTGTTAAAAATGGTTTATCTTTAGAAATAATTCTTTTGCAGAAAAATATATTTACCATGAAACATGATCTCCATAGAAAAGTTAAGAAAAGTATAGAAAAGCAACCTTTTTGTTCTACTTATTCAGAAATATTGTATATTTGGGTTTCGAATGGAACGCGAAATCTCAATAGCAAACGAAGTACGTGTTTTGTGGTCCCCGACCTGCAAATAATGGAGAACCCTTGCTGTAAGAGATTATTTCCGTCTTGTTCCTTGATTCACGCCTTATTAGAGGGTCTTCGCCTACTTCAAAGTTGTGATTAGTTCACCGAGTTGTCTAATCCAATTTTTTAAAGATTTGACGTGTCTTGGTATTATTAAAAAAATAAAGTATTGTAAACAAATAATATCAAACTTATAGTAGAATAGCTAAAAAACACAACACATACACACAAAAAATCAAAGCTTTTAGGAATAATTTTTTTGTAATTGCGCTCCAAGGATAGTCAATAGTGAAAGTCGGTGAGGCGTTGATGTGTGAATTTTGTTTGAAAATTTTTGATGTTTAATGTGTATGGGTTGTTGTTACAGTTTTTAAAAACTTTTGTTTGTTTGTTATCGAATATCGATAGATTATAATATCGATACCACGACTTTTAAAGTGACGTCTGATGCATTCAATTATGTCAATGGTTAGTTTGTAATATTTGAACTTGTTTTGAAATCGTTTGCTACAATATAATTTACGTATTTTATTTCATTCTTTTATGAACTGAAGGAGAAACCCAAAGAAACATTAAATTTCAATTAGAAATAAAATATTTTGCAAAGCTTTTTGAATAAATAATCTCTATATTTAACTGCAAATAGTGTGAGATTGATACGATAATAACTTTGTAGAGGTGTCAACTTCAGTGTAATACACATTCAAACGAGTTGAGTCTGCTCAGAGTAGGGTCCTATGTGTATGCACGATGATCTCAGCGAAACATATTTGTATATAATTGTTTGTGAGCATGTGCGTGCGCAAGCGGGCTCGTAGTTAAGTGCGACCGCGCACTAGAAATAACTACATTTGTTCAATACACAGATCGTTTTATTAAAAGAAAATCAGGTGTGATTCTGTTAAGTGGTACCCCGTCCTAGATGTAACGACAAGAGCTCGTTAACAAAAAATAATTAAAAAAATGAAAAAAAAACCAGAAGAAATAAAACTAAACTTCGTCTTGGAGGCAACCTCATTTCAGACACATTAGAAGGGAAGGAATTTTTACGTAAAATCATTATCTGTTTTCTGATGCTTTCAATTGATGCCATACGCTATATTCAAGTGCTATCTAGAGTTACACAGTGCTGTCTAGTGTTACACAGTGCTGTCTAGTGTTACACAGTGATGTCTAGTGTTACACAGTGATGTCTAGTGTTACACAGCCCTGTCTAGTGTTACACAGTGATGTCTAGTGTTACACAGTGATGTCTAGTGTTACACAGTGATGTCTAGTGTTACACAGTGATATCTAGTGTTACACAGCCCTGTCTAGTGTTACACAGTGCTGTCTAGTGTTACACAGTGCTGTCTAGTGTTACACAGTGATGTCTAGTGTTACACAGTGATGTCTAGTGTTACACAGTGATGTCTAGTGTTACACAGTGATGTCTAGTGTTACACAGTGATGTCTAGTGTTACACAGTGATGTCTAGTGTTACACAGTGATGTCTAGTGTTACACAGTGATGTCTAGTGTTACACAGTGATGTTTATGTTTAGAAGTGCTATCTAATGTTACAAAGTGCTATCTAGTGTTACACAGCCCTGTCTAGTGTTACACAGTGCTGTCTAGTGTTACACAGTGCTGTCTAGTGTTACACAGTGATGTCTAGTGTTACACAGTGATGTCTAGTGTTACACAGCGCTGTCTAGTGTTACACAGTGATGTCTAGTGTTACACAGTGATGTCTAGTGTTACACAGTGATGTCTAGTGTTACACAGTGATATCTAGTGTTACACAACCCTGTCTAGTGTTACACAGTGATGTCTAATGTTTAGAAGTGCTATCTAATGTTACAAAGTGCTATCTAATGTTACACAGTAATGTCTAGTGTTACACAGTGATGTCTAGTGTTACACAGTGCTGTCTAGTGTTACACAGTGCTGTCTAGTGTTACACAGTGATGTCTAATGTTTAGAAGTGCTATCTAATGTTACAAAGTGCTATCTAATGTTACACAGTAATGTCTAGTGTTACACAGTGATGTCTAGTGTTACACAGTGCTGTCTAGTGTTACACAGTGCTGTCTAGTGTTACACAGTGATGTCTAGTGTTACACAGTGCTGTCTAGTGTTACACAGTGATGTCTAGTGTTACACAGTGCTGTCTAGTGTTACACAGTGCTGTCTAATGTTTAAAAGTGCTGTCTAGGGTTACACAGTGCTGTCTAGTGTGTAAAAGTGCTATCTAATATTACACAGTGCTTTCTGATGCCAACTGGTGCCGCTTAGCGCTCTTGTTAACAGCTTAATATATTTTTTTTTCTAGTTTACTGAGTATAGAAGGGAGTATTGTATACGGAGTAGAGAGGGGAACTACTGTATATGGAATATGGCGGAAGTATTTGAATCGTGCAACAAAACAAACAAACAAACGAAATCGATATAACTTATTTTACATGAAGAAAAAATAATACAAATCTTCATAAAGTATATATTTATTTTTTATTTTTAAATGGTCAGTTATCAACAAAAGAGATTAACTGAAATATTTAGTAATTGATAATGTTGCTGATTGCAACAAGTTATTCACCTCAATTGCAACAAGTTCTTCACCTCAATTGTAACAAGTTATGCAGCTCTTGTCTCGAGAAAAAAAGGCATTCATTGTCGATTTGACAGTTTTTTAAGGAGAAAATGTCACTGGTAAGTGATAAAATTTTGAAAAAATAAAAATAAAATTAATTAAATAAGAATCACTGCGGTAATAAAATCATGTAGAACTTGATTTTTATTCCACCAAGCGATACATCAAAATCCATAATAATAAGTCTTTTTAAGAAATAAAAAAAACTGGATACTACTTGGTTGAACGTTAAAAAAAATTATGGACTTTTCTAGTTTGAAAATCAGAACGCGTTGAGCACGCTGGATCAGCATGGAGGCAAAGCGCTATACAAGAACTATTATGATCAGGACTTTCAAATTGGCTTTTTCATTGCCTGCCTTTGTATAACTCTCAAGTTGTCCATAATGTTTTAACAAATGTTGATTTTATTTGAAAAAAAAATTTGGAATTGTGAAAGAGCTTTACGAAATATCGAACGGACCTGTTGTAAGATGAGACCAGGATAGGCTTACATTTACATCATTGAAATTTAAAGAATTGCTCTCATATAAATTACATTGAATTAGAAAAAAAATACTTGATAAATATATCATGCATAATCTTATCAAGCTGAAAATCTTATATTAAGTTTTCTTTTCAAAGAATGCTCTATAGAACCCAACTCTTCCTAAAGGGCCCTGATAATTCAGAAAATTCAGCTAAACATCTTTTAAAACTATTCTTTTTTTCAACTTCTAGCATTTTAAACCTGCCCAAGCCATGAGTTCATGTTAAAATTGACAAAGCCGTGAGCTCACCTAAAGCCTGCCCAAGCCATGAGTTCACGTTAAACCTACCCGAGTCTGAGTTAATGTTAAACTTTCCCAGGCCATGAGTTCATGTTAAACCTACCCAAGCAATGAGTTCATGTTAAACTTGCCCAAGCCATGAGTTCATGTTAAACTTACCCATGCCATGAGTTCATGTTAAACCTACCCAAGCAATGAGTTCATGTTAAACTTGCCCAAGCCATGATTTCATGTTAAACTTACCCATGCCATGAGTTCATGTTAAACTTACCCAAGCCATGAGTTCATGTTAAACCTGCCCATGCCATGATTTCAAGTTAATTTATATAAGATTTACCAAACTCTTCCCCCCATCCCACACACACATACATACACGTTGGAAAGTCCCATCTCAACAAATTTAGTCGCTGTTATTGTCGTATATCTAAATATTTATTGGTTATTAAACCTCAAAACTTTAATATGTTTTTAACCATATAGTGTAAACAATGATGATAATACGTGACAATAACTTTGTTAAAAGCACATGCCATTTTAAAGCTCAAACTAAAAGACGCTGTGCACTTTTTTTTACATCAATATGAAGCTAGTATCAAGTATCAGTTGCATGCATGGTAGAAATATATATATATATATATATATATATATATATATATATATATATATATATATATATATATATATAATTCACCAGAAATTAGGACAAGTACAAAAAAACATGACCCCTTTTCCAGTCCATGACGGACTATGGGGCAAGTGATGTAGCGTTCACAAGTTTTTAGCCACCACTAACGAGCAGGGGAATGTATGTGGCCAGCACAATGCCGCAGGGGCCTTGCTAGTACCTGGGCTCGAACCCGCGACTCGAGATCTGCCTCGGATAGATAGTCCAGTGCGCTACCACTTAGACCATCGCGCCCCCAGGACAAGTACAGGACGTGAGCAAATAAGCATGACGAATAACTCTCGCTAGGGTCGACCAATCACAGTTTATATTTGGCAAGCGGTGGTGGTGCAGGGTGGAGGCAGGTAACAACAATCGCAGTGTGCCTGTCTCGAGACCATCAATTCGTTGGTGGTTCTCGACGTTCACTCACGTTGTTTTCATTTCTTTGTGCTGCTCTTCGTCTCGGTTCTTTCACTCCTTTCTTTGCACTATCTATAAGAAAGTCTGTGACGTATGCTACGCCGTGGGTCTTATCTAGTATTTATTAATACACGTACCAGGTCCTTCCAATACAATTTATCTGACTTTGAAAGCTATAACCTTAAACGTATTTTGCAAATATTATTTAGTGAACATTTTCTCAGACTAATCTGAAATCCAGAGGAAATAATTAATAAAAGTAATTTTTTCCGATTTAGAAAGCGGCTAAATTTTTTTTACATCAATGCACAATAAAAAAACACATTTGAGAGTCGTCCACATCCTCACAAACCAAAAATATATAATAAAATAATTAAGATGCGGAGCTGATGTTACACTTTCGCACTGAGATTGGTAGAAGCATGTGGCATTTTGTGACATGACGTCGACACGGTCTTGGTTATGTCACACAGCCATCCATCTCGTCAGTGCATCATTGGGTCATGGATCCATCTGTGACAGGAGCAGAAGGAAGCATCTAAGGTCATGTGAGCCCGGATGGAGGAAGTGACGCGTATGAGCGGGGGAGACAGGCGAGAAAATGGCTTTTATAGTTAACTGCTGCGATGGGGGAGTGGGAAGGTTATTGTGGGGCTAGCAGAGAGAGACGTTGTTACTTTATAATCTAGCTACTTTATAGATTTAATTATAGATTAAATAGACTTATCAATGATGTAGAGAACCAAGAATTTTTTTTTCAAAATAGAGTACATTACTTTCAAAATGCAAATTTTTAAACTGGGATTTTTTATTTTATTAAAGAGAAAATCTTGAAGATTTGAAACATTTACACCGACGCAATGTGTGCTTTACATTTTATAAATGGTAATTCAACTTCTAAGCACTGTTTCTTTTATTTAAAGCAAATTTATTTTGAAACATCGATCTAAAGACATAAAATTTAAGATTACTTAAATGTAACTTTCATTTAACATGTGTTACATATTTCTTTCTCGTGTTAAATTCATCAGATCAAATTAACTTAGGAGCAAGAAAACCAAACCCTAACCAGTGGTTTTGAAACTTTGTAAATTCATACATTCAAATTGCAATGCCCTAATAAAATACATCAAAAACGTTTCCTTCATACACCATTCGTTGGAATTACACATTTCGTGTTTTGTAATAACGTTATGGTCCCATTTATAATACAACAAACTTTATATAACCTATCTTTGTATGTGTAATCAATTTCACTTGTATAACATTTAAAAGTTGAAAGTTACCATTAGGTATGTCAAGACTTTAAAACAATTTTTAACAGTCGTAACATTAAAATAATTATTTGTGTGCGTCACTATACGGCAATCAAGTGCTTTCGCTTTGGGTGATATTTAATGTTATTCACGACATCAATTCTTCAACATTTACCGGTAAACTTTAACTCCTTGTTAAAAATTGTGATACTATTCTTGTTATCTCCCGCAGTGGCTTGCCGGCTTGTCCACCCTTGACACATTTATTTATCGATATATACCTTTTGCCATTATTCTATAATACAACTTGTAGTGAACATGATAAATGTAAATCAAAATGAACATTACACAAATTCTTATGGCTAATATTTTTACTTTAAAAAAAACCACAAAAAAAACAAACAAACAAACAAACAAACAACAACAACACAAAATAAGGTTGAACGTTACAAATCCGAAATTTTGATCTACCTACAAATGGATATGGACAACTTGGATTTCCCAGCTATCTGTGCCAGCAACTTTTTACAAAATGACATTTTTTTCTGTAAAATTCTGGCCTTACAGTGCATTGTCAAATAATTTAATTAATTATTACTGAACCGCTATAGACATGTCCCAATTATGTGATTTCATATTTAATGTTATGCAGTGCTTTTTATGTACAACAAAAGGGTACCGAAACGCATATTTAACACAACCTGAAGAAGCAGTAAGACCAAAGATTCCAGTTAGTAATGTGAAAAAGTATGTGGAAAAAGGTGCCGGAACGATGTAACAGGTGTGTTCTGCTAGAAAAAAACCAACAACAAATGTTGTTATGTACTACGCTATAATTTTCATGAATATCGTCATGTTTACAGTATCACACCTTAGACGTAGATTATTTCCACCCAGACAGTCTTGCCACAAGATTTGGCTAAAACACGTATAAAACAAGGTTGTATCATGTCTTGAAATAGAGCACTGTTAGCCGTGTCAAGACCACGGTCTGTTGGATGGACAGCGCGGGGTCAATGGAGGATCTGAGTCGGCACAGATCAATCACGCGTGCCCGGACTCCCGAAATTTTGAAGGAGAGCGACACTACAGATGTTCGAGGAACTACAACACATAGGATTGAATTGGACAGGAAAGAAATAATTGTTCCGTCAGAAATAAAACTTCATTCAATCGTTATTTTTTAAAAATACATAGATGTCTCAGAGTTAATTTCGACAAATGTATTTATTTGTTTACTTATTTAAACCTTTCTTTGGCGTGTTATACAAGCAAAACGAATAACAGTATTATCGCACATTAAAAATTTATAATATGTATTGGTATGACAATGCAAAGATAATCTGAAATGAGAGTTCAAAATATAAAAAATATATAATTCATAAACATATGCAATTATTATGAATGATTAACAATCAATGTTCTGATTCAAAATTAGAAAAATGATTTTAAAAAAAATTAACAGTTCGCCAATCATACTTCAAAGGCTATATTTATCTATATTGAAAATGTTTTTCTTTAAAAATTCTGTGTTGACTTCTGTTATTAAAAAAACTCAAATGACTCCGTCGTTACTGAACAACTTCAACAGAATAGAGTAGGCGTTCTCAACAACGGCAATTTAGTGTAGCACGCTAAAATCTATAAAATTATAAACAAACAAGTTATCGCACATTAAGGATGAAAAAAACCAATATTAAATTTAATTAAAAAAAAGGAAAACCGCAGATAACTACTGATACATACTTCTTATGACGATGTGCGCAGAACAAGGCAGATGACTACCACTCACTACTACTACATATAACATATGACGTCGCACACAGAACAAGGCAGATAACTACCACTCACTACTGCTGCAGATGATCTGTGACGAGGTACACAGGAAGTCACAGATATTCTCCGATTCCTTTTTGGCCTCGTCAATCTGCAGGGCCGTGTTCTGTGGGGCAGTGTAGCTCCCCTGGTCAGTGGAGTAGGCCCTGTCCAGCGATGTTTTGTACACGAGATGACTGTCATCAAAAGACTGGCGTGGTTGGGGGTGGGGTGGTGGGGCCAGGAAAAATAAAACAAGAGCCTTAATAAACATTTGATAACAGTAAGTTGATATTGATGTTCAGAAGAAAAAAACCCTCACAACTTTGAGTCACAGAGATGTTACCCTAATTGACATGTGCAGCCTTCAGTAATTGTGCACAAACTATTCGTCATTATTATTTAATAAGCTTTTTTTTAAAAAGTGCTTAGAAAATCGTAAAGGGAATCAATGGGTTAAAAAACACATGGCATATACACCGAAGAAACTATCTTGCATAATTTGTTTTTTATGAAGGAAATATAACTAGTATATGACGTCATCTACTCATTATAAGATTACTAGCAATGATTTGTTATAATTATTTTATTCACCAGTGGATTTAAAACTAAAATCGCGAACATCTATCAGTTGAAAAACATAAATTTTGTTTTGAAGCATCTTTACAAAAATTTCACTTTTTGGGACGTTGAAGTATAATATACCATGAGAAAAAAACACACAATTATATCAACAAATATCACGTATGTTTGTACATAGATCTAACCGGCTCAACAAGTAACTAAGATCATTATGGTGTGACCTCTGACATTATTTTTTATCTGACTCCGTACACGTCCTCTACAGAAGGTGACACGATCAACAATTAAACCACGCCCTTAGCTTCACTAAAAGATTTGTTAAACCTCTCCAGCCTTGGTTTCTCCGCACTTCGGCAAAGTGCCACTTGTCCCCCCCCCTCCCGCGATCAATACGCCAAGACGTAACTATTGCCGCTCTGTAAAGTCTAAAAACAATAATTTCATCTCGGATTGGACAGAAATGACGTAGTGGAAGAATAAACAATACATCATCAATTGTTGCCTTTATTTGTTTTATGGTATGGACCATTTTACGCTTTGACTTTGTTTTATTATTTCCAGAAACTGTCAAGACTTGATTAAGTGTCGTTACGATCCAAAAGATAATGAGATAATTTTAACTTTGGTATTTCCGGTGTTAAGACCAAATGTCGCAATAGGAGTCGGGTA
Source organism: Ampullaceana balthica (assembly GCA_944989445.1). Classification (NCBI taxonomy): domain Eukaryota; kingdom Metazoa; phylum Mollusca; class Gastropoda; family Lymnaeidae; genus Ampullaceana; species Ampullaceana balthica. The sequence continues at coordinate 1,023,437 of CALYLW010000677.1, forward strand.
ATGTTTTTAACATCTAGTAAGATTTACAATAAATATCTTTGACTTTGTTTTGTTCGTTTCACACAATAGAGCTAAAAGAGATAAAGTTTAGATCAACAAAATCTTGGTCTATTTTCCATGCAATCTTTCTGCTTTATATCTGCAAAATCTTACTCCTCTAGCCCCAAACAATCTTTCTCCTTAGCTCCACACAATCTTCTTCCTCTAGCTCCACACAATCTTTCTTCTCTGGCTTGACACAATCATAGTCCTCTAGCCCCAAACAATCTTCCTCCTATAGCTCAAACAATCTTAGTCCTCTAGCCCTAAACAATGTTTCTTCTCTAGCTCCACACAATCTTAGTCATGTAGCCCTAAACAATCTTCCTCCTCTAGCTCCACACAATCTTCCCCCTCTAGCCCAAACAATCTTCCTCATTCAGCTCCACACAACCTTAGACTTCTAGCCCCAAACAATCTTTCTCCCCTAGCTCCACGAAGCCTTCCTCCACTGCCTAAGTCTATACAACCAACCAGTCACTCTTGTCAAAGTTCTCCTATATTTCCACACTCTCCTTCGAACAACGAGCTCCACGTAGGGAACCCATTACTGACGAGTGCCCTCAAAACGTCATGTGTTGTTGTGACAGGGGGGGGGTCCTCTGTCATTCTAATCCCATGCCTGGTGAGTACGCCATAATATCTCGAGACGGGAGCTAGCGTTGAGAGCAAGTGATCCGTAATAAGGGACGTTTCAATTTTTTTCCCTTCATTCTTAATACTTCTTGTAGAAGTCTCATCAGACCCAAAATAACGGTTGTAAAAATAAAATTATTTTGCGGCATTTTGTCAAAGACTCATCTCAAATGAAATAGGCAGGACATATAGATATTCATAAAATTACATATAGATATCACAAAGTATAGATGTTACAGTGTATAATTAATTAATTAATATCTTAATAAGTATTGATGGCACTATAATATTGATGGCACTATGTAAAGATGCAACAATGTGTTGATAGCACAAAGTATAGATGTGAATAAATACTGATAGCACTAAGTATAGATGCCAATAAGTTTGATGGCCTTAAGAATTGACGGAACAATGTGTAGATAACTAAAAATAAAGATGTTACAGAGTACAGCTATTAATAAGTATAGATGTCAATAATATTGCAGACACAAAGTATAGATATCAAAAAATATCGATGGCACTAAGTATAGATGTTATTGTGAATTCTGTTGACGCATTTCAGATTTCTTAGATCTGAAACACTGTTAGCAATAAAAAAAAACACTTCACACTTTCTCTAGATTTACTATTCAAATTAGAAAATTAAAGGCATAATTTTTTTAAAAGAAATATTAAATATTGCTTTTTTTTTAGCAACGCGCCCCACTCCCCAGCAATTCTCGACTGTCCGCTTATAAACAGTGTGTACCCCTCTTTCTTGCCGATAGTTATCTGCCGCTGAAAACCACTGGTGTTCATGCGCTCGTTAGTAGAGGGTTAATCAGGTGTGCTCACCAAATAGACGTCTTTGCTCATTGAGAGGATAATTAGTTTTCAGCGGAGAGCACTGGTATCTATCTTGTTCACACAAGTGGTGGGGCTTGCTTGGTTACTGCCACTCTCTTGTTTTGGTGTTGGGGGGGGGGACGCTAAGTACCTATTATTTCAATTTATTTAACATTGTTTGGTCTGGTAGTGAATACGTGAATTGTGCATTTGTAACATGCTTGCTATAAGAGCAAAATGTTTCAATTGCTGTCAGATTGCCATTTTTGTATGTCTACGTCTACAGAATGGTTTCATTTCGATGATCTGGAAAAACTTCAGTCACAACAGCCTTATATAGGATATAAAGGATATTTCTGATTAATTCACTTTTCTCTGGTAAAAGCAAATATTGCAGCTGTAGGCACTTACGTTTCTGTAGGATTTACAGAAACGTTTAGAAGCCTGTGAAATGTGGTTCCATAGGTGAATGTTAAAACTATCATGGACGAAGAAGAGGCGTAATGAAGAGGTTCTAAAAGAAGTTGGACAGACAAGGAACATTATGTCTAAATTTAGAAGGAAACAATCTGTATTTTTTGGACACATCATGAGGCGAGGCAGGTTGGAACACATGGCAACAACAGGAAAGATCGAGGGCAAAAGAGATCGAGGCAGGCAGAGAGAAAAGATGCTGGATGGGCTGAATAGATGGCATGGGCCGCGATCACCAGCTATGTTGATTGACAAGACCAAAGACAGAGAGCTGTGGAGAGGCATGACCGCCTACGCCTCTGGCACGGCACCTGATAGATAGATAGATAGATAGATAGATAGATAGATAGATAGATAGATAGATAGATAGATAGATAGATAGATAGATAGATAGATAGATAGATAGATAGATAGATAGATAGATAGATAGGCACTTACGCTAATAGCTAGAATTTCGTTACAAGTATTGCTTTCTAACCTAAAGCAAAAGAACTTAACCTAAGAGTTCTAATATCAATTGATATGAACCCCATTAACGACTGTCGTAAAAGAGACTTACAGGGGAGAAAAAAATGTTATTGGACAGCCCCCAATATATAAGGGATCTATTTTGTCTAACATCTTTTTATTTTCATTGCGGCATCAGGCATCCCTAAATATAAAAAGTGGATATAAGTTTTAAAAAAAATGTCTGCTTACTAATCAAAGCATCAATGGTTCTTTTAACAGAGTATACCAAACAACGTGGGGACTTTGTTTAGGGTAAGCAGATCTCTACTTACCACAATGGTGCTGTTTGTGGTAACACTCGCTTTCCCCGGTGAACCGTTCAAACTATGGTCAGTGTAGGCGTGGAAGTATTTATTGATAGGTGTCCCAGGCACGGATGACGTCACTGAGGTCAAACCATCCGGTTCCGGTGGTCGGGAATGGCTATGCGTTCCCGACACCGTACTTCCGGCGGATCGTGTCCTGCGCACTGATGCCTTTCTGGAAGATTTTCGCACAAGAGTTCCGGTTCTGATGAGCATAGACATCGTTTTAACATACGCTGTGGCACTGGGCTGTTGCACTTCAGACTCACCTCGATGTTGGGCTGGGCTGTTGCACTTCAGACTCACCTCGATGTTGGGCTGGGCTGTTGCACTTCAGACTCACCTCGATGTTGGGCTGGGCTGTTGCACTTCAGACTCACCTCGATGTTGGGCTGGGCTGTTGCACTTCAGACTCACTTTTGGTGCACTGGGCTGTTGTACTGTAGACTCTCCTTGCTGTGGCACTGAGCTGTTGTACTGTAGACTCTCCTCGCTATGGCAGTGGACTGTTGTTTTGGGCTGTTGTATTTGGCTGTTGTATTGGGCTGTTGCACTTCAGATTCACCTCGCTGTGACACTGGGCTGTTGTACTGCAGATTCACCTCGCTGTGACACTGGACAGTTGTACTGAAGATTCACCTCGCTGTGAGATTGGGCTGTTGTACTACAGATTGATTAAATTAAGTTCAGGAGCCTATGCTCACAAATTAATTCTTTACAACTTTCATTGAAGTTCCCATCCCTTAGGTGTACAACTGAGACGGCTCATCCATATTGTCTATTCGTCTCATCTTCTAAGTGTTTTGTTACTAATTCACATTTCTGAGGTGGTCATTTTGATTGAACCACTGGTTGCAAACGATCAATTTCCATTTATAGAATGGGTTTACCAAGTGGAACGATTTCTAGAATCTCAAAAGAAGAAGGCATCTTCAGAGTCCTGGTAGAAATAAATGTTTATAACGATGAGAAACTTTATCAATGAATAAATCTTTTCTATGCGGCGTATATTTTGATACAATACAACATACCGCAAGTATACATATGTCGTTGAATATCTTACTTATAGTTTAATGAGTATTAATTTAGAGCGAGTAAAAAAAAAGATTGGGCGAATTAAGGATTTCCCTGTTCTACAAACATTTATTAATATAATGCGAGCGCAATACCCGTGCTTTGCTACGGGGTATCTGTATTTATATATATAATTCTCTACGTCGCCCAACCATGCGGGAAACCACTCACGCACGCCGACTCTCTAACTCTCCTCCCACCATCTTAACAAAAGCGAGTATGTGCAAACGAGCGTGACGAATGACCCTCGCTGGGGTCGACCAATGTCTCGAGACAAACAATGGTCCATTAGTTCACTTGCATTGTCCCTTCAAAGCATAACGTGAGCTTCGTAGTGTACTGGTTATCACGTCCGCCTTATACGGGGAAGGTCCTGGGTTCAAGCCCCAGCGAAAACATTGTTTTTTTAAAAATAATTTAAAATGTCCGTTTGTGCCCGCTCTATTGCCAACATGGCTGACCCTCGCTAGGGTCGGCCAATGACAGGTTATGGTTGGCAAGCTAATGTGGTAAAGGGAAGTGGGCAGGTAGTTAACCACAGTGCGAATGTCTCGAAACCAACAATGTGTCGGCAGTCCCCCCAACCAACGTTCACTCGCATTGTTTTCATTTCTGCGTCCGTTCTCCACTTTCTTTACACTCTCCATGAGCACGTCTGCGGCGTATGCTAAGCAGCGGGGCTTCTAGTGCATAATAAAACTGTAACTGTAACAGTATTTTGTCTTTGGGTCTCATATTTCCCTTAAAAATTTAGAGGTGAGTCACGCTAGACGAAAGCGGGATAGTGAAACAGCAACCCTCTTCTTCATAAATAACGCTATAGGTAATAGACTAAATAAAAAGCATGATGCATTTTAAGGATGCTTATCTTATCAATTTTGGTGTTTCTACTTTAATAACGCATGCTTTTCTGTAACTGCTCTACAATAATAACAAAAGTCTTTTAACGTTTCGTATCTCGAATGCGTAAGGGCTCACTTTCTTTTCAATAGAATAAAACATAAAAACGATATTTCCACACAAAAAATTTCAAATTTCATAGATTTATCCTCAAAGTTAAAATTATGTATGTCATACTAGCAGACCCGTCGTGCGTTGCAACGATCTCAGTAAAATTGAATAAATTTAAAGAAACCAATGAGTGGTATGTTTAAAAACAATTCTGCAGAAACCTTTGTGGAAGTGTGTAAAAATATTCCAAGTTTCATAGCAAACGGATTAATAAATTAATAATTAAATAGCGTACAATAGAATAAACGATATTAAGGGCCCCTGCCCCAAAATGAGTTATTGAAACTATTAAATATATAACTCTTTATGTAGGCGTTCTCACAGTACAGAATCGTGTGTACAATAATCCACTGAAGAACTTGTTTATACAAAACAACTTTAATATATATACTGTGTACACATAAAAATCATTAGAGGTAATACAACGTGGAAATCTTGAGGCACAAGCACATCACCTCCTTCCTTGACGGAAGTCTTCTCACAACTGTTTGCCCAACACTTTCAACCAATAGGAATGCTCCTTTTTTCCCGCGTCCACCATTCACGTGACCTTACGTCACAAAATTATGTTAATCACATGTGACATTCACCCCAATCCTTCAAAAAAAAAGTTTATGAAATACAACATTTTTGGTCTTCATAAAATGAACATTGATTGTCTTACATACAACATCTGGACATAAAAAATCAAAAAGAAAAAAATCTGCAGAACTGCAACCGTCTACCTGTGCTGAAAAAATGAAAATGAATAAACATCTGTAATTTTGTGTAATTAAAATATTTAAACACTCAATATTATTAAAATTAACTAATAATCCAGTGGAATTCAAACACTGTTCCTTGTCCATTGTTCAACAAATAAAAATATTAATATAATTACAGTCTCTAGTTGTATCATTTAGGAATTCACAGACTAATATTAATACAGTCTCTGGTTTTATCATTTAGTGATTCACAGAATGTCTTTTTAATACAGTCTCTGGTTTTATCATTGAGGAATTCACAGAGTGTCTTTATTTATTGTCATTCTACTTAATATGTCTGCAACCACATTGTCCTTTCCCTTCACAGGTTTAATGTCAAATTTGTAGTCGGCTAATAGCACAGCCTAGTTCAATATAGTCATTCTTCAATTGACGAGTATGAATTCAAATCGATGGGCTTTGAATGTTTCTTCAGACTGTTAAATGTTCAATAATTCACCAACCATGACTTCGATTATGTTCATTCACAATTTCAATTCCAGCATCTTGAATCAGTTTCTTAGCTTTTGAGATGTCATTTTTGCTTCCTGATAGTTCAATAGAATTTCGACCAGATGAGTCACTGTCAGAAACTTTTATCTGAAAAATATTGTCTGTATCTGTGTCTTTGATTTTGCTTAATACACAACCAATTGTTCTTCCTAATTCAGATGATTTCACACAAATGGTTTCAGATTCACTAGTACCATCTCTTTCTCTGCTACTATGGTCTTCATTTCTTTTATCATATACTTGATGTTTAATAGTGGCTAAAAGTGTCACTAGTTTCTGTACTGTGCTCGATTTAACTTTATTATTTTTCTATCATTCATGTCTTGGTTTTCATTCTTTCTCCATGGTTGATCATAATTTCTTTTTCTGGAGTCAAAATTGTATTTGCCTCTCCATGATCTTCTGCTTTGATTATAATCTCTATTTATGGAATTATGATTATTTCTTTCTCTCCATGATTGTCTATCTTGATCATAATCTCTATGTCTGGAATTATGATTATATTTTTCTCTCCATAATTGTCTATCTTGATCATAATCTCTATGTTTGGAATTATGATATTTTTCTTTCCATGCTTGGCTACCTTTGTTTTCAAAGTGCTCTTGTCTTGATTTTTCTTCTGTTTTCTTTCTTATAGGGCTGCCATTAGGTGACACCCTATTTGGTTGTCCTTTATTGTGGTAACACTGCTTCGCCATATGTCCTGGCTTGTTACAGTACCAGCAAATAGATTTGTCTGTTGCCTTGGTTTGGCAGACTCTGGTTTCTCATACCTTGCCTTTTTTCTTGACTTTTAATTTGTATTGCTGCAAATATGTCTTGTCTCTTATCCATTTCCACATTCGGATGAGAGTCTTTGAATGTTCGTAATGCATTTGTTAGCTCTGCTTGAGTACGAACTTTCTTGTCAGTTAAATATGTGAATAGAGTTGGTGTTGCATTTTCTAAAAACTTGTCAATTAACACCATGTCTAGTATGGCCTTTGGATTGCTCGTATCTATTGCTGTCAGTTCCAGCCATTTTGTTAGTTTGACTTGTGCTTCATGTACTATGATCTGTGGATCTTTGTCCATCTTGATTCTCATTTCATGAAATTCTCTTCTATAATCATTTTCTGACTTTCCAAAATGACATAGAAGTGCCTTTTTGACATTCTTATATATGCTTTTGTCTTCTTTGGCTATACTGTTATAAGCTTCAAATGCTTCTCCAGTTAATTGAGTCATCAGTTGTGCTGGCCAATCTTCTTCATTATAGCCTTTCATAGCCATTATGGATTCGAAATAATCCAGATAAACATCCATTTTTTCTTTTTGGCTATCATATTTTCTTACTTTGATAGTATCCCTTGGTGCTGACCTTCTATTTGTTTCATTACCAGGATTTTGGCCTCTACTATCTAAATCAAGTTGTAGTTTTAACTTGTCAATTTGAAGTTGTTCAAATTCTCTCTTTTGCAGCTCTTTCTTCTCTTTCAATTATGAGTCTTTGCCTCTCTTTTTCTTCAGCCTCTTTTTGATTTTCTTTTTCTTCAGCTTTTCTTAGCTTTTCTTCTTCTTTAGCTATTCTTTGATTTTCTTTTTCTTCAGCTTTTCTTAGCTGTTCTTTTTCTTCAGCAATTCTTGCTTTTTCTTCAGCAATTCTTTGATTTTCTTTTTCTTCAGCTTTTCTTAGCTGTTCTTTTTCTTCAGCATTCTTGCTTTTTTTCTTCAGCAATGCTACTTTTTCTTCAATGAAATCTCTCATTTCTTTTCCCTTTAGTCCGATCTCTTTAGCTATGGCAGTGAATTCCTTGTAGTAATCCATGTTTTGTTTGATTGAATAATATGAGTTAAGCAATTTGGTAAGGAATTTAGGTATATATTGATAAAGTTATAAATCTTCCAAATGAAAAATCTTGAATTCAAAATGTTAAGTTCAAATAAGTGACACGTCTAAACCATGAAATCTAGCCTTGACAAGATGAGACAACAAAAAGAATCCTCACACGGGATCTTTAGTATACTTTATATATACGCTCCCTCAGATTGACAAAATATATTAAATGGTCCAATCGTTTTGAATAAAAGTCACTTGATTAAAATTTCAATTTTCTAGTAGTGTTTTTAAACAATTTAGTTCACTCCATTAATCCAAAATTGCAATTATCAAACTCTTCACACAATGAATGGATAAAAATTCCGTTCCTTTATTTATAATTCACACTTCATAATTAATAGTCCATAGCCTTCCAAAGTTCCAGGTTATGTTTACAAATATTTCCTGGAATCAACTAGCATTGAGCCTGTTGACGTCACGACCTATATATGTTCACCGTGTGTCACCATTCAGTAAGCCTACACGACCCAGATTCCAGTACTGTGTAGTATACTTGTACTGTCGTCGAATGTGACGTAGAACCAACTAGGCGACCTAGTTGTATACACCGCACGCCGTGACCATGTGCTTGTATACCGCCATCTTGAAATATTCTTGTATTTTCATTGAACCACAAAAGTTTATTCACAGCTTCTTACGAACTTGAATATTCAAAAAATACGATAGCTGCTAATATTTCTTATTTTAATGAATACTTTCCTTTTTGGAAATATCCAATACTTGTTATTTCCACGAAACCTCTTTTCTAAAATCTCTTGTACTGTGTTGACTTAGAACTTATGCCTAATGGCAATCACTTTTACTTCTGCACCAATGTAACTATTAAATTTTATTCTTTATGTGGCGTCTCACATACATAATCTTAGTGCACTATAATCCACTGAAGAACTTGTTTATACAAAACAACTTTAATATATATACTATGTACACATAAATATCATTTGAGGTAATACAACGTGGAAATCTTGAGGCACACACACATACATCCTTCCTTGACGGAAGTCTTCTCACAACTGTTCGCCCAACACTTTCAACCAATAGGAATGCTCCTTTCTTCCCGCGTCCACATTCACGTGACCTTACGTCACAAAATTATGTTAATCACATGTGACAGTTATAATATAGTTTTTTTTATTGCCATTGTACTCAAGCTATATTACTCAATATCGTGTAAAATTGAATAAGGAATACATGATTAAAGTTCAGTAAAAAGACATTTTAAGCCCCCAGCTACGAGGGAATGGACATTAAGAGTTCAGTGCACTATAGTAATATAGGCTCTTAAGTTTTTATATACTAAGTTTGGTCAAAAATCGGGTTATTTTCTCATTATCTAACGCTTAAACTACTTTTTATATGGCTAATATAGGGGGAAAATGACATTAAGGGGCCATTAGGTGCAAGAGGTCGATTTCAAAAACCTTTTCATTTTAATTCAGTTTTATTGTGAATATATTTCTTGAGATCTTTAAAAAGTAAATAGGAAAAATATCTTAAACATATACAAAAAAAGACATTTGGGGCCACTGGCCCCAAAAATATTGACATTAGAAGTTCAGTGCCCCATAGTATTTTAATATGGGCTACCAAATTTTTGTATGCAAAGTTTGGTGAAGATCTTTTCATTTACTTATTACCTAACGCATAAACTAAATTTTATATAGCTCATTTAAGCAAAAAACGACATTAAGGGCCCCAGGGCCCATTATGTGCAAGACATAAAGTTCAAAACACCTGTTCATTTTAATAAGGCTATTAGGAGTCAAGTGCTCTATAGTATTTTAAATATTGGCTGTCAAGTTTTTATATACAAAGTTTAGTTAAAATCCATTAATTAACACAGTAGCTAACGCTTAAACTAAGTTTTATATTTCTCATTTAAGCAATCATGACATTATGGGCCCACCGCGTCCATGAGTTTTAAATTTCGAAAAATAAGTAGCCAGTTACCATCCCGGGAGCATACTAAACAGTCTCGAAAAGTTTCATGACGATCGGGTGAATGGTTTAGTCAGCTATAAAGGACATGCACGCACACACATACACAAACACAGACATACTTTGAATTATATATATATATATATATATATATATATATATATATATATATATATATATATATATATAGAGAGAGAGAGAGAGAGAGAGAGAGAGAGAGAAATAAAACGACATAAAGGTGGCCCGGGCCTATTCGTTGCGAGGTATCAATTTCAAAAATGTTTTCATTTTAACTAAGTTTCATCAGGGATGTATTTATCAAGATCGTTAAAAATGAATGGCAAAAATATCTTAAACATATATGAAAAAAGACATTTGGGGCCCCAGGCCCCGAAGAAATCGACATAAAAAGTTCAGAAACCTTAAGTATTTTAATATGGGCTACCAAATTTTGTATACAAAGATTGGTTAAGATCCATTCATTTACTCAGTAGCTAAGGCATAGAATAATTTTTTTATAAATCTCGTATAAGCAAAAAATGACATTAAGGGCCCCAGGGCCCAATTATTGCAAGAAATAAAGTGCAAAACATATGTTCATTTGAATAAATTTTCGAAATACATACATCTATTTATATTTCTCAATATTGTTAAAAATTGAATGGACGATAAAATATTAAACATTTACTAAAAAGACAGTTTGGGCCCCCTGCCCCGAGGGAATGAAAATTAAGAGTTCGGTGCCCTATCGTTTTAAAATATAGGTCCTTCAGTTTTTATATACTAAAATGGGTCAAGATACAATAATTTTCTCAGTATTTTACGCTAATACTAATTTTATACAGCTAATATAAGAAAAAAAAACGATATTAAGGGGCCCCTGGGCCCTTTCGTTGAAAGATGTTAATTTCAAAAACCTGTTCATTTTAATTCAGTTTCCTCAAAATATATTCCTCAACATCGTGAAAATTGAATGTGGAAAAATATCTTAAACATATACGAAGAAAATACATTTGGGGCCCCCGGCCCCGAAGGAATGGACATTTGAAGTTCTGTTCCCTATAGTATTTGAATATGGGCTACCAAGTTTTTGTATTCAAATTTTGGTTAAGATCCATTCATTTACTCAGTAGCTAACGCATAAACTAATTTTTATATAGCTTATATAAGCAAAAGAAGACATTAAAGGGCCCCATGGCCCATTCAGTGCAAGATATAAAGTTCAAAACACCTGTTCATTTCAATTTGTATAATAATGGATACATGTGTCATTATTTGTCAAGATTGTTAATAACTGAATGGTGAATAAAATCTTAAACGTTTAAGAAATGGGAATTTTTGGGCCCCAGCCCCAAAGGAATGACTATTAGGAGTTCAGTGCCCTATAGTATTTTTAATATTGGCTATCAAGTTGTTGTATACAAAGTTTGGTTAAGATCCAACAATTTATACAGTAGCTAGCGCTTAAACTAATTTTTATACAGCTCATATAAGCAAGAAATGACATTATGGGCCCCCAGTGCCCCATGAGTGTTAAATTTAGAAAAGAAAGTTGCCAGTTACCATCCCAGGTGGGTACTCAACAGTCTCTAAAAATTTCATGACGATCGGATGAATTGTTTAGTCAGCTATAAAGGACATGCACACACACACACAGACATCCTTTGATTTTTAAATCCTTTATATTAACTCGTGGTGTCTGCGGCCGACCGACCGACCGACCTTGCTTGCTTGTCGCCAAAACTTTTGATCGATTTTTAACCCACTTGCTCGCAAGATAGCGAGCTGAAATTTTGCAGGCAGTTTCGTACCGATAATAAAAACAATGTATCAAAATTTCAGATCGATCGCATGGACCGTAATTAAATTATTGATTTTTTAGATTATTTTATTTATTCCTATGTATCATGCTATTTTTTGAGATAGAGCGTCGCGGTGCGTATTATATTGAACAACCTTTCTGTCGCGCAATAAGGTGCGTATTTTATTGACAGCTCTTTTTATAAACATATTCCTGATCGGTGCGCATTATATTAAACATGTTTTACGACACAACTGCAATTTTGTATGTCTGGATGGTCTGGCGCTGCGTATTATAATGAACATTCTTTTAAATTCTTCTCGTACATAAAGGATTTATAGTCAAAAACTTGGTTTTTTACGGGTTTTTCTTATTAAATCCTTTATATTAACTCGTGGTGTCTGCGGCCGACCAACCGACCTTGCTTGCTTGCTTGTTGCCAAAACTTTTGATCGATTTTAACCCACTTGCTCGCAAGATAGCGAGCTGAAATTTTGCAGGCAGTTTCGTACCGATGATAAAAACAATGTATCAAAATTTCAGATCGATCGCATGTACCGTAATTAAATTATTGATTTTTTAGATTATTTTATTTATTCCTATGTATCATGCTATTTTTTTAGATAGAGCGTCGCGGTGCGTATTATATTGAACAACCTTTCTGTCGCGCAATAAGGTGCGTATTTTACTGACAACACTTTTTATAAACCTATTCCTGATCGGTGCGCATTATATTAAATACGTTTTACGACACAACTGCAATTTTGTATTTTTGGATGGTCTTGCGCTGCGTGTTATAATGAACATTCTTTTAGTTACGTCTCATACGTAAAGGATTTATAGTCAAAAACTTGGTTTTTTACGGGTTGTTTTTATTATATATATAGATTGACTTCCCATGATCTATCCTTCAAATGGGGACGAAGCACCAATTTAGTAGATACTTATGTCACTTAAATAAACGTATTATTTTTATTTCAATTGATATTGAGGCTTATTATTATTTCCTTATAGCTTTTTAGCTAATAAAACGACGTATTTTATAAGGCCTAAATATATAATATAAACGAAGTAGACATCATAATAAAAATCAGGATGATTTAAGTTATATTTTTCACAAATGTTTTACAGTTTCAAGGAACACAACCTTTTAGCGAAATATATTTTCTACCTTAACATACAGTTTTCAGATGGACACTTTAACTTAATGTATAAAAAGCTCTAATAAAAATCATGACAGCTTGACACAGCATCGTTTGTTGTTAACTGTTTTTTTTAAAAAAGAAACGCACTTTCGGAAGCTCGATCCTATTATATAAGTCGTAATACCCGTGATATTTATTTATACTAAGTATATTTCATCATAGAAAACTATTCAGTTATTATCCAAAGTTCGTGCCATGCCACTGCATTGTTCTAGAAATATCCCAAATATTTTTTAAATTTGAATTTTATTATTAATCTCTCCTTAAATAGATTTTCATATGATTAACTTGGTTCAAGGAAAACGCTATCTACAACAACGAGTAAATATCATAATCACCATAATTCAGTAGAAATATAATTTTTATTTAGCCACATAATAACTATGTCAATACTGATGTCTACGGGAAATGGAAAATATGGTTTATTAGTTTTACAGACACGCGTTGAGTCGCAAGGTTTTGGTTACAAATGTACCCGGCAGGTTTAGCTTAAGTTATGCAAAAATCAGGGTTGGGCGATATTACTGATCATGTCCCTAGTCAATACCAATAAAAAATTACCCATAAAAAGTTCACAAAGTTGCACCTCTCTATAAAAATAACTTTTTCACTCATTAGCTCCACTCCAACGCCGTACCGCGCATGTAACCTATACATCATCAATTTTCTTCGTTAAAAGACCCGATTATTTCTTTTCAATAAATCTTTGCCTTTGGGGCAGTTTATGGAGCAATCATTTCAAAATAATCACATGTTCCATGTGAACAAATCTCCAACTTAACAGAAATTTGCCATTGTTTTCATAATTTATCACTTGTTTCATGCAACAAATGAGGTTTCGTGTGCATTTTTCTTTTTAATTTTTGTGCAAAGTAAATTTTAATGTTGTCATTGCCATGTATAAAATTAACTAATTTACCAAACATTATAAAAGCTTGTCATAATGTAGAATGTAGAGTGTTAGAATTATAAACAACAGACACCGTTTTCTAAAGCTAGATCCAAAAATAAACTTTGTTATACACAGTCTTATATTAAAATGTACGTTTGAAATTTTCGTCTGCCATTAAATCGCTTTTCATATATTCGTATGGTTAAATTGCAAGGATTGAACTTAAAATTTAATCTAAAAGTTTATCCTAAGTTATGCTTAAAAGCATCTTATCTTTTAGTTAGTACCACCCAAATTTGGGTGATATAATTGACGCCTGCCCTTACCAATGAAAAGTAACCACCATAAGGTCACTAAGGTGCCCCTCTGTATAAAAATAAATGTACCAACAATTAGCCTAAATCTTACCTTATTCAAATTAGACCTATATTACTCAAAATTCTTCTCAGAAAGCCCCAGTAAGTTCTTTCAATCAACCCTTTCCTTTGTTGCAATCTGTGAAAGCAATCGTCCAAAAATAATCGCATTTACTTTTTAAAGAACCCATGTTGCATTACACTATTCCAAACTATTTTACACTGTGATTTTAAAAGAAATATAAGTAGCAAAGTCAGCTCCAATCAAGACAAAATCAGTCGAGATGATCACAGAACGAGACAAGCAGATGCGGCGCTGGACTGAGCACTATCTAGAACTCTATGCGACAGAGAATGTAGTATCTGACTCTGCCATAGAAAGAATTCAAGATCTACCAGTGCTATATCAGCTTAATGCTCCACCGTCACTAGAAGAGCTTAGTAGGGCTATTGATCATCTGAGCAATGGGAAGGCCCCAGGCAACGATGGCATTCCTGCAGAAGTCCTTAAGCACGGCCAGCCAGCACTACTAAAGACTCTACACGAACTCATGTGTGATTGCTGGGAGCACGGTCACATCCCACAGGATATGCGTGACGCCAAAATAGTAACGCTTTATAAAAACAAAGGTGATAGCAGCGATTGCAATAACTATCGTGGCATCTCCTTACTGAGTATTGTGGGAAAGGCTTTTGCCAGAGTGATTCTTGCACGCCTGCAAACTCTGGCACATAGTGTCTACCCGGCCCGGAATCACAATGCGGTTTTCGGGCTGGCCGGTCAACCATGGACATGATCTTCTCACTCCATCAGCTACAAGAGAAATGTCGGGAGCAACAAAAAGCCCTCTTCGTTGCCTTCATAGATCTAACAAAGGCATTTGACCTGGTCAGCCGCAAGGGTCTGCTACGTATATTGGAAAAAATAGGATGTCCGCCGCGGCTTCTCTCCATCATCGAGTCCTTCCACACCAATATGCAAAGCACAGTGCTCTTCGAAGGTGCCACCTCAGAACCCTTCCCAGTTTGTAGCGGAGTCAAACAGGGCTGTGTTCTGGCTCAAACTCTCTTCGGTATATTTTTCTCGATGCTACTGCGTCATGCTTTCGAGGACTGCTTCGAGGGTGTAAACATCCACACCAGGTCGGATGGAAATCTATACAACATCAGCCGTCTCCGTGCGAAGAGAAAAAGTGGAAACTGTTTTAATTAGAGAGTTGCTCTTCGCGGATGACGCAGCCCTTACCTCACATTCAGAGATAGGTCTCCAACTTTTGGTCAATAAGTTCTCAGAGGCATGCAAGGATTTTGGTCTAACGATAAGCCTCAAAAAAGACCAACATTATGAGACAAGGAACAGACTGCTTCCCAGCAATTTCCATTGAGGGAAACACCTTGGATGTCGTCGAGGATTTCACCTACCTTGGCAGTAACATCACAAGCACACTCTCCCTGGAAAAGGAAATTGAAACCAGAATCGGCAAGGCTGCATCATTAATGGCTAGGCTGAATCAAAGAGTGTGGAACAATGCACAGCTTACTGATAGGACGAAAATCACTGTGTACCAGGCCTGCGTGCTCAGCACACTCCTCTATGGCAGCGAGTGCTGGACGACCTATGCCAAACAAACAAAGCAACTCAACAGCTTCCACTTACGATGCATGCGCAGGATTCTGCACATCAAGTGGCAGGATAAGATCACGAATGTCGAGGTACTCAGAAGGAGTCATATGCTGAGCATGCACTCAATCCTGAGTGAGAGGCGCCTGCGGTGGTTGGGACATGTCCGCAGGATGAGCCCGGAGCGCATTCCAAGAGCCTTGCTTTACGGCGAGCTGGCAACTGGTATGCGGAAGAGAGGACGCCCCTGCTTGCGCTTTCAAGGATGTCTGCAAGAAAGACATGACTCTGGCGCAGATTGACCATAAAACGTGGGAGACCATTGCTGTGGAGCGTACCTCCTGGGCGGGCAAAAGTGCGCGAGGGCATTCGCGAAGTCGCGGAAGCTTCCCTTACAGCCAAGAGGGACGCGGTGGTCGAGTGGCAGCGCACTTGACTGTCGTACCTATGGTCACGGGTTCGAATCCATGTGAAGGCAAGGGTTTGTTCCCGGGGCCTAGGGCGTCCCTGAGTCACCCCGCTCCGAATGGGTACCTAACTACTGTAGTTAGGCGGCTGGGTAATGCGTGGAACCCACAAAGCCGTGACCTGTGAATGCTGCATCACTTGCCAACAGATCATCTGTCATGGTCTGTGGACGCAACTATCTTCTGCATAGAAGGAGCGTCTGTATAGATAAGATAAGAAGATAAGATAAGAGTGAGGAGAAAATGGAAGGGGGGCAGAGGAGCAGGAGGAAATGCCATCATCCCATGAGGATGGACGGATGCCATAGAGAGAGATAAGTAGCAAATAGTTTTGAACGATATTTGATCCGTCTTTCCATTACCGCGTACATTATCTGCCCACACAAACAATGCAGACACCGCACCTTTTCTATTGATAAATGTGCTGTCATCTCTTCGAATGAAACAGCCTGCCCCACTTTGTTTATTTTTTGTTTAGTTTAATATTGGTATGATACGCTAGTCTAATATGGAAGATTTGAAAGCAGTTGAAGGTGTTGTTTTTTTAAAACCCTTTTTTAAACATATATTTTAAAATACCGAGAAGGTACATTTTATCTGTTAGTTATCTGGCTTCACTTGTGTGCTTGTTATCTTAGGCATATAATAATACATTATTAGTATTTGATTTTTTATAAATAACTTTTAATATTTCAAATACATGCAGTATTTAAATATACGCATCGCCATCTACGGATCTAGCGAAAATGGGTAGAACAGAGGCGTCACTAGGGTTAGTGTCACCCGGGGCGGTAGCTCATGGTGTCACCCCTTCACGACTGAAGGGGCAGTCCATAAATGACGTCACGCGAGGTAGCCAATTTTTACCCCCCCCCCAGCGTCATACTTTGTCACAAAAACTTAGACCCCACGCCTATTTTTACGATATGACGTCACAAAGCTTTGACACCCCTCCCCCAAGCCGTATTTTCTCAATAAAAATTAGCATGTTGCAAATTATTTTTTGTCATTTAAATAATATGTATTTAGGGTAAGTCTGCACTGTAATATCGTAACACGCGTGAAGTCATTGAAAACGTAATTAAATAAATGGTAAACAATCAAATATTTAAGTGGAACTTTTATTTAAAGTTTCGCGTTTTTGATGTGACGTCACATTTCTTAAACACCCCCCCTCGTACACATCGTCACAGATGCGTGGACCCCCCTATGGCGGATTAAAAGGGTGGTGCTGAACGGGCTAAAGCCCCCAATAATTTAAGGGCCCCCAAACTATTTATCAATTATAGTGTATAATAAAGATGCAGGCCATTATGTTTGTACGAATCCCTGAAAATGCCTTGGACAGTCATACGGCAATGCTGCAAATGAGTAGGAAGTATAACGGAAACCAGGGTATTCTTCGTGAGAAGTGCATTGTAGCTCATTATGTGCTGTGCACAGCTCATTCCTTTAATTTGGTTGGGAAAAGAGCAGCAGGTTGTCCTACTGCGGTCAGATTTTTTTGTCTTCTGCAAATCTTTATACCCGACTTGTTTCATCTACTCATCGTTGACAGGTACTTCAAAAACATATGAAATTGATATATGTTAACAAAGCCTTTTCTGACACAAGATGGTCAGCATGAAATTATGCTGTAAGGTCTGTTAATAGCTCATACCATGAGAATATCGCAGCACTGGAAGAATTAGCAACGAATGAAAATCAGCCACGTGACTGCCGACTTGAAGAAGAAGGATTTCTAAAGGAAATTGAACAACTGGAAGTCACTATTTTACTTGAAATTTGGGAAACAATTTTAGAAAGGAAGTCTCTCATTGAGTTTGTTAAAAAATAGCATTCTTAATTTTATTCCTATGAAGACAAAGGAAAGGAAAAGTCCGTGGTACAAAACAGTGTAAACAATCATCAATACTATCAAACAAAAAAGAAAGCGTCAGTTTGATAAAGGGACATCAACAAAATAGTATTCTCCTGGAGAAAAAAATTCAAGATTGAGGGATTTCTGGTAATCATTGACAAACTTTCTTAAGCCCTACAACATTGGTTAGGTGCATATAAATACATCCATGAGAAATTTGGCTTTATTACAAACCTAACTGACCTCAGCACTTTCGACACACGATGGGCAGCAGCCAAGTTAATGGAAGAACATTCACGTGATTTCGAAGAAGGGGTCGGGTAAATCCGAAGCAACCGTTTCTCCCCCCTCAATTTACTAGCAACGCCATCGAGCGGTGCCGGTTTAGGGCCAGGAGCGCCAGTACAGATTAGCAAAAAGGGCCGCGAAGAACGCATTGGACGCCAGCTCTGAGGAAACCTTCCAGTAGGGGTTGCACCTTAGGTAGGTCTTTGATGATCCCCCGGTCTGCGGCGGTCCTAACCATGGAGACCCGTGTGCTTTGCCGGGATGGCGCCAAAGTGGTAGCGGGTCGTAGTAGGAAATTCCACCACCTCCTTGTGAGGGTAACTTAGTGGGAGGCATCTTCGACTGTATGTCGTGGATGCCCAGGTGGCCGCTTCAGAAGCGACCGCATAGGGGGGGGGGTTCCTCAGCTGTTACGTCCCTTTGGTGGCCAGATGGCTAAGGGGGTCTTCCGGGAAGACCCATAAAGAGCAATAGGCTCGGGGCTTCTGATTTTCTTCCACATATAGGTTCATGAGTGATTTCGAAGATTACTTACCTTCAGAATTAGTCCAATTTTCAGAACTCTTAAAAAAGTTATTGTCCAGCCCCAGGCTCAGGGTAAGGAAAAGGGATTAGCACAAAGCGAAACTCAAAAAACTTGCACAGAGCTAAACATTTTGCTGCTTTTGAATAAGCTATATTTCACACAGTCCTTCACAAATGTACACTTCACACTTCGCATCTATCTTTCAATGATGACATCAAACTGCAGCTGAGAGCGATCCTTTTCAAAGTTGAAAAGAATATATAATGAGTTAGAATTTGCATGGGACGAAAAAGGCTGAATATGCTCTCTCTAATGAGCATTGACAAGGAATTTGTAAGCTTACTCAGCTTTATTGACTTGAGTGAAAACTTCGCCATTTGAAAAATTCGCAAACGAAAGTTGTAGGTTGAAATAATAATCATACATATTTTTCAATAATTTTTGTTATTTCAAATAGAGAAAAGAATTCGTTACCTCATGAATTTTTTGTATAAAATACGGAATAACGCGTAATACTATTCTTTACGGGGGCGCGTTCGTAAGCACTAAACAGCGTAAGTCGGGATGGGACCGTCGTAACCGGGGGACTACCTGTATATAAACATGCATATCTATGCTTTCACGCCTTTAATAAATATATATATATATAAAATATAGACTCAAAGACATTGAAATCATAATTTTCCTCAAGGAAAACATCAACAAAGAAAACCCATCTTTTGATTTTTTTCTTTGGAGGGGGGGGGGCGGGGAAGGTGGTGATAAAAATCGTATCCCCCCACCCCACTGTGGTGGAGGGAGTCGTGAAGTGGGATTCGTTCATGCTGTCGGTGTATCCAAGCCCAATAAAGGGCTTTATAACTTTTAAAACAGAAGACACTGCCTCTTTCATTCCAGCCTTTTTTAAAGATCTCTCTGCTGCGACTATTTCTTTTCTTTTTTCCTAATTTGTTTTAATGTTGTTCGTGTGTTGGGACTGTTTTATTATTGCAAGTTAACTGATATTTTTTTAATAAGAATTTTCGTGTTTAACGTATTTCATTGTATTTCTTAATTTATTTCTATATTAAAAAATTTGTCATCTTTTGTTTTCTGACATAAAATCGTACACAGTAAAATTTTAGGCTCGGGTGTCACCCCCTGATGGGTGTCACCCGGGGCGGTCCGCCCCCCTGCCCCCCTATTGACGCCACTGGGGTAGAATGATACCTTTTTAAATCCTTTATATTAACTCGTGGTGTCTGCGGCCGACCTTGCTTGCTTGCTTGCTTGCTTGTCGCCAAAACTTTTGATCGATTTTTAACCCACTTGCTCGCAAGATAGCGAGCTGAAATTTTGCAGGCAGTTTCGTACCGATGATAAAAACAATGTATCAAAATTTCAGATCGATCGCATGTACCGTAATTAAATTATTGATTTTTTAGATTATTTTATTTATTCCTATGTATCATGCTATTTTTTGAGATAGAGCGTCGCGGTGCGTATTATATTGAACAACCTTTCTGTCGCGCAATAAGGTGCGTATTTTATTGACAGCTCTTTTTATAAACATATTCCTGATCAGTGCGCATTATATTAAACATGTTTTACGACACAACTGCAATTTTGTATTTCTGGATGGTCTGGCGCTGCGCATTATAATGAACATTCTTTTAATTACTTCTTTTACGTAAAGGATTTATAGTCAAAAACTTGGTTTTTTACGGGTTTTTCTTATTTACATATGAAATAAAAGTGCTATGTTAGCTCGCCATTTTCGAATGAAACCAACGATCTTATTTGTGTATAGTAATTTTAAAATAGGATGAAAACTCTGCTGAACTTGCTAATCAAAATGATTTTGATTGTAGAGTAAGGCGTCCTTATGGAAGACATTACCCTCGCACCCGAGCAAGCAACTTTAACAATATATCATCAGAGTTGCAGCAGTTAATATCGTCAGAAATCCACCTTAAAACAAAAGAGGAAACAATGGGTAAATGAATTGCTGGTGGCTTGACGCGCTAAAAAATATTCTTAAAAAAACGGATATATCATTTAGGCTAAAGCAAAGATTACGGTGCTCTCATCTATTTACATTGTTGATATGGCAGAGCGTTGCGTACTTCCGGGAATGGAATTATGTATTCATGCGACTATAATTTATATTGAGGAAGGGAAGAGAACATTGTATTCTTCCGACAATAATTGATATAGAAGAAATAAGTGTAATTATTTTTATCGATACATTTTATTAAAGTGTCTTTAGGTTTGGCTATAGGTTTACGTGTAAGGTGTTATGATGAGGTTTAGGGATAGGTTTAGGGATAGGTTTAAGGATAGGTTTAGGGTTAGGTTGAGGGATAGGTTTAGGGATAGGTTTAGGTTTAGGGATAGGTTTAGGGATATGTTAAGGGATAGGTTTAGGTTTAGGGATAGGTTTAGGGATAGGTTTAGGGTTAGGTTGAGGGCTAGTTTTAGGGATAGGTTTAGGGGTAGGTTTAGAGATAGGTTTAGGGTTAGGTTTAGGGTTAAGTTTAGGGATAGGTTTAGGGTTATGTATAGGTTTAAGGATATGTTTAGGGTAAGGTTGAGGGTTAGGTTGAGGGATATGTTTAGGGTTAGGTTGACGGATAGGTTTAGGGATACTTTTAGGTTTAGTAGGTTTAGGGATAGGTTTAGGGATAGGTTTAGGGATAGGTTTAGGTTTAGGGTTAGGTTGAGGGCTAGTTTTAGGGATAGGTTTAGGGATAGGTTTAGGGGTAGGTTTAGGGATAGGTTTAGGGTTAGGGATAGGTTTAGGGATAGGATTAGGTTTAGGTTGGGGGATAGGTTTAGGGAAAGGTTTAGGTTTAGGGATAGGTTTAGGTATAGGGATAGGTTTAGGGATAGGTTAAGGGTTAGGTTTAGGGATAGGTTTAGGGGTAGGTTTAGGGATAGGTTTATTGATAGGTTTAGGTTGAGGGATAGGTTTAGGGGTAGGTTTAGGGTTAGGTTTAGGGATAGGTTTAGGGTTAGGTTTAGGGATGGGTTAGGGTTAGGTGTAGGTTAGGTTGAGGGATAGGTTTAGGGATAGGTTAAGGGTTAGGTTTAGGGATAGGTTTAGGGGTAGGTTTAGGGATAGGTTTAGGGATAGGTTTATTGATAGGTTTAGGTTGAGGGATAGGTTTAGGGGTAGGTTTAGGGTTAGGTTTAGGGATAGGTTTAGGGTTAGGTTTAGGGATGGGTTAGGGTTAGGTGTAGGTTAGGTTGAGGGATAGGTTTAGGTATAGGTTTAGGGTTAGGTTGAGGGATAGGTTTAGGGATAGGTTTATGGATAGGTTAAGGGTTAGGTTTAGGGATAGGTTTAGGGATAGGTTTAGGGTTAGGTTTAGGGATAGGTTTAGGGATAGGTTTAGGGATAGGTTTAGGGATAGGTTTAGGATAGGTTTAGGGTTAGGTTTAGGAATAGGTTTAGGGATAGGGTTAGGTTTAGGGATAGGTTTAGGATAGTTTAGGGATAGGTTTAGGTTAGACTTAGGGATTGGGTTAGGTATAGGTTTAGGGGATAGGTTTAGGGATATGTTTAGTGATAGGTTTAGTGATAGGATTAAGTTTTAAGGTTAGGGATAGGTTTAGTTGCATAATTATTAATTAAAATAGAAAGTTTGCACTATTTTTAATAACGTTGTCATGGTTGATGAGATGACGTAATATCACATCCGGCCTTTACATCTCCGAGTTGCACAGACGCGGTAAGTTTGATTTGATTAATTTTTGTGCAAAATTCTTGGTGACGAATGCCGAATTTACCGCCCGATAGTTATCCTCAACATTTCCGCGCTGAGCGAGTATATACTGTGAGTAACAATGTTAATTTTCTTTATCGTTGGGACTTTCATTCAGTTTTTATATTTATCTTTAATTTTTACATTTTTTTTTCTTCACATTTCCCCCCTAACATAACCCCATTTTAATTCATTTTTATGCACTACTTTTGCCGCCATCTTTGTCACGTGTTGACAACAAAGATGGGCGGGCGAAAAGTACCAAACAAAAGGGGGCACCGCTCTCTTTGCTTTTACCTATAATTTAATATCAAAATACTTACTTGTCAATTAAACTTACTATTAAATAGTAATAGTATAAATAATAATATAAATATTTACGCTCAATTATGTATGACTGACTCTCTGTGGCCTAACGCTAATTGAAAATATAGACTTGAAAATCATAATTCTTTTGGTTTCCAGATTAACATTAACCAAACAACGCACGAACCTATGACGTCAGCATTTGTGTTCTAAACAGTGCTGACTGACTCAAAGAGTTATTTTTTTGGTGCAGTAATTTGGTGCTCTGCTTTCTAAAGTTACTTTAAAAATCGTGTGGTGATTAGCACTGTAAAAAAATATTATATACATACTTTGTGTACATATTTATCATACAAGGATAAGTTACTTGGGCTTTTGAAAGTAACCCTATTATAAAATACTTTGTGTACATTTAAGAAAGTTTAATATTACGTATTTATCATACAAGGACAAGTTAGTTGGGCTTTTGAAAAAGGTGGGCGGCGTAGGCGCCCTTAAAAAAAGGGGGCGCGGAAGCGCCACTGCGCCGCAGCACAAACTAGTATTAAATAAATATTGTTTATAAGATGACACTAAAGAAAACAGTGAATGTGAATTATAAACAAAATGTTAGGTAGTTTATCATTGAATATAAACGTAAACATCGGGAGTAAAAGGGAAAGCAAATAAATTGTTTGAGCTGTTGGATTAAATACATCTTGAAAAGAAAGTACATAAATAAAACAGTGTCAAGATGTAATTTTCAAACAAAAATTAATTCTTTAAAATGATAGTCGTAGTCTTGTTAGAGGCGCAACATTAGCAGACATAAAATAACCCATTTCATCACATTTATTTCACAACAAACATACACACACATACTGATACACACAAACACGTGCGCACACATAATTATACTCAAACACAAACCGGGGTCTCAACATTAAATTTAAAAAAACCCGTAAAAAACAAAGTTTTTACTATAAATCCTTTATATACGAGACATAACTAAAAGAATGTTAATTATAATACGCATCGCACAACAATCCGAAAATCCAAAATTTTAGTTATATCTCAAATATATAAAGGATTTATAGTAAAAAAACACAACTTATACAGTCTGCCTTCTAAATTTCAGCTCGGTTTGATCACGGAAAGGGGGTTATAAAAACATGCTTAACATAGTGCGCACCGCGAGACAGATTCGCAATTAATAGCATTTACATTTACAGATCGGGGATATATTTTAAAAAAGTATAGTCAATGTAATACGCATAACGCAACGCAATATGAAAGTATTAAAAATGTCATTCAATGTAATACACACAGCAACACTATAGCTAGCATAAAAATTAACATGCTACATAGAGATAAACAGAGATAATCTAAAAAATCGTTACTTTAATTACAGTATATTTGATCGATTTGAAATTTTGACAGATCATTTTATCATGGGCACGAGTCTGCATGCAAAATTTCAGCTCGCTAGCATACGAGGAAGTAGGTTAAAAATCGATCAAAATTGTTTTTGGCAAGCATGTCATCAAGCAATCAAGCAAGCAGACGCCAAGAGTTAATATAAAGGATTTTAAAAATCACATCAAATAACCCACGCTCTTCTTTTTAAATCCCTTATATTAACGTCACCACCGTCTCTGTCTCTCTGTCTCTCTCTCTCTCTCTCTCTCTCTCTTTCTCTCTCTCTCTCTCTCTCTCTCTCTCTCTCTCTCTCTCTCTCTCTCTCTTTCTCTCTCTCTCTCTCTCTCTCTATCTCTATCTCTCTCTCTGTCTTGGGCGGGCAGAGAAACAAAAGTAAAAAATGACCCACTTCCCGTGAGCTGAAATTGGGCACATAGACTCGTGTCACCTAACAATGCATCGTATCAAAAATTCAGATCGATGGAACGTACAGTTATTAAATTAATGCATTTTTAGTTTATCTATATAAACTATATGTAGCGGTCACTATTGTTTACATCAATGTTGTCCAACCGAAAATCGTTCACGGCACACTAAACTGGTAAAAAATTTGCGAGGCACACCTCACAAAAAAAATAATCAAGAAATCAGTGTTTATTTAAAAGATGTTTCATAATTAATGAGATACTTGAGCGTTTTCTTTGGAGCAGATGAGCTCAAAATGCGGCTCATTGCTGGATAAGCAAACTTTCATTTCTCTGTCTATCATCTGCAGTCTTTCGCGTTTGACGTATGCGAGCAGTTGCGCCTTTCCGCTGATGTCAGTACTTTCATCGATTTGCATTGCATATAGCTCTTGGATGTAGTCGGCTTCCGCAAAATGCTCTTTAATTTGATTGTCTAAATCTGTCGAAATGTCAGCAATCCGACGTCCCATCGTCTGGTGAGACAGTGGAATCTTATTTATTTTCTCAACAGCGTCGGATCCCAAATCCATAGTCTGAACTGCGATTCGTAAAGACGGCAATATGATTGTCTCAGCGTCCAAATGAGATTTCTTTTGTTTGAACAAAAGATTCGCATTTTTATAGCTTGCTAACTGAGCTTTGACAGGAATTGAGGAAAATTTCTTCATTATTTTTTTATTGCTGCTCTAAGTTGGACCGAATGGATGCAAAATAACTTTTCGGCTTGTCTTTCAATCCTGGATAATTTGAGTTCAGATGCCGCTTCAGTTTACTGGGGTTCATGGACTCGTTGGACAATGCCATGTTACAATTAAGACAAAATGGAAGAGAAGGATCATTTGCACATTGTATGAAACCATACTCAAGATATTTCTCGTGATATTTCCGTTTAGTAACATTCTTCTTGGATTTCGCAGATCTCTCTCCATTTTGATGCTCGCTAGAATCCTTCTGGCTTCTCTTCACAAAATTATCCATAGCTGTCTGTAATTAAAAGTTTTTTAAAAAGTGAACAGCAGGAAAGGGTTTTTATTTACTAACAACAGATATTTATTCCCAATGGAGGAGAGCAATTTTGTAGCTTTCAAGAGATTCTCACAACCAGAACAATACAAACATGAAACGTTTCTATTCAATTCTTTTTCGGTTAAGGATATTTTTTTCAAAACTTGAAGATTCGAAAAGCCTAGCAATTTATGGTATTTTTGAAATCTTTCGCGGCACACAAAAAATTTCTCGCGGCACACTAGCGCGGCACACCGGTTGGACAACACTGGTTTACATTTTACGGGTCACTTGACTTCACGCAAGCCATCGGTGAACACATCTCGTGTTTTACCCAGGTGGTTTACACAAGGAGTTGAGTTAACGCGTAACGCCACCGGTCCATGTCCACACCCCCTCCCCCCTTCCCCGAGTTTTAAGGCCTGGGGAGATAATTTCGGTTTCATTCTGTAAATGTTTGTCGCGTTTGAATAATCAATACTTTTAGTTATATCTCATATATAAGGGATTTATAGTCAAAAACTTTGTTTTTACGGGGTTGTTTTATCCTTTTTAAATCCCTTATATTAACTTCACCGCCGTCTCTGTCTTTCTGTCTTGGGCGGACGGAAAAACAAAAGTCAAAATGACCCACTTCCCGTGAAGACATCGATCTGAAATTTGGCACATGGACCCGTGTTACCTAACAATGCATCGTATCAAAATTTCAGATTGATCGCATGTACCGTAATTAAATTAAATCATTTTTAGTTTATCTATATAAAACTTTATGTAGAAGTCGCTATTGTTTACATTTTACGGGTCACTTCACTTCACGCCAGCCATCGTTGAACACATCTCGTGTTTTAACCAGGTGTACCGGCATGCTTTTGTTTACATTTTGCGTGTCACGCTGAGCTTGGTCCAGCGATCGGTGACCAGACATTTCCCCTCTCCCACCCGCCCCCCCCCCAGCGGTTATAAAGCAAAGGGGAGTTAAGACAGATTAAGACTTTAAATGTTTGTCGCGTTTTAACATAATCAATACTTTTAGTTATGTCTCATGCATAAGGGATTTATAGTCAAAAACTTTGTTTTTACGGGTTTGTTTTATACAAATTAAAATAAGCTCAAACAATGACGTGAGGTTACACTATTTTATGGCAAGAAACACACCCTGGTAATTTTGACACCAAAATGTGTATTATTTTACGTTTTAATTTTCAATATTTTTTTCGGGAGTTCAACTGCATAGAGAGCACTGATACACAGACTAGCTTAGGCGCAATATATAACAACTAGATACGACCCGCGGCGTAGCATTCGCCGCAGAATTGCTCATCATGTATATATATACTCTCAATTATGGCTGACGCCTAACGCTAAGGGACAACGCTCTGCTTTTTTTTAAAAGTATAGACTTGAAAATCATAATCCTTTTGGTTTCCAGATTAACATTAAACACCCTCCACACTATTATTAATTGAACAATTAATGTGGACGTTCGAAAAGAATTATATTTTAGTGCAGTAATTAGGTGCGCTGCTTTCTAAAATTAGTTAAAAATGGTGTGGTGATTAGCACTGTAAAAAAAAATTATATAAATACTTTGTGTACATTTCAGGAATATTTCGTATTTATCATACAAGGATAAGTTACTTGGGCTTTTGCCCTAAAAAAAGTGGGCGCCGAGGGCGCCCTACAACCCCTATTATAAAATACTTTGTGTACATTTAAGGAAGTTTAATATTACGTATCTATCATACAAGGACACGTTAGTTGTGCTTTTGAAAAAATTGGGCGCCGTAGGCGCCCTAAAAAGCACCATAAAAAAGTGGGCGCCGCAGGTGGCACGGCGCCGCAGCACAACCTAGTCATAGATAGTGTAAAAGAACGTGTGGGGATGTGAGAGAACGGACACACAGCAGCAGTAAGTAATGAAAAGAAAGCAAACCCGTAAAAACAAAATTTTTGACTATAAATCCCTTATATGCGAGACATAACTAACAGTGTTTATTATGTTCAAATGCGACAAACATTTACAGACTGAATTTGTCTTAACTCCCAATTGCTTTATAACCCGTTGGGGGTGGGAGAGGGGAAGGTCTGGTCACCGATCGCTGGACCGAGCTGGAGCTCGCCATAGAAGAGTCTCTTTGGCAGTCTCTCGTCTGGCATTCGGACCACGTGCCCTGCCCAACGAAGCTGGGACTGCATCAGGAGTGTGAATATGCTGGGGAGACCTGCCTTGGTCAGTACCACTGTGTCTGGTATTTTATCATGCCACTTTATGCCGAGGATCTTCCAGAGGCTTGTTGAATGAACTGGTTAAGCTTCCTAGCATGGCGCTGATACACAGTCCATGTTTCACAAACATATAACAGTGTGGGGAGCACCACCGCCCTGTACAATTTCAGCTTGGTCTGTATGGTAATGCCTCTTCTGTTCCAGACATTTGGAGACAACCTGCCGAAAGTGGAGCTGGCGCTCTGGCAATTCTGACGCTCACTTCGTCATCGATGGTGACATTTTGCGACAGTGTGCTGCCTAGGTATGTGAACCGTTGCACTGTGTTAAGTCTATGGCCAATGACATTGATGTTGGGCTCAACGTAGGGCCTTCCAGGCTGATGGAGGACTTCAGTAATCTTGGTGTTGATCGTCAGACCAAAGTTTGTGCAGGCGCTGGAGAACAGGTTAACGCTGCTTTGAATGTTGGCTTCTGAGTCAGCGTTGAGGACACAGTTGACATAGGTGGAGAACAGGTTGAAGTTCTGCTCCTGACATTTCTCTTGCAGCTGCCTGGCAGCGAACACCATGTCGATGGTTCCTCACTCTTTTCGGAATCCACACTGACTTTCAGGCAGGAGTTCGTTGTCAAGGTGGACCGTGAGGCGGCTGAGCAGGATTCTGGCAAGGATCTTTCCTGCGATAGAAAGCAGTGATATGTCTCTGTGGTTGTCACAAGCCTGTCTACTTCCTTTTGCTTATAAAGATGTATGATGGAGGCATCTTTGAAGTCCTGCTTGATCGTCTCATTGTAGACCTCAGTTGGTATGGCGTCAGAACCAGGTGCTTTGCCACTGGAGAGAAAATAAATTGCTTTCTGGGTCTCGAGCAAGGTTGGGGGGTCATCCAGTGCTTTGTTTGTGGGCACTTGGGGGAGACGATTGATGGCTTCTTCGTTGATTGTCGAAGGGCGATTTAGGATGCTTTCGAAATGTTCGGCCCACCTCTTCAAGATCTTCTCTTTGTCTGTGATGAGAGTGTTACCGTCTGCGCTGAGGAGGAGGTTTGATCCTGAGTGCGTGGGGCCATACACTTCTTTCAAAGCGTTGTAGAAGTTTTTTTAGTCACGCTTGTCTGCATAGCGTTGGATCTCGTCGGCTTTGTTGCTGAGCCAGTCGTCCTGCATCTGACGGAGATTTTGCTGTACAGTCCTGCGTATGTTGAAGAGTGCACCTCTCCTTGTCGAGGACCTGGGATTATTGAGGTAAGCTTGGTGTAGGAGGTGTTTCTCATCCAATAACTACTTGATGTCTTCGCAGTTCTCATCGAACCATTCCTTATGTTTCCTGGTCTGGTGCCCCAGAGTCTCTGAAGCTGTGGTGTAAATCAGCTCTCTGAGTGACGCCTAGTCTGCCTCCACGTTCTGGTTGTCCGTAGAGGTTGATTTCAAGCGCTCTTCCAGAGCATCCATCAAGGACTGCTTGCAGCTGGCGGTCATTAGTTTGGCAACATTTAGCCGTTTGGGGGCCTTCTTCCCTTGCTGGTGCCGTTTAGGCTGAATGAGGATGTTGAGCTTGGTGATGATGAGGCGGTGGTCCGTCCAGCATTCAGTACCACATATGGACTTGGTCACTCGTACATCCTGCCTGTCCCTCTTCCTCACGATGGCGTAGTCAATAAGATGACAGTGCTTCGAGCGGGGGTGCATCCATGACGTCCGGTTACGGGTTGGGAGGCGGAAGATCGTGTTGGTGATCAGCAGTTTATGTTCAGCGCAGGTCTGGAGTAAAAGAAGACCGTTGCTGTTGCAGTGACCCACTCCATGATGTCCAAGGACTCCTTCCCAGGCAAATTTGTCCTTGCCAACTCTTGCGTTGAAGTCACCTAGCAAGATGAGTTTGTCCGCCTTTGGAACGTCGGCAATGACATTGTGAAGTTCTTCAATAAACTTTGCCTTCACTTCATCTGTATTGGTCATGGTTGGAGAGTAGGCACTGATGATGGTGAGGTGTTTTTTTCCAGCCTGTGGGAGTTTCATGGTCATGAGCCTGTTGTTCACTCCATTGGGAAGTCCAGCCAGCTTTCCGACAAGAGTTGTCTTAACTGCAAACCCAACGCCTGCTTCACGCCTCCTCTCCTCGCTGGGTCTGCCACTCCAGTAAAATGTGTAACCAGATCCTCTTTCACAGAGCTCTCCTTCTGCCGCGAGCCTGGTCTCGCTCAGGGCTGCGACGTCGATGCCGTATCTAGCGAGTTATTTTCCAATCAGGGCTGTTCTCCTTTGGGGTCTGTCCGCATTGTCTCTGTCCATGAGTGTGCGCACATTCCATGCGCCCAATATAAGAGAAACTATCCTCGTTTGCTTCTTTTGGTTTCGACCGCTGGTATATGGTCCCCACCAGCCGCGGTGCGATGTCCAGGGTAGGCTGGAGCAGGCAATGTTTAGGGCACCTTTTCTAGCCCCTTCCTCATGCCATGGAGGTGAGCAGTGCATTCCTGAAGAGGGCTGCTCAGTCGCTCAGGGGGCTGCCGGACTCCACCGCTGCTCCGTGTCAGCCAAGATTGATCCAATGCCCTGAGTCGCATGTGTGCAGGGTTACGGCTACGACTCCCAGTGTACCCACACCTGCCGCTTTGTCGCTTGCCTGTCGCCACATGACTTGTCGGTGACTGATGGGATGGGATGGATGACAAAAGTGACTTGCGCGATGACTTGGATTTTAGTGAGAAAGAGTTGCACAGTTCGTCGATCTCACTCTCTCGCCAGAGACCATCTTGATCCAGTGGCAGGACAAAGCCGAGACGGCTGGTGATGGAGACAGGTGCAGTTGATGGCCATGATGTCCTGTGTGTCTTGTCATGCCCTTAGCGTCCCAAAACGCTTTGCTGAGAATCGCCTTTTTGACCGTTGACCAACTAGTGGTTCCTCCGCTCTGTCCACCGAATCCAGTCTTCACGTGCATATGTAGACATACCTAGATCACCGAGGGTTTGAGACCCGTTGGCTACCCTCACCAGGTTTAGCCAGCCAATCGAAGCCGTTTCCCGGGGTGTGTCCACTGCGCACGCTACGGTTTCTAGGAGCCACTGGTGAGAGCTGAGTGACAAGTGGGGACCAAGGGTGGACGAACTACCCCCAAGAGAGTACGACGTGTATAGATATAGACTATATATATAGACTAGGGGTTGAAGGGCGCCTATGGCACCCACTTTTTGTCAAAAGCCCAAGTAACTTATCTTTGTTTGATACATACGAAATATTTAACACATCAACACGGCTTTAGAAAAAACAGATCATGTGAAACACAATTAATAGGTTTAATAGATGAACTATCAAAAGGCTTAGACAAAAATGATCAAACAGATACAATATTACTAGACTTCTCAAAAGCATTTGACAAAGTTCACCACCTTAGTTTACTTAAAAACGTAACTACTTTGGAATCTCAGGTTCCTTACATCACTGGATCCAAGACTTCCTTTTGGGCAGGGAGCAAACTGTAATAATTAATGGATCTAAATCTGCACCAATAAAGGTTAACTCAGGAGTTCCCCAAGGAACTGTGATAGGTCCCTTACTCTTTTTAATTTATATAAATGATTTACCCAACAACATCTCAACCGGTACAAAAGTTAGGTTATTTGCTGATGATTGTATAATCTATAGAACAATTAAATCAGAACAAGATAGCAAAATTTTACAAAAAGACTTAGATGAATTGATAAAATGGGAAACTAACTGGAGTATGTCTTTCCACCCAGAAAAGTGTCAACTGTTAAGAGTAACAAAGAAAAAGAAACAATTAAATTCAAAATATTACATTCATGGAAAAGAACTGACCCAAACTAAAGATGCAAAATACTTAGGAGTCTTAATAAATGAGAAACTATCATGGAATCCCCATGTCAATGAAGTTATTAAAAAATCAAACAAAACCTTAGGCTTTATAAAAAGAAAGTTTAACAAATGTAATAGAGATATAAAACTAAAATGCTACCTCACTTTGGTGAGACCTGTACTAGAATATGCATCTTCTGTATGGGACCCATCCACCAAAGAAAACATTGATAAACTAGAACAAATTCAAAAAAGAGCTGCCAGATTTATTACTGGAGAATATTCGAAACTGACAAGAATAACACCATTAGTTAAATCATTAAACCTTGAAACACTAGAGGATAGAAGAACCAAGAGCAAAGTAGTAATCATACATAAAGCAATTAATTCTAATTTAGAAATACCACACAAAGATAACTTAATACAACCCTCAGATAGACATAAGGATACAAAACACCTTTCTTATTCCGTATGCAAGAACAAACACATACGAGTTTTCCTTCTTCCCGTCCGGAATTCGGGCGTGGAATGGGTTGCCTGAAGAATCCAGGAAAACCAACACTTTATCAACATTTAAATCTCTAATAAAAATGCAGGACTTAACACAAACCATAGATAAGCGTAGGACGCAATAATCTTCTGTATAGAAGGAGCGTCTGTAAACAGATAAGATAAGATAAGATAAGATATTAAACTTCCTGAAATGTACATAAAGTATTTTATAATATAAATCCTGAAATCCTTTTCTTACATCGTTCCCTTTTCCAAAATTAAAATATAAGCTAAAACAATGTTGTCATATACTATTTTTACGGCGAGAAACACCACACGCTTTTTCAACTGCTATGAGATATTTTACTATGTTAAAATACCAGCAACAAAGCCCGTGAAATGACGTTCCGCCACCGTTCGGTGGCATGTTGTAACTCCCCTCCAATAGCCGTCTCGACATGTGCATCGCGTCAAAAATACTATTCATTATAGTTAAAATAAATAACTCGTAAAAACAGAGCTTTTGATTATAAATCCCAACGCGCATAACACAAAATAAAGTCTTGGAAGAAATACTGCACCAAAATAACTCGTTTTGAACGTCCGCGTAAACGTGTTCAATATGATTGGCTTTAGGAGTCATGTGTGTTTGAGGGACCAATCGCTATAGATGACCGCACGGATCATAGCCTTTTATTATATGGGATTATTATATAGGATAAGCTAAAACAATGACGTCATATTATATTTTTTTATGGCGAGAAACACCACACGTTTTTTTAACTGCTATGGACTTTTGTACTATAATCCTCAGCGTTACGGATCCTTTGATTTGGGCTATTATATTGTTTATATAAGATCTACAGAAGTGAGCAAAAATATAACTAGTTTGAAATTAAATGCTTGCTCAATATTTAAATATTTTAAACATGTGATGGAAGAAAAACAAATGTGATTGAAACAACTCAACATTGTTTTTCACCGTTTATAGGGACCCTTTGGTTTGAAATTTGACGCCTTTCACAACAAATGGGCTTGAAATTTTGGGTGTAGTGATAATCTTTTAGTTAAGGAATAGAGTAGGCACTGACTTATCTAAAATCAATATTATGATTATTTAAAGTGAGTCAATAGTCAATAGGCCAAGTGGACTAAATGGCTTCTAATTTGTTTATTACAAAAAGTAAGTTTAAAATTTACATATACACCTCATGTTCCCTGACCTTACTGAGAAACTCTTCAATAAACGTGTAACGCTGGGTGATTGACAGGTTAATGAGAAAATGGACAAGTCATGTCTTGTACGTTGTTCTTCTATATAAGGAAGTAAGCCAGAGTCGCTGGTTGTGGGGCCGGGGCAGAGCCGTCTTTACACCAGTTTGGGCCCCCGGGCAAAGAAATAGTGTTGGGCCCCTCCCTCGCAGGAATAAAACAAAAATATACATAATATATATAAATAAACATATTCGCATGGGGGCCCTATGCTCGTGGGCCCCGGGCAAATGCCCAACGGGCCTATGCGTTAAGACGGCCCTGGGTGGGTGTGGGGGAGGTGAGGGGTATGAACGGATGAGTGAGTTTAAGAGTCAGTCAACTGCTTTTCTGATCAGATTTAAGCTATGTAATAAAAAGAAACCGCACCACATTTTAATACATTGATAAACAAATGGTGTGATGTAAACAATAAATTAAAGCTTTAAGTATGTAATAGTACAAATGAAAACGTTTCCGTTAATACATTCATCTGCGCAAGAAAAAGCACACACACAAAATTTAATGTATTGTTTTATTCACACTATTCGTTTTTGTGTCTTGTATTTTATTTGATAGCCTGATCGAAATTTTATCCTGTTCATTGTCATTTACAAAAATAGGATAGAAGTTGTGTGTATGGAATTTAACACATGACAAGTT
The DNA here is from genome assembly GCA_944989445.1 of Ampullaceana balthica. Classification (NCBI taxonomy): domain Eukaryota; kingdom Metazoa; phylum Mollusca; class Gastropoda; family Lymnaeidae; genus Ampullaceana; species Ampullaceana balthica. The sequence goes on from CALYLW010000677.1 coordinate 1,057,774, forward strand.
CATGGTTTATATTTTAACCAATATCCTAAAACTACTGTTTTTAAAAGAAGCATATAAACTCTTTATATTAAAAAAATCTACCAATATCGTGATTATAAGCATTACTCTACCTAATTATTTTCAACTGAAAACTGGACAAGTTTATATAAGATTTAAAACAGTTTTTTTTTCAAAATCATATCTGTTGTTGAATGATGATTTAAAATATATAGGAAATCAACCTATGGCGGATTTAGGGGGGGGGGTTAACTACCTAATGCCAGGGGCCCCCGATGATTTAGGGCCCCCAAATTTAGTATAATTTATAATAAAGGTGGACAAATGTTTGCATGAATCCCTAAAAATATCATAAATTAAATAAATTAATAAAATCTTATCTATTAATCTGATCGCTATTCGGACCCGGTAGCCTCAGTATCGAAAAACTTGATTTGATTGGCTCAATAATAGGAGAACATATTAATGAATACTATTTATATCTTTTAAATTTTGTTCAAACAACAGGATCTTGTGGTCTTGAGGCAATGTGTTGTCTTGTGGCGCAAGTGGTAGCGGGTTCGATTCCCGTCCGTGACCATTTTTTTTTCCATTTGTCTTTATTTATTTTTTAAATTATCTTTTTACACTCAATTTTAGTTTCCAGGCAAACAGTTATTTCTTTGTGTTCGGTTTTTTTTTATGAATCCGATCCCGGAGTACAGACACATTATTATCAAGGAACCAATGGACTATCTACGGTAGTTACAAGTTACAGTCTTATATTAGCTGCTAGCAATAATTTTACAGGGACCCTAGCTTTATAGGGCCCCAGTTTGAATTGCAGTCGGGGGCCCCGTGCAGATATAATCCGCCCCTGAAATCAACCATGAACTAGGAATAGCGATAAAACAGTTTCAGTTTGTCTTTAGTAAAGTAAATATCTTTTTCTACTGCACACAGCAAAAGTATATATTGACAACAATCTTTATTCCTTATGTTTGTCTTGTCAGAAAACAGAGCATCCTTTTAGAGTCGTCAGATCAGGACGCTATGGTTAAACACTGTGATATCTAATAAATGAAGCAAATCAAGAAAAAAACAACTTTTTTCTTTTTATTATCCCCCCTTACCTAACAGTAAAGTCCTTATGATGCCTATCACGAACAAATTAAACTTGACTGCGAGCCTCACACCGAATGCCCTTTTACTCTCCAGCTAAGCTAGTATTTTCCTTGGTTATTATGAACTTTTTTCTTTTTTTTTACCTCCCCGTCGTCTTTCTCCCAGCTTACTTATTACCTCGGGGGCCGTATTGATCCAGTTGTCAATTACCCGACTCTTTGTCACCTTAAGTACGACGATACCAGGGGCGCCGTTTTCCTTTTTATCAGAAATACTTCCTTAATCTTTTGCTTCAACTAACAGAAAAATTGCACCCACAAACATATTTTAGGGCTTGATACTTTTCACTGAAATGAATATGATTTGGAGAGATTTTGATTTTTATATTCATTGCAGAAAAGATTTTATTGGTAGCGTACATATTGATTTATCAATGTTTTCATATCCTAGAAATAAAATGTGACCGATTTTTTGACATGAAATTAAATGGAGAGATTGGATTAACAACAAAATTATGGAAGGTATGGTTTAATGGAGACAGAGCCAACAAACTGACGTATGGACAGTTAGGTGGAGGAATCAATTGAAGGATGTGATGGGGTCTAATAGTTAATTATATGGGTTTTCAGATGTATACGTGATTGTTTGGATAGATGGGTGGATGGATGCTTGAATGGCTTTTTTATATTGTGTTTGGATGGATGGGTTCTGGTATGATGGGGTTGATGGATGGGTTCTGGGATGATGGGGTCGATGGATGGGTTCTGGGATGATCGGGTCAATGGATGGGTTCTGGGATGATGGGGTCGATGGATGGGTTCTGGGATGATCGGGTCAATGGATGGGTTCTGGGATGATGGGGTCGATGGATGGGTTCTGGGATGATGGGGTCGATGGATGGGTTGTGGGATGATGGGGTCGATGGATGGGTTATGGTATGATGGGATTGATGGATGGGTTCTGGTATGATGGGGTTGATGGATGGGTTATGGGATGATGGGGTCGATGGATGCGTTCTGGTATGATGGGGTCGATGGATGGGTTCTGGGATAATGGGGTCGTAGGATGGGTTCTGTGATGATGGGGTTGATGGATGGTTTCTGGGATGATGGGGTCGATGGATGGGTTCTGGGATGATGGGGTTGATGGATGGGTTCTGGTATGATGGGGTTGATGGATAGGTTCTGGGATGATGGGGTCGATGGATGGGTTCTGGGATGATGGGGTCAATGGATGGGTTTTGGGATGATGGTGTGGATGGATGGATTCTGGTATGATGGGGTCGATGGACGGGTTCTGGGATGATGGGGTCGATGGTTGGGTTCTGGTATGATGGGGTCGATGGATGGGTTCTGGGATGATGGGGTCGATGGATGGGTTCTGGGATGGTGGGGTTGATGGATGGGTTCTGGTATGATGGGGTTGATGGATGGGTTCTGGATGATTTGTCAATGGATGGGTTCTGGTATGATGGGGTTGATGGATGGGTTCTGGTATGATGGGGTCGATGGATGGGTTCTGGTATGATGGAGTCGATGGATGGGTTCTGGGACGATGGGGTCAATGGATGGGTTCTGGGATGATGGGGTCGATGGATGGGTTCTGGGATGATGGTGTCGATGGATGGGTTCTGGGATGATGGGGTCAATGGATGGGTTCTGGGATGATGGGTTCGATGGATGGGTTCTGGGATGATCGGGTCAATGGATGGGTTCTGGGATGATGGTGTCGATGGATGGGTTCTGGGATGATGGGGTCAATGGATGGGTTCTGGGATGATGGGTTCGATGGATGGGTTCTGGGATGATCGGGTCAATGGATGGGTTCTGGGATGATGGGGTCGATGGATGGGTTGTGGGATGATGGGGTCGATGGATGGGTTATGGTATGATGGGATTGATGGATGGGTTCTGGTATGATGGGGTTGATGGATGGGTTATGGGATGATGGGGTCGATGGATGCGTTCTGGTATGATGGGGTCGATGGATGGGTTCTGGGATAATGGGGTCGTAGGATGGGTTCTGTGATGATGGGGTTGATGGATGGTTTCTGGGATGATGGATGGGTTCTGGGATGATGGGGTTGATGGATGGGTTCTGGTATGATGGGGTTGATGGATAGGTTCTGGGATGATGGGGTCGATGGATGGGTTCTGGGATGATGGGGTCAATGGATGGGTTTTGGGATGATGGTGTGGATGGATGGATTCTGGTATGATGGGGTCGATGGACGGGTTCTGGGATGATGGGGTCGATGGATGGGTTCTGGTATGATGGGGTCGATGGATGGGTTCTGGGATGATGGGGTCGATGGATGGGTTCTGGGATGGTGGGGTTGATGGATGGGTTCTGGTATGATGGGGTTGATGGATGGGTTCTGGATGATTTGTCAATGGATGGGTTCTGGTATGATGGGGTCGATGGATGGGTTCTGGGATGATGGGGTCAATGGATGGGTTCTGGGATGATGGGGTCGATGGATGGGTTCTGGGATGATGGTGTCGATGGATGGGTTCTGGGATGATGGGGTCAATGGATGGGTTCTGGGATGATGGGGTCGATGGATGGGTTCCGGGATGATGGTGTCGATGGATGGGTTCTGGGATGATGGGTCAATGGATGGGTTCTGGGATGATGGGTTTGATGGATTGGTTCTGGTATGATGGGGTCGATGGATGGGTACTGGTATGATGGGGTTGATGGATGGGTTCTGGTATGATAGGGTTGATGGATGGGTTCTGGGATGATGGGGTCGATGGATGGGTTGTGGTATGATGGGTTTGATGGATGGGTTCTGGTATAATAGGGTCGATGGATGGGTTTTGGGATGGTAGGTTTGATGGATGGGTTCTGGTATGATGGGGGTCGATGGATGGGTTCTGCTTTGATGGAGTCGATGGATGGGTTCTGGGATGATGGGGTCGATGGATGGGTTCTGGCATGATGGGGTTGATGATTGGTTTCTGGGATGATGGGGTCGATGGATGGCTAGTACAACAGTCCATAGCAGTTAAAAAGCGCGTGGTATTTATTAGTTCAAGTGCGGGAATTCCCAGTGTCAATAAACTTCATAAACAAAACTTGATTAGATACATTCACTACGGAAAAATAAGTCTCGGCGAGAGCACTAAAATGTTATTGTTATTGATAATAACCAGCTAATTTCCCCATTGTGTATCCCAGGTTTCTATTAGGGGCCGTCCATAAATGACGTCACGCGATTTTGGCCGATTTTTGACACTCGTCACGCATCGTCACAAAAAGTTAGACCCCCCTCTAAAAATACTTCACAAAGCTATGACTAAGAAAACAACAACACACACTTATTTTCTATTTGAAAATAAGTATGTTTCAAATCACTTTTATTGTCATTTAAGTATTTATAATTTATTTAGTGAAGGTCAACATCTACATAGTAATATCGTAACCCGCATGAAGCATTTTTAAAAAACTTTTAACCGGCCTTCAGAAAACGAACTGTGTTAACAACCTTAGATTATATTTTATTTTAATTCACACAAATTAAACATTGACTATTAATCATCACGGTTAATGTCTTTGTTTGGAAAAAAAAATATTTAAAAAAAATATTTTTAAAATGTATTTTTTAAAAATCCCTCAAATGACTGACGGGCATCCCGAAAGAAAGGGGTCGGCAAACAGGGGTAAATTTCCTCATTTGGGGTCAAAAGGGAATTCTTGGGGGTAATGCAGACTCATTTGGGACATATAACATCCACTGCAATCCACTAGATATATACGTCATGTGTACGTGTACGCTTGGAACATATGCCCATTATTGAACCGGTTCCTTCAATAACATGCATTTTTAAAAATTTGACAACTATGTAGATTTCTTACCTACATACTATACAAATCCACGTAAATCCACCCTACTTTCATTTATATTGACACGAGTGACAATAATCTTAATCCACATGACTTAACTGTATCAAGTATCCTTCTGTGATATTTAAAATTAATGCCTTAAAAACTGAGTTAGGAAGAAAAGTTGTTTTGTGCTCCTCTCGAATTGCGATGTCAAGAAATTGATGCATTCAATAAAGTTAATGAATACTTGACTAATTTTAAATTGGCTCATTTATCATTATATCTAGAATGGCCAGGGGCGTTTGACCAAAAAAACAATTGAACAATTATATAAAAAATGTTTATAATTCTATCAATAGATCCCCACCCCCCTTTTTTTTAAAAGAAAAAGGATATTCCTTGTTGTTTTGACTTAAAATACCTACACATAATCATATTCAGATCATTTTTACTTGTCATGCTTGTAAACTCACCAGTAGCATTTTCGCAACGACGCTCCCTTAAATCCCCGAGTCATGTGAGCAGGACCTAGAGCACCGGTCGGGAAACCATGGCTCGCGAGCCAGATGTGGCTCTATTGATGGCTGCATCTGGCTCTCAGACCAATGTTCGATTGTATAAAAAACACAACTTTTATTCAGATTGCTTTGATCTACATATTAACTGCATATAAATAGAAGTAAAAAAAAGATTTTTAAAAACCACGTTTTTATAAGCAGACTAAAAAGAAGAAACTAATTTAAAACTTATAAGATCAAGTACTTCGATTTAATATGACTAAAAACGTGTGGCGGCGCTTATGAGGTTTAACATATGCAGCTCACTCATACTCTCACTTATAGATCTCTCTTTTGCCTTCTAAATTAGAAATCTTTAATTTTAATACCAAACACCCGCCCACGTTTTTAGTCATATTAAATCAAAGTACTTGAACTTATAAGTTTTAAATTATTTTCTTCTTTTATCTAAAAAACGTGGTTTTAAAAAAAATCTTTTTTTTACTTCTATTTATTTTATTTTTTTTAGTCCACTATAACAACCTGGTTTTTAAAAAATATTTTTTACCCTATTTTTTTACCAAACACCTCACAAGCACCCGCCCAACGTTTTAAAAACATTGTGATGTGGTCACGGGGTGAACTCACGGATGTCAACAAAAGCAGACGGTACAGATGCTTATATATAGACTATAGATAAACTAAAAAGTTCAATAATTTAATAACGGTACATTCGATCGATCTGAAATTTTGATACAATGCATTGTCATCCAAGATCTATCGGTGGTAAAATTTTCAGATCTCTAGGACCATCAGAAAGAGGTTCAATTTTACGTTGGCAGATTTGAAAAAATCTTGGACAAACCAACAAACAAACAGGAACGAAAGCGAGTTAATAAAAACGTGGTAATAATAAATAAAGGTAAAAAAATGATTTTTAAAAACCACGTTTTTACAAGCGGAATAAAAAGAAGAAAATAATTTAAAACTTGTAAGTTCAAGTACTTCGATTTAATATGACTAAAAACGTGGGGCGGGCGCTTATGAGGTTTAACATATGCAGCTCACTCATACTCTCACTTATAGATCTCTCTTTTGCCTTCTAAATTAGAAATCTTTAATTTTTATACCAAACACCCACCCCACGTTTTTAGTCATATTAAATCGAAGTACTTGAACTTACAAGTTTTAAATTATTTTCTTCTTTTTAGTCCGCTTCTAAAAACGTGGTTTTTTAAAATCTTTTTTTTACTTCTATTTATTTTATATTTTTAGTCCACTTATAACAACCTGGTTTTTAAAAAATATTTTTTTACCTCTATTTATTTTACCAAACACCTCACAAGCGCCCGCCCAACGTTTTAAAAACATTGTGATGTGGTCACGGGGCGAACTCACGGATGTCAACAAAAGCCGACGGTACAGATGCTTTTATATAGACTATAGATAAACTTAAAAGTTCAATAATTTAATAACGGTACATTTGATCTATCTGAAATTTTGATACCATGCATTGTCATCCAAGATCTATCTGTGGTAAAAATTCAGATCTCTAGGACCATCAAAAATGGTTTAATTTTAAGTTGGCAGATTTGAAAAAATCTTGGACAAACAATGCCCAACGAAAGCGAGTTAATAAAAACGTGATAATAAAACAAACCCGTAAAAACAAAGTTTTTGACTATAAATCCCTTATATATGAGACAGAACTTAAAGTATTTACAAATATCTACAGACTGAATCTGTCTTTAATCCCCTTTGCTTTTAACCAAAAAAGGGGGTGGGGGTGGGAGAGGGGAAAGGTCTTGTCCCCGCTCGCTGGGCCGAGCTCAACGTGACACGCCAAATGTAAACAAAAGCACGCCTGTTTACCTGGTTTAAGCACGAGATGTGTTCACACCGGTGGCTGGCCTGAAGTCAAGTGACCCGTAAAATGTAAACGATAGCGACCTCTACATATAGTTTATATAGATAAACTAAAAATGCATTAATTTAATTACGGTACGTTCGATCGATCTGAAATTTTGATACGATGCATTGTTAGGTCAGACGGGTCAGTGTGCCAAATTTCAGCTCGATCGAATCACAGGAAGTGGGTCATTTTCGACTTTTGTTTTTCCGCCCGCCCATGAGATGATGAGATGATGAGAGAGATGATGAGACGGCCGCGAAGTTAATATAAGGGATTTAAAAAAACAAACCCGTAAAAACAAAGTTTTTGACTATAAATCCCTTATATATGAGACAGAACTAAAAGTATTGATAATGTTCCAACTCTACAACAAATTTACAGACGGACACAGAGTGATGTCCCTTGTCTTTAATAACGGGGGGGTGGGATGTGAGGGGGTGTCGGCACGACGGTCGGCGTCAACTCAAAATCTCACGTGGAAGTGGAAGAAAAAAACAATAACAAACAGTGAATTTGAATTACATACCTCATATAAGGATAAACTAAAAATGCATTAATTTAATTACGGTACGTTTCGATCGATCTGAAATTTTGATACGATGCATTGTTAGGTAGACGGGTCCGTGTGCCAAATTTCAGCTCGATCGGATCACTGGAAGTGGGTCATTTTTGACTTTCGTTTTTCCGCCCGCCCATGAGATGATGAGATGACCGGCTGTGAAGTTAATATAAGGGATTTAAAAACAGCATAACAATGTTATTAAAAAGAATTCAGAGACATAATTATTGTACTTTTAGTGTTGAAAATACAGAAAATGCTACCATTTACTTAAAAATGTAGTTATAAACATAATGTATGGCTCTCACAGAGCTACTTTCAAAATATGTGGTGTTTATGGCTCTCTCAGACAAATATGTGGTGTTTATGGCTCTCTCAGACAAAATATATGGTGTTTATGGCTCTCTCAGACAAAATATGTGGTGTCTATGGCTCTCTCAGACAAAATGTTTCCTGACCGCTGACCTAGAGTCTGTGTAACGCACACATAAACTTGTATATTTTGGGTTAACGGGCAAAAATGTTCGCCGACTCCTGCCGTAATAGAACCAACCACACGGAGCTGCGGTTACATCACAAATGCTTTGATGTCAACATCAAACGACGCAATTGCATACGTTATCGTGTGGGTTCTCAAACTTAAGGATTATACTTAGATACTGGGCGGGCGGAAAAAGAAAAGTCGAAAATGACCCATTTCCCGTTATTCGATCGAGCTGAAATTCGGCAAACTGACCCGTCTGACCTAACAATGCATCGTATCAAAATTTCAGATCGATCAAACGTACCGTAATTAAATTAATGCATTTTTAGTTTATCCTTATATGAGGTATGTAATTCAAATTCACGGTTTGTTATTGTTTTTTTCCCACGTGAAAGTTTTGAGCTGATGCATTGAGGCGACCCAACGAAGCGACGGGGCGCTTTTGTTTACATTTTACGTGTCACTCTGAGCTCGGTCAAGCGAATCGGTGACCAGACTTTTCCCCTCTCCCCCTCCCACCCACCCCGTCTCCCCCCCCCCTAGGGTTATGAAGCAAACTTGAGTTAAGACAGATTCAGTCTGTAAATGTTTGAAAATAATCAATACTGTTAGTTATGTCTCATATATAAGGGATTTATAGTCAAAAACTTTGTTTTTACGGGTTTGTTTTATTGTACTATTTTTAATTATGGAAATTTCTGGAATACTGAAGTCTGGTCCAACAAGGATTGAATTTTCAATTTTTTCAAAAATGTTTATTTTGCATTGAAAAAGAATATTTTGTTAAATTTAAAAACAATATTTTAGCTGAATAATAAAAATAATTCGTGTGACGAACTTTCTCGCGATCTATTACGTCATGTGAAAACGTATGCGAAACAAATACAACTTTTTTGAAAGACAAAATATATTTTTTATCCCTAGGTGACGTATTTGTTTTATTTGATTGGTTCATTTCCCTTCAATATCTTCATATTGATCATCAAAACTTTGTCCACTGAGTTTAGTATCATGATCATCAAAACTTTGTCCACTGAGTTTAGTATCATGATAATCAAAACTTTGTCCACTGAGTTTAGTATCATGATAATCAAAACTTTGTCCACTGAGTTTAGGATCATGATAATCAAAACTTTGTCCACTGAGTTTAGTATCATGATTATCAAAACTTTGTCCACTGAGTTTAGTATCATGATTATTAAAACTTTGTCCACTGAGTTTAGTATCATGATTATTAAAACTTTGTCCACTGAGTTTAGTATCATGATTATTAAAACTTTGTCCACTGAGTTTAGTATCATGATTATTAAAACTTTGTCCACTGAGTTTAGTATCATGATTATTAAAACTTTGTCCACTGAGTTTAGTATCATGATTATTAAAACTTTGTCCACTGAGTTTAGTATCATGATTATTAAAACTTTGTCCACTGAGTTTAGTATCATGATTATTAAAACTTTGTCCACTGAGTTTAGTATCATGATTATTAAAACTTTGTCCACTGAGTTTAGTATCATGATTATTAAAACTTTGTCCACTGAGTTTAGTATCATGATTATTAAAACTTTGTCCACTGAGTTTAGTATCATGATTATTAAAACTTTGTCCACTGAGTTTAGTATCATGATTATTAAAACTTTGTCTACTGAGTTTAGTATCATGATTATTAAAACTTTGTCCACTGAGTTTAGTATCATGATTATTAAAACTTTGTCCACTGAGTTTAGTATCATGATTATTAAAACTTTGTCCACTGAGTTTAGTATCATGATTATTAAAACTTTGTCCACTGAGTTTAGTATCATGATTATTAAAACTTTGTCCACTGAGTTTAGTATCATGATTATTAAAACTTTGTCCACTGAGTTTAGTATCATGATTATTAAAACTTTGTCCACTGAGTTTAGTATCATGATTATTAAAACTTTGTCCACTGAGTTTAGTATCATGATTATTAAAACTTTGTCCACTGAGTTTAGTATCATGATTATTAAAACTTTGTCCACTGAGTTTAGTATCATGATTATTAAAACTTTGTCCACTGAGTTTAGTATCATGATTATTAAAACTTTGTCCACTGAGTTTAGTATCATGATTATTAAAACTTTGTCCACTGAGTTTAGTATCATGATTATTAAAACTTTGTCCACTGAGTTTAGTATCATGATTATTAAAACTTTGTCCACTGAGTTTAGTATCATGATTATTAAAACTTTGTCCACTGAGTTTAGTATCATGATTATTAAAACTTTGTCCACTGAGTTTAGTATCATGATTATTAAAACTTTGTCCACTGAGTTTAGTATCATGATTATTAAAACTTTGTCCACTGAGTTTAGTATCATGATTATTAAAACTTTGTCCACTGAGTTTAGTATCATGATTATTAAAACTTTGTCCACTGAGTTTAGTATCATGATTATTAAAACTTTGTCCACTGAGTTTAGTATCATGATTATTAAAACTTTGTCCACTGAGTTTAGTATCATGATTATTAAAACTTTGTCCACTGAGTTTAGTATCATGATTATTAAAACTTTGTCCACTGAGTTTAGTATCATGATTATTAAAACTTTGTCCACTGAGTTTAGTATCATGATTATTAAAACTTTGTCCACTGAGTTTAGTATCATGATTATTAAAACTTTGTCCACTGAGTTTAGTATCATGATTATTAAAACTTTATCCACTGAGTTTAGTATCATACATTCATGCAGTAGCCAGTACCTTCATTTATGTTTGTAAGGCCGACACAAAACAGTAAAAAATATTAAATTGGGCACCTACCTTAAAACAGTATATTTTTATAAATAATATTTACCTCCATATATTCGAATGAGTACGATAGAAATTAGGTCAAGATCACTCAAGTCACTTAGAACCGTGGGCGGAACAAAACACGTACACACATACACACACACGCACATTCCTTTTCACCCTTAAAATCTAATGTGATTAATTAATGTGTTATACAGTTATACCAAAACATATTGGATTAAAGACTAACTTTTTAAACTAAATATATGACCCTGACAATACTGACTAACAATAAAAATAAACGCTACCAGACTGAGCGAAGAAACAGAAATCTAGAATCCAAGTGTAAACCAATATCACTTCCTCTTTGATTCATCACTAATACACAAAATAATAAAATTCTACTTTTATACATTTTTCTTCAAAAAAAAAGTTTACATTTAAAGTAATCTTAACACATGTTTTTATTTGGATTTTTCTTAAATAATAATAAGCAGGGGCATATTAGAAAATACTGATTTTCAAAACATAAATTCAATAATTTCGATTACATAACTAAAAACGTAGCTCTGAAATTCTATGTAACGTCAAGTATTACAGAAAAAACAACTTTAATGACGGAAATTAAACTCCTTTCTACAGGAGATGAAGCATCGCTGAGAAAGAAAAAAAGACGAAGAGATAGAGAAATAAATAAAGGGAGAGACACAAAAAGAAATGAGATTTGATATTCCTGGAGGCCATAAGAAAAAGGCCTTTAAAAGGAGGTAATTAGAGAACGTATGAGTGTGATAGACGGAAGAGAATTGTAATTAGATTCGGTTAGTGGCACCTATAAATGACAAAACAAAGTGAGGTGTTTTAGAGACAGGTTGCTATATAGGTAGGTGAAGTGATTCTAGGTCAGTGGCACCTATAAATGACAAGTGAGTGTATTAGAAAAAGGTGACTAGTGACACCTGAAAATAACAGGACAGATTGTGGTGTGTTAGAAAAGGGTGACTATATAGATTGGTAAAGTGGGTCTATGTCAGTGGTACCTGTAAATGTCAAGACTCAAAACACAGTGAGGAGTGTTAGAAAAAGGTGACTTTATTAAAGGTTGATGAAGTGGGTCAGAATAAGACACGTTACAGATTAAGGGAGATATAATAGCCGATGGAATGAATTAGTTAAGTAAGTTAGAATAGGAGGCTACATAGAAGGTTTTGATGACTTAAAATGTGGAACTACAAGCATTAAAAAACAGAATATAAAAGCCTATGTCATTGACTCCGTAAAGCTGAGGGACATAGTACAACAGTCCATAGCAGTTAAAAAGCGCGTGGTGTTTCTCGCCGTAAAATATTATATGACGTCATTGTTTGAGCTTATATTTTAATTTTGGAAAAGGGCACGATGTAAAAAGAATATTTGAGGATTTATAATTATAAAATACTTTATTAACGAAGAATTAACACATCGCTGATAAGATCCATCTTCTCAATAAACCTACATTTACTTATTGTCTCGTATCTTTTATTAATTTTTTTATGAAATTGGTCGTTAAAAAAGATATGTATATATCCCCAATATTTTTATTAATAGATTTCCGCCACATTATGACAAGGCCCATACAAGAAGATACTTCTGTATTTATGCTTAAAAATATTTTCCCTCTAAAATAATGTAGTTTAAAAATTGATAATTAAACAATGAGTTATGCCGTTTTCCTGTCTTAGAAATAACATGCCCTTTACGCCGACCGTAACGGGTTTACCGGAATCGATGGTTTAATATGCAAAAGTACAAAACTTATTCATTTTAAATGTTTTACATTATTTAGTCTACTATTGAAAATAGTAAAACATTTTAACGTTGTTCAGGTGATTGGTTAGTAGCTACACTTTTTCTTGTGGTTCTGGCAATTGAACTCTTGTTAATGAAAAGCTTTTCAATTAAAAGTTGCTATTGTTGTTCTATATCGAATGTTATGGGTATTTACATAACTATTGTAATGTAGTCTCTGGTGGTGTAAGTTTTGCACACCGGAGTTAGTGTTTTGTGTTGCGGCATGGACGTGGTATGCATTTCTTGGTTAAAGTTGCATATTTATTTTTTGCTATAAAGTGACTAAAATAGTGGAAGAGCTGTAAGAATATCTGATCTTTTTATAGTTCAGCCAATGATCAAGTTATTCGGAAATTTTCTGACATTGAATAATTTCAAATCTGCTACATGTATTTATTAGTATTTTTTTTTACAGCACGCTTAATAAGGGCAACTAAACACGACAACCTGGTAACCTGAAGTGTTTCATGTTTTTAAATCCTTAACTATTAAATATTAACTAGTGGTTTCTGTTTGGTTGATTGATTGTTTGCATACTTGCTTGCTTGTCGCCAAAACTTTGGATTGATTTTTAACCCACTTTCTCGTAAGCTAGCGAGCTGAAATTTTGCAGGCAGTTTTGTACCGATGATAAAAACAATGTATCAAAATTTCAGATCGATCGAATGTATTGTAATTAAATTATTGAATGTTTGGATTATTTTATTATCTCTATGTATCATGTTATTTTTTGAGATAGAGCGTCGCGGTGCGTATTATATTGAACAACCTTTCTGTCGCGCAATAAGGTGCGTATTTTATTGACAACACTTTTTATAAACATATTCCTGATCGATGCGCATTATATTAAACACGTTTTACGACACAACTGCAATTTTGTATTTTTGGATGGTCTTGCGCTGCGTATTATAATGAACATTCTTTTAGTTACGTCTCGTACATAAAGGATTTATAGTAAAAAACTTGTTTTTTTTACGTTTTTAAATTTAATTTGCTAAATCTGGTATCATAACTAAATATATAGCAGCAACTGATGCAAACATCTAGTAACAAGGGAATCACGCATGGATTTAAATAAATTAAACTTTTACAGTTAAACCCCATTTATGCACAAAGTCGATATAAAGAAGTTTAGAAAACTCGTTATACTTAAAAAAAATATATGTATTAAAAAAAAAGATAAAAATATGATCAATAAATTATAACGATAAGCCTTTGACCTCATCAGAGCCAACGAATTCATGTGTCAGGTTTCAACTTTCATTCATACCGTAACCCCCCCCCCTTTTTTTCTTGTCTCGTGCTGTATACGTGCGCACCAAGTGCCCTGAAAATTTCAAGCAAACGGTCAACGTTGATAAAGTGAGTGATTGACCAAGGACCTAGCAGAATTACTGAATCAATGACCAGGAGGTATTTTAAACCCCCATAGTGGTTGCAGGGCTGGTGCCAGAAAATATTTAAGCTCCCTACAACTAGGTATTTGTAGTTAATACTTAATATTCTGCCTTAATATAAACCAGGTAGGGCTTAGGGCTCCTGATACCACACTCCCCTCTCCCACTTGTTAGGGGCCTTGTGGTTGCATCACCTGTTAGTTTCTCTATTGTCTAAAGTCTAAGGCAACGATTGCCAAATCGCGGCATGCGGTAAAATTTATGTAAGATATGTTACAAGAATAACTGGACGATGTCCAAGCAAAGTTTAATAACTCATATTGCTTCAATTCAGCCCTAAACATTAAAAAAATGAAATGACTCTCAGCTACTACAGGTCTGGCCACCCCTGGTCTAAGGAAAGGTCTGCGTTTCATAAACTTTCCGACTCCGTCATGTTTTCTGTTTCGCTTTTCATCTTATGGTGTATGTGTATTTGAAAGAGCGTTGCTTGTAAAGTTGCTGCGAGTTCTTATGAATAGTAGTCCTATATTCTATCAAATATTCACAAATATATGTTTATCTTCAATAACTAAAAGACTACTTTTAAATAAATGCAGTCATTGAAGCATATGTATTTCAAAAAATATATTAAACAACGTCAAACAAAATTTCGCTAAAAAAATTTAGAATTGTTAAAGTTACATCGCTTAAAACAACCTGGGCAAAACAAAACAAAAATGAATTTTTTCCTAGTGCTTAAATTTTTTGGGAACAGAGATTTAATATTATAAGTACACTTTTTCAATTACAGTTTCCTAAAGACATTTAAAAAATAAAAGTTTATTTTGACCCTGAAAACATTGTCTGATGGTCCGAAATTAGAACGTGGTCACATCTCTTGATCTTGTCCTTCTGCCTTCAAAAATAAAATAGCCGATTGACCGCCTCAAGCTTTAGCAATATGAACTTGTAGCACTTCTGGCATACAGGGAAAACTTAGATTGTCATTGATCTACTCTTAGAAAAGGTGTATTCAAATTAAAGGGCAGGGCTTAACTATTTCACAAAGAATACATGGCTTTAACTTATTACAACAATGGCTTTAACTTATTACAACAATGGCTTTAACTTATTACAACAATGGCTTTAACTTACTCTAATTACAAAACATGATTTAAGTCATTCAAGTTATAGCGTCGGGCTTAACCTATTCAAATTACAGCGCAGAGCTTAACGTATTGAAATTATATCGCAGGGATTAACTTATTTAATTTATATTTTAGGCCGTAACTTATTAATGTTTTAGCACAGGGTTCAACTTATTCCAATTTATACAGGGTTTAATTAATTTTAAACACAAATAAAGTGCAGGGTTTAACATATGTCACTTATACTCTAGGGTTTAACATATCTAGTTATAGTTAAGGGTTTCGAATATTTAACTTATTGCTAAGAGTTTAACGTATTTCAGTTATAGCTTAATGCCTTATATATTATGGATCTAGCTTAGAAATTCAAGTTTGAGACTATGATATATTCCTGTTACAGCTTACAGTTTCACGTGTACAAGTTAAAGTTTTGAGTTTAACATATTCCAGTCGTAGAATGGGGTTTTATGCATTTAAATAGTAAAAAGTAATTGACATTTTTTAACGCCATTCATAAGTGCGACAGTAGACGTAACAAGCTCCCCTAACTCAATACAAAGATGTAACCGTGGCCGCAGTGTTGTCGCTAGGGGGGCGGGGGGAGGGCCACCCCGGGTGACACCATCAGGGGTGTGACACCAAAAGCTAAAATGTTACTGTGTACGATTTTATGTCACCTGGATAAAAAAAAATGAAATACAATGAAATACGTATAACGCGAAAACTAGTTAATTAAAAAAAACAGTTAACAGGCAATAATAAACGGTCCCAACAAACTACCATAAAACAATTTAGGAAAAAAAAATTGAAAGAAAAAGCCACACAATTAAAAACAGGGGGGGGGGCTGTACATAAAAGAGGCTGTGTCCTTTGTTTAAATGAAAGAAAGCATACTGGGCTTTGACATACCGACAAATGGAGTAAGCCGGTGAGACCAATCCATCCTGACTACTTCATTCACCATAGTTGAAAAGGAAAAGGGGGGGGGGTGGGGCGGTGTAAAAGATTTTTCTCCACCCCTAAAAAAATTAGTTAATTGGTTATTTTTCTTTAGTTTTTTTTAGAACAAAATAATGTATTTAATGTGTTTGAGTTATAATTTTGTTTTATGCATATTTATTAAAAATTCGTGCAAACATGCATAACTTTGTTAATGTAATATACTCAAAGAAACAACATTTTCTTGAGTATAGGTACTTTTTTTGTGTAAAATCCTTTAACACTAAATTATTTTCACATGAAAACATTTTCAGTTTTGTCGATTTCGTATGAAAATATTTTCACTGATAGATCGCTTGATGTGTACTTTGGGCAGCCGAAGTAAAGTTCATTTTGAAAGACGCGATCAGAACCGCAACTGCAGCGACGAATTTTTTACGTTGGAAAACGTCTGTTCTCACCATTATATAGCACAGGGGTGGCCAGACCTCTAGTAACTGAGAGCCATTTTAAACAAAAGAAATTATTTTGAGAGCCACATTGAAGTATTATGGGTCATGAGCCCACTGGAAATGAAACATTCTTTTTTGATATATTTTATAAATCATTTCCTATCTTAATTTAATGATTTAATCATTTCGATTGCTTTAACAACAATCGTAGGTTGAAGAAATATATGCGTTACAGTTGCACAATTAGCAAATATTTTGATATATAAAAAGTTATGAAAAGAAACACACTGTATTTAGACTTAAATTATAGTCAACATTAATTTATTATGATTATTCTGAGAAGCCTTTGAACTCTCAAGTTTTTTAAATCTTGTTGGTAGATAATAGTTGTGGTGCGAAGTTCTGTCAGAATACGGTCGTTTAGCACTAGTAATATTCAAAGCGATTGCATAACTTGACTCAGTTGAAATGACAGCTTATTTGCTGAAAGCAGAAAGTAGTGTCCGCCGATGTCTCATTTCAAACGTTAACTCACCAAGCACGCTTTTTTTAATGCAGATCAAGCCGAAATTATTTTCAACCCTTTTTTCGCTTTTTTAAAATTCAATTATTTTAGTATTATATTTTTATGTTTAAAAAGAAAAATCTTAATTTCATAAATGTTCAAGAGCCGCAATGTGATCATGGAAGAGCCGCATGCGGCTCGCGAGCCACATTTTGGCCACCGTTGAACTGAAAGGGGACCTGAAAAAAATTCGACCTACAGAGTTTTTGAATTAGGGAACAATGCATAATAAGCGCAGTTTAATCAATGACAATGTTGACACTGAGAGAAAAAAGGGGGGGGGGAGCAGCATCACAGCGATGAGGTTTGACATGAAAGGGAGGCGGTGGCTGATGTTTCATATGAACGGAAGCCGACTTTCTTTGACATAAAAACACCACTAAGAAAGCCCCTCCCCCTCACTTTACTCCCTCCACAGTGAGATGGGGGAGTAAAATTTTTCTTTAAAAAAAGAGCCACATCATGCAGCAAAGGGCGCGGATTAGTTGTTTTTGGTCTAAAAATAGACTTTTACGTGGCTCTAAGGAAAATGTGTTCTGAAATGTCCCCCCAGCAGAATAACCCAAACGCCTAGGAAAATTCGACTAAGGGAGTTTGGAAGCAGCCTAAAATCTTCGAATTAAGGAGATATAAAATACATTTGTCGTATGGAATTTGGCCACGTTATACCTTTTCTGGCTTAAAAATTTATTTAATAATGATTGACTTTGATTTTGAAAGTTACAAAGACAAGCCAAATGACACTTACATTTTGGACACGTTCAAAAGTGTGACAAAACTTAGAACATTATTATTCTAGGGCAGTGATGGCGAACGTTTTTGGGGCGCGTGCCCAAAACGGCTGCCAGCGCTAGGTTTTTTCGACCTTGTCTAGGTTTATCTTATCTGTTTACAGACGCTCCTTCTATACAGAAGGTTTCCAGGTTTTTTATTTTAAAAATAGTTTTGATAGATGCTTTGTGACGTCATATTTGTATTTTTAGCTGTCTAGTTTTTTCTTTCGGATCTAGCTTTTTTTTGGGTGGACGTTTTGGCTAGGTTTTTTCCCAAAATAGTCACAGGCAGCACTGGCCCAAAATTCAATTAAAACCTACTTTTATATATCAAGGTGCCAACACAAGTGCCAGCTCAGTAGTTTGATTAAGGAATTAATACTTTAGTTGCGTGCCGGCTGATGAGGCTCTGCGTGCACTCTGTGGCACGCGTGGCATAGGTTCGCCATCACTGTTGCAGGAGATCGAATGTTGGTAACATTTTCGTTCTTTAAATAATAATTGTTGTCACATGTCATTAAAGAGCGCACAATGATTACTATGAAAGAGAAGGAAATTTTTAAAATAATGAAAACAATAGATTTGAGCTTTATTATTAAACTAATACAAGGCTCAACGTTGTAGTTATGGTTTTCATTACATAATTTGTTTGTGTATTGTTTAAATTATTTTATTTAAAAGCTTTATCGCAATCCTATTCTATACGATGAAAGCACGACGACATATAGGCGCAAAAATAAGAGCGCTATACCTCATTGGTAGTCCATCTTGAAACATTAGCATCTATTTTAACAATTGCCTCCAATCTTCATCTGCGCTCTTTTTTGTGTGTGCTATTTTACGGGTCACCGTCACGAAATCAATATACATAATTCCCCGTCGTCTGTATTTATGTATGTATTATGTGTTTGGATGTAATGCTATACTAATTTTAGAAAGCAGCGCACCAAATTACTGCACCAATGTGTGCAAATTAAAGATGCGCTGTAAAAAAATATTATGTGACGCCATTGTTTTAGCTCATATTTTAATTTTGGAAAAGGGAACAATGTAAAAAAGAGGATTTGATTATGGTTAATTATAAAATCAAAAGACAAAGGGGCGCGCCGTAGGCGCCCTACAACCCCTATTATAAAATACTTTGTGTTCATTTTAGAAAGTATAATATTTCGTATTCATCAAACAAGGACAAGTTAGTTGGGGTTTTGAAAAAGGTCGGCACCGTAGGCGCCCTAAAAAAGTGCATTTTTCAAAATAAATAGATTTCAGCTTAAAACTTCCGTCATTTGTGACGGGTAATACACTAGTTAAACAATATAATTTGCAATTGTCACGCAAGTAGTGTCTGTCAATCAGTCCTGACGCTACTAATTTTAGAAAGCAGGGAAAACCAAATTACTGCACCAATGCATCAAAAGTTGTGCAAATTAAAGATGCGCTGTAAAAAATATTATATGACGTCATTGATTTAGCTCATATTTTAATTTTGGAAAAGGGAACAATGTAAAAAGAGTATTTGATGATGGTTAATTATAAAATTAAAAAAATAAAGGGGGCGCCGCAGGCGCACTGCAACCCCTATTATAAAATACTTTGTGTACATTTCAGAAAGTTTAATATTTCGTATTCATCAAACAAGGACAAGTTAGTTGGGCTTTTGAAAAAGGCCGGTGCCTTAGGCGCCCTAAAAAAGTGCATTATTTATAAAATAAATAGATTTCAGCTAAATCCTTCCGTCATTTTTGACGGGTGTACGCTAGTTAATTAATAATTTACACTAAGTAGTGGTGTCATTAGGGGGATGCGAGGGGTGCAGACCGCACCAGATGACACCATCACAAGGGGTAAAACCAAAATGTAAAATCCTGTATTTTTCCCTTCTTTGGCACTGGAAGCCTTGGAAGAGTTCTATGGGCTAAGTCGTGAGCCATGTCTCCTTTAAGCTACACGACTGCGCAGCAGTTCATAATACCGCACAGCAAATTTAGTAAAATATTGCACACAGAATGAATGCTGTGCAACTTTACACATGACTATTCTTTTACTTTGTACACGGACCAACGAACCTTAGAGGGAAGATTGGTCGTGAGGGGGTAACACCATGAGCTACCGCCCCGGTTGACACAACCCTAGTGATGCTTCTGCGTGGCCGTATCAAGCTCGATTAACTCAATACATAGATGTGGCCGTATCAAGCTCCACTAACTCAATAAATAGATGTGGCCGTATCAAGCTCCACTAACTCAATACATAGATGTGACCGCGCCGAAACAAGCTCCCCTAACTCAATACATAGATGTGGCCGTATCAAGCTCGACTAACTCAATACATAGATGTGACCGTGGTCGTATCAAGCTCCCCTAACTCAATACATAGATGTGACCATGACAGTATCAAGCTTCACTAACTCAACACATAGATGTGACCATGGCTGTATGAAGCTTCACTAACTCAATACATAGATGTGACCATGGCGTATCAGCTTCATAACTCAATACATAGATGTGACCTGCGTATCAAGCTCACTAACTCAATACATAGATGTGACCGTGGCGTATCAAGCTCCACTAACTCAATACATAGATGTGACCGTGGCCGTATCAAGCTCCACTAACTCAATACATAGATGTGACCGTGGCGTATCAAGCTCCACTAACTCAATACATAGATGTGACCGTGGCGTATCAAGCTCCACTAACTCAATACATAGATGTGACCGTGGCGTATCAAGCTTCACTAACTCAATACATAGATGTGACCGTGGCTGTATGAAGCTCCACTAACTCAATACATAGATGTGACCGTGGCTGTATGAAGCTTCACTAACTCAATACATAGATGTGACCGTGGCGTATCAAGCTTCACTAACTCAATACATAGATGTGACCGTGGCGTATCAAGCTCACTAACTCAATACATAGATGTGACCGTGGCTGTATGAAGCTCACTAACTCAACATAGATGTGCGTGCGTATAGCTCACTAACTCAAACATAGATGTGACCGTGGCTGTATGAAGCTCCACTAACTCAATACATAGATGTGACCGTGGCTGTATGAAGCTTCACTAACTCAATACATGATGTGACCGTGGCTGTATAAGCTCACTAACTCAATACATAGATGTGACCGTGGCTGTATGAAGCTCCACTAACTCAATACATAGATGTGACCGTGGCTGTATGAAGCTTCACTAACTCAACACATAGATGTGACCGTGGCTGTATGAAGCTTCACTAACTCAATACATAGATGTGACCGTGGCTGTATGAAGCTTCACTAACTCAATACATAGATGTGACCGTGGCTGTATGAAGCTCACTAACTAAACATAGATGACGTGCGTATAAGCTCACAACTAACATAGATGTGACCGTGGCTGTATGAAGCTTCACTAACTCAATACATAGATGTGACCATGGCAGTATCAAGCTTCACTAACTCAATACATTGATGTGACCATGGCTGTATCAAGCTTCAATAACTCAATACATTGATGTGACCGTGGCTGTATCAAGCTTCACTAACTCAACACATAGATGTGACCGTGGCTGTATCACGCTCCACTAACTCAATACTTAGATGTGGCCGTGGCCGTATCAAGCTTGACTTACCAAAAAAATTTCTGTATCACCAATCAGATTTCTGCATCAAACAGTTATTGTATTAACAGCTTTAAGAAGGAAATTATTATTCAAAATTTTTAAAAAGTATTTCTTTAAAAAATGAATTTTTTCTTGTATCGTTTAAATCTCAACAGATTGCTTAAAACTCATCCAGCGATGATTGCGGTATTGCCCGAGTCAACATATCCCTATTAAAAAAAAAGCCGCACTAATCAAAATCACTCTAAAACTATACAGTCATCTCAATATTTCTTAAACAATTTCTAGATTGTCTCTAAATTCCATTTTGGTAAGAGCGTGATTTTAAATGTTTTAAAATTTTATTACAAATTCGCTAAAATATATTTCAATTTCTACACAATTTTAAAGAAGTTAAGCAAACATTATTTCGTCGTCTGAGTTGTTTTAAAAGTTAAATTCACATTAAAAATCCAGATTGGTTTATATTAGAAACTAGTGTATCACCGTAAAAAATGACGGAAGTTTTCAAAATAAATACACATCAGATTAAAAAATAATTTAATACAGAACTTTCATTTATTTTATTTATTTTTATTGGATTCATTTATTATCATATTGAACAATTTTATGCGGAACGTTCGAAAAGTTTTATTTTTGGTGCAGCACTATAAAACAAAATCAATCGCAGCGCCACCTAACAGCATTACAAATTTCGCAGCGCCACCTAGTTACATCCATACATACAGACAACGGGAATTATGTATACTGATGTCTACAACATTTTAAGAAAAAATATTTAATTAAAAACTCACAGACTGCGTTAAGGATTTTTTGTGTGTGCTATATAAATGAGGCCAATTTCTATTTCATTTCATCCTTTTCCAGCGAGATAGTATTGAGTGGCTCTTTCAAGCTCATGAGGCGACATATGGAGAAATGTGCGTCAGAACAGTCTCCATGAAAATGTTCTGCCTATTAATACTTTCTTTTTGACAGCTCTTCAGTTGGGTGGATTTTCTTACATATATTACTGAAAAAATGAGGATTTCCGTTATGTAATTATCTTGAACTTCCAATATCCGAATTGCCTCAGGTGACTTTTGTAAAATGACGGCCCCTGACCGAGGGGGTCGTGGAATTTAACTATAGATCATGAGCTAAAAGTAATTCATTTTACTACGTTTTTCATGAAATGAGAACATCAACAAATACATAACTAACTTACTTGAATGTTTCGGTAAATAACCAGTCTACTTGCAACTTCCAAGGATGTCCTATAAAATGTCGAGTAGATGAAAAAACAAAAGTCCGATGCGGTTAGACCGGTGACGGTGAGTTATTGTAAGCTCGCTCATCAACGCCACAACTCGTGCTCTAGGGCCCAGTCGATTTTTTTTTCCTTTCGTCACCAGGTCAGTTTGCGCCTTGAAGCCATCGATGGCCCAGGAAATGCGCTCACTGGATATCAAAATGGTCTCGCGGGTGGCGAGGTTCATCTTCAATTTGAGATGGGATGGGTTGTTGTTTCCTCCATTTACCAAGATTTTGCTCTATTCATAATGTAGTGTGCTCAACCCACTGTATTAGCTTTATTTATAAAGATGATGAGGTGTTGCCCATAAAAGAATTAATTCATTTATATATTTATTATGTTTTGTATTTATTTATCCTTGTGCTCTATATACGGTTTATTTTGTCCTGTATTATTGTGTTCTATAAATTAGCCCTGCGTCATATTTATTTTGCTGTTCATTCCAAGCTGAGGGCTTGAGCAGTGGCGTCACTAGAGGGGGTGAGGGGGGCGGGCCGCCCCGGATGACACCCATAGGGGGGTGACACCCGAGCCGAAAATTTTACTGTGTACGATTTTATGTCAGAAAAAAAATGAAGACACATTTTTTTTTCATCTAGAAAGAAATTAACAAATACAAAGAAATACGTTAAACGCGAAAACTTTTTATTTAAAAAATATCAGTTAACTAGCATTAATAAAACAGTCCCAACACACAAACAACATTAAAACAAGTTAGGAAAAAAAGAAAAGGAACGTCACAGCTGAGAGATCTTTAAAAAAGGCTGGACATGAAAGAGTCAGTGTCTTATGTTTTAAAAGATATAAATCTATTAGGGCTTTGACACACTGACACCATGGATGAATCCCACCTCATGACTCCCCCCACCACAGTGGGGTGTGGGGGATACGATTTTTATCCCCCCCCCCAAAAAAAAATAAATCAAAAGATGGGTTTTCTTTGTTTATGTTTTTTCTAGACGAAAATTATGAATTCAGTGTCTTTGAGTTAATATTTTGTTATATATATATATTTATTAAAGGCGTGATATGCATGTTTATATACAGGTAGTCCCCCGGTTACGACGGTCCCATCCCGACTTACGCTGTTTCGTGGTTACGAACGCTCCCCCATAAAGAATATTACGCGTTATTCCGTATTTTTTAATTTAAAAAAAATGTTAATGGGGTAACGACTTGTTTTCTCTAGTTCAAATAAAAAAATCATTGAAAAATATGTATTATTATTATTTGAACCTACAACTTTCGTTTGCGAATTTTTATCATGGTGAAGTTATCAATCAAGTCAGTAAAGCTATGTAAGCTTACAAGTTCCTTTTCAATGCTCATTAGAGAGAGCATATTCAGTCTTTGTTGTCCCATGCAAATTCTAACTCATTTTATATTCTTTTCAACTTTGAAAAGGATCGCTCTCATTTGCAGTTTGATGTCATCATTGAGAGATAGAAGAAAAGTGCGATGTGTACATTTGTAAAGAGCTGTGTGAAATTTAGCTCATTCAAAAGCAGCAAAATTTTTAGCTCTGTGCACGTGTTTTGAGTTTGGCATTAGGGTACTTCCTTTTCCTTACCATGAGCCTAGACGATAACTTTTTTAAAAAGAATTTTGAAAATTGGACTAATTCTGAAGGTAAGCAGTCTTCGAAATCACTTGAATATTCTTCCATTATCTTGGCTGCTGCCCATCGGATGGCGAAATTGCTGAGCTCAGATAGGTTTGTAAGAAAGCCACATTTCTCATGGATGTCTTTATATGGGCCTAACCGATGTTGTAGGGCTCAAGAAAGTTTGTCAATGATTACCAGAAATACCTCAACCTTGAAACTTTTGTCTCGGGGACAATACTGTTTTGGTGATGTCCCTTTATCAAACTGACGCCCTTTTTTCTCTCTCTGTTGATAGCATTGAAGATTGTTCATACTCTTTTATACCACGGATTTGTCCTTGCCTTTGTCTTCATAGGAATCAAATTAAGAATGCTGTCTTTTAACAAACTCAATGAGAGACTTCCTTTCTAAAATTGTTTCCCAACTTTCAAGTAAAATAGCGAATTCCAGTTGTTCAAGTTCCTTTAAAAATCCTTCTGCTTCAAGTAGACAGTCACGTGGCTGATTTTCGTTTGTTGCTAATTCTTCCAGTTCTGCGATATTCGCATGGTATAAGTTATTAACAGACCTTACTGCATCATGCCAGGCTGACCATCTTGTGTCACACAAGGCTTTGTTAACATAATGTATCAATTTCATGTGTTTTTAAAGTACCTGTCAACGATGAGTAGATGCAACAAGCCGGGTATAAAGATTTTGCAGAAGACAAAAAAATCTGACTGCATCAGTACAAACTGCTGCACTTTTCCCAACCAAATTAAGGGAATGAGCTGTGCACAGCACATAATGAGCAACACTGCACTTCTCACGAAGAATAGCCTGGTTTCCGTTATACTTCCTACTCATATTTGCAGCATTGCCGTATGAATGTCCAAGGCATTTTCAGGGATTCATATAAACATTTGCCTGCATCTTTATTAAACACTATAATAAGTTTGGAGTACATTAAATTATTGGTGACCCCTGGCTTTAGCCCGTTCAGCACCCCCCTTTTAATCCGTAATAGGGTGTTGGGGGTCACGCATCGGTGACGATGTGTGACGAGGGGGTGGGGTTAAAAATGTGACGTCACATATAAAAAAACGCGCAACTTTAAATAAAAGTTCCACTTTAATATTTGATTGTTTACCGTTTATTTAATGACGTTTTCGATAGCTTGACGCGTGTTACGACATCAGAGCGCAGACTTACCCTAAATACATATTTAAATGACAAAACATAATTTGCAGCATGCTAATTTTTATTTAGAAAATACGGCTTGGGGTGGGGGGGGTCAAAGCTTTGTGACGTCATATCGTGAAAAAGGGTGGGGGTATAAGTATGAAGCTGGGGGAGGGTGGGGTAAAAATCGGCATCCTCGCGTGACGTCATTTATGGACGGCCCCTTCAGTCGTGAAGGGGTGACACCATGAGCTACCGCCCCGGGTGACACCAACCCTAGTGACGCCTCTGGTCTGTATGTTATTTCTTTTTCTTGATTGGGTATTTCTCTAATATGAGTATTTTTAAATGTGTCCTCAGTGTTTGTAATTCCATAAACTTATGTCCATTTAATTCTATTGTACAGAGGTGTTGCTTGTTTTTTTATTAAATGTGTATATATTTCTTTGGTTGTTTTGTGTAACACTTCTTCATTGCCTTTTATTGATTTGATGCATGCTGTATGAAATTGTGATTGTTTTTTTCCAATGTAATGTGCAGTGCTATTATCTATTGCTGTTAAATATCCTAATCTGATCCCTAAGTAATAATGAGTGAATGTATTTTCTGATTTTTTCCTAATGGCTTGTCCTATAAATTTTATTCTGAGTGCTTGTATTTTGGTTTGTATGTCTTGTAAGTTTATTCCTCCATTTAGCTTAGATTGTATTAGTGTTGCATGTTTTATATTGTGTATTGTTCCTTGAAATATGTATTTAGTTATGTGTGAGTTAATTTCTTTTAAAATTGCTGGTGGGGGTTCCCATATTGTTCCTGTATATATTGTTTTGGGGATGACAAATGTGTTTATTATTGTACTCCTTCCAAAAATTGTTTGTGCTGTATATTTGTTCCTGTCTATAATAATTTTAATAGATTGTTCAATCTTCCTTCATATTTCAGTGTTTGTCTGTGTCTGATTATTAGAATGAAAGATCCCATAAATTCTAAGCCTCTCCTTCCTCATTATGCCTAAAGGGAAATCTACTCTATCCTGCCACCTACCAATCCCCATAATTTCAGATTTGTTTACATTAACCTTGGACCCACAACCTCTTCAAAATTCTTGAAAAATTGAAATTATTTGGTAAATTGACCTATCATTTGTGGGGAAAAAGACAGTGTCATCTGCATATGCAATGACTTTGATATCTCTGGCTCCAGGGATCCTCATTCCTGTTATGTTCTTTTCCCTCCTTATTTTCTCCAGAAGTGGTTCAAATGCTAGAATGTACAGATAAGGGGACAAAGGACACCCTTGTCTAACTGATCTTTTAATTCTAATTTCATTTGAAAGTATATTATTTATTAACAGTTGGCTAACTGGTTTCCTGTATAAAATTTTAATCCAATTACAAAAATACTCCCCTAATTTATTGTGTTGTAATATCTTGTGAAGATATGTATGATCTACCCTGTCAAAAGCTTTCTCCTGGTCTAGTGATAATATGCATGTCTGAACTTTTTTGTCATTTGCATATTGAATAATGTCTCCGATTAAATGATTGTGGTTGTTGATGTCCCTGCCTTTAATGCTGCATTGTTGATTTTCATGAATAAGAGTATTTAAATGTGGTTTTAGTTTATTGGCTAATGTTTTGGTAAGAATTTTATAGTCTGTGTTGAGTAATGATATGGGCCTGTAATTTTTAAGTTGTGTTTTGTCTGTGTCTTTCTTTGGTATAAGTGTGATGTAAGAGGTGTTCATTGAATTTGGTAGTTCCATGTTGTTGTAAGCTTCTTCTATTGTTGCCTGTAGTATTGGCCCTAGTGTTGTAAAAAAAAAGTTGTAAAACTCTGTAGTTAGCCCATCTGGCCCAGGTGATTTGTTTTTATTCATGCTGTGTAGTGTCTCTTTTATGTCTTGTAATGTAAATGGTTTGTTCATTTCTTCGGTTTGCTTTTCTTGTAGTGCTTTAATCATATTTGTGTACTGATCCTGTATCTCTGAATCAGTTTGTTCATTTGCAAAAAGGTGTGTGTAGTATTTTTCAAATGTGCCTACAATCTCTTTGTTGTCAGTTTGTGTTGTTCCATCTGTGTGTATTATTTGGCTTATCTTTCTGCTTTTTTGTATATTTGTTCTATTGTTAGGAAATGTTTGGTTGGTGCTTCTGTTTAGTTTATGAGTATTCTACTTCTAGCTAGGGCACCATTATATTTATGTTGCTGTATTGTTTCTAATTCTTCCTCTAAATCTTGTATGGCCTGATTTGTTGGGTTGTAATATTTTTCTATTGGTATCAGTACTGTTAGTTCATCTTCTCTTTTTCGAATTTGCCTGTGTCGCTGAGTTGCAAAATTTTGTGTTATGTGTTTAATTGTGGATTTTATAAGTTCCCAGTGTTGGCCTATATTTTTGGTTGGTAGTGTGCTGTATTGTTGGACTATTTTACTAATTATTTCCGTGTACTGATCGTTTTCTAAGAGTGCATTATTAAATTTCCAATGAGGTGATTTTTTTATGCAATTAGTCTTTGTAGTATTTAGTGTAATTTTTACCCCTTTGTGGTCTGTAAAGGTTAGGGTTTCTGGAACATGTTTTGCTTCATTAATTGTATCTGTATTTGGGGTGTAAAATCTATCTAACCTTGATTGACTGTTGAAAATGTTATTTTTAAATGTATTTTCTTTTCCTTTTTTATGAATTGTTCGGTATGCATCTCCTAATTTATAGGTATCCATTATGTACTGTAATACTTCTATCCCCGTATGAACTTCTATTATTTTCCCTTTCCTTTTGGGGTTGGTTGTATCAGGAGAGCGCGTAATATAATTGAAATCCCATCCTAAAATGACCTTCCCTCTCTTAAATAAATTTTTCAAATTTGTAACTAGTTTTTGGTAAAACAGTGGTTGTTCTTCTTTGCGTTTAGCTGAGGCGTATATATTCACAAGTGTGTAATTGTCTTTCTTGTCTGTAATGTTCATTGTGACCATCCTTCCCTCGCTATCCCTGTCCTTATGTGTTATTTCCCATCTATCGGATGTCTGTACTATTCACACCCCTTTAAATATCCCTAAGCTAAAGTGACTGCTTTTCATCCCTAAAATTTTTGTGTACATTTTTTGCATCGTGTTATGTTGTTATATTTGTTTCCTGTAAAAAAATAAAATCTAACTTGTGCTTTTTAACCATGTTAATGATGTGTTGTTCCTTACGTGTACAAGTCTTAATATTGAGTGATATAAGTGTGAGCTGTGTAGTTTCGGTGTTTGTTATTATAGTGTCTCGGGGCTCAGCGTCGAGGTCGCGTAATGTTGTTTTGTTGGAGAATGGTACGCTTGACTGCACTCTACAACCCTTCTCCCGTGTATGTGAAACATTCTTAGCCATGACATTAACAGATGTTTAAAAGTAAAAGGTTACATTTATTTCATTCTTAAAAACACACTATGACTAATCACTGTCTTCTGTTGACTCGTACTCGTGAAACCAGTCATACTTCTTATATTTTATCTCATCCGTCTCTGAGTCTTCGTCTTGATGGTGTCTTTTAGTTGCCGTCCACGCTTTCTGGAGTGGATCGCTTGTACTGGGAGGACTCCAATGGGAGACAGCGTCGGCGTACGACCTTCTCTTAGGTGAAATCCCTCCTGCTGTTGTCTCTGTTGTTTTTCTGTTGTTTTTCTTTTTATACATTTTAATTTGCCAGCCCTCCTCGGGTGTGGCACTCCTGGCCTCTCCGAGAACCTGAGTGGGGCCTGGGAACGCCTCTGCCGTTGAACCTTTAGCTGGGGCCGTCACGGGGACAGACACGGGGGCCACCATTGGGACCGCCACGGGGACTGTCCCCGCTAATGAGGCTGCCACCGGCTTCGTCGCTGGGACACCTGGCTTGCCTTTGTGATCCCTCAAACCTTCTCCTGTCTTATCCCCACCCCCTCTCCCTCTGATGTTTTCCTGCCACACTTGCTGGTCCAGTGTTCCTGCGAACCGCACAGAAAGCATGCCTGCCTTCTGCCAGGGACCGGTAGCAGCACTCTCTTATTTTTCACCTGTCCACAATCTAGGTAAATATAGTGTGGGACACTAGTTTCATTGTACGGTCTGTAAAGGAATGTCCACCGGTCCGGTCTACCTTTATGAGGGTGTGCCTCTACTTTTTAAATACCTTATATTAACTTCGCGGCCGGTCATCTCATCATCTCATGGGCGGGCGGGCGGAAAAACAAAAGTCGAAAATGACCCTTTTTTCGTAATCCGATCAAGCTGAAATTTGGCACACGAACCCGTCTCACCTAACAATGCACCGTATTAAAATTTCAGATCGATCGAAAGTACCGTAAATAAAATTAATGCATTTTTAGTTTATCCTTATATGAGGTATGTAATTCCAATTCACTGATTGTTATTGTTTTTTTTTCACGTGAAAGTTTGAGTTGACGCGTTGAGGCGATCCATCGACGTACCCGCGTGCTTTTGTTTACATTTTACGTATCACGCTGAGCTGGGTCAAGCCAATCGGTGACCAGACTTTTCCCCCTCTACAACAAGAGTTATGAAGCAAAGTTAAGTTACGACAGATTCAGTCTGTAAATATTTGTATATACTTTTAGTTATGTCTCATATATAAGGGATTTATAGTCAAATACTTTGTTTTTACGGGTTTGTTTTTTAAATCCCTTATATTAACTTCGCGGCCGTCTCTGTCGTCATCTCTCTCTGTCTGTCTTGGGCGGGCGGAAAAACAAAAGTCAAAAATTACCCACTTACCGTGATCCGATCGAGCTGAAATTGGGCACACGAGTCCATCTGACCTAACAATGCATCGTATCAAAATTTCAGATCGATCGAACGTACCGTAATTAAATTAATGCATTTTTAGTTTATCCTTATATGAGTTATGTAATTCAAATTCACGGTTTTTTTCTTCCACTTCCACGTGAGAGTTTGAGTTGACGCCGACCGTCGTGCCGACACCCCCTCAGGTCCCACCCCCCCCTTTATTAAAGACAAGGGACATCACTCGGTGTCAGTCTGTAAATGTTTGTAGCGTTGGTACATAATCAATACTTTTAGTTCTGTCTCATATATAAGGGATTTATAGTCAACAACTTTGTTTTTACGGGTTTGTTTTATTATAGCTATATTTAAGTCTCCTCTTTCTTTATTGAGCCACGCGTGGGACTACTTGTTTTCACGGCTGCGCTCATTGTTACGTTGCATAGCAACAAAGAATGCGACCAGATAGCGTTAGATAGCGTGGGTACGTCTAACGTTCATATGCTTCATACAGTGGCGTAACAACGGGTTTGAATCGGGGCAGTTGCCAAGGGCGCCAGCTCAAAAGGGCGCCACTAAAACTTTAATTTTTAAATTTGTATTTAAATAAATACAGTCGGACCTCTCAAAGTCGAACTCAAAGAACACTTAGTCGATTTTTCCAAGGCGTTAGGGTTATTATTCTGGAGTGACATTTCAGAACACATGTTCGTGTTCCTTAGAGCCACGTAAATGGACGTACAATCTTATCTTAGTGCATTCCACGAGGGATTAAGCAACCCTTGAATGTACAAAAAATGACAATGACAAAAAAAAGGAGTGGTTACTAATTCACGTCCCTTTGCTGCATGTTGTGACTACTTTTAAAAAGAAAAATCTTACTCCACCCACCCCACTGTAGAGGGAGTATAGTGGGGGCACGGGAGGGAAGGTGTCTCCTCTCACAGGCTTGTGTCGGTATTTCAAAGCAAATTGGCTCCTTTAATACGAATCATCACCGTCCCTCCTTCCTGTCAAGCCTTTTAGCCTCTATGGCTGTTCCCACCCCCCCTTCTTAATATCAACATTGTCCTTGATTAATCTGCGCCTATTACGCCAGTTTCCCTAACTCGAAAACTCCGTAAGTCGAATTTTTTTCCCCTTTGAATTCCACTTAGAAAGGTCCGACTGTATTAGCTAACCAACCATTACGCCAGATAACGGAAGTGCTGAGCTGTAAATCGGTGGAGTGTTACTTAAATTTACTTTTAATTGTGAGTTTCTATCGTTATGTATGAGATAATGAGTATTACACATTGACACCATTGTTTTTTTTTATAATACACGTTATTTCAAGTTTTGCTGAATTATTTATTAACGCAACAATATCCCGTTTTATCCACCAATTTATTTGGTATTATTTAGTAAATAAAAACTGCAAATAAGTATTGTTACTGTCTTATGTGTTTTATATATTCACTTTGTATGACTGTCACTGTCAGACTACGTAATTATTGTCATAAATAAAAAAAGAGAAATTCAATAGTTTTTTTTCTGACAAATGAAAAAAAATCTTAACGCTGAAACTTGTGAAGGGCGCCAAAAATAAATTAGCCAAGGGCGCCAAAAACCTAGTTACGCCTCTGGTTTCATATATT
Organism: Ampullaceana balthica; assembly: GCA_944989445.1. NCBI lineage: Eukaryota > Metazoa > Mollusca > Gastropoda > Lymnaeidae > Ampullaceana > Ampullaceana balthica. The sequence goes on from CALYLW010000677.1 coordinate 1,090,068, forward strand.
ATTTTTGACGAATGGAAACACCAGAACAAGAAAGAAATAATACCCATCTTATTTAAACACAATATCTTTAACAAAAAATATTATAAAATAATTATTGCTGACGACAGTGGAGACCTATGATCACATCAAGGGAGATATTCACATACCGATTAGACTTGAAATTTGTTTGAATGTATTCAACTTTCTGCTAAATCTTTATATTTTTACTGTTGATGTTTGTAATGACAACATCTTATACGCGAAATTCGTGACATACTCACCAGTATTGCTACCAACCTTTAACGATTTTATGTCATATATACTTATAGAACACATTTGCATAAAATGAAATTGTGTATAATTTTAATTTCCCTTTCAAAATAAGGGAAATAAAAAATATATTAACTATTATTTGTTGTATTTGCTAACAGTCTCTTTGACTGTTCATGTGCTCCCCCAACTTAAATTATGCACCCCTACATCGAAATATAACATTGAAAAAAATATTAAAGTAAGTTTTTGTTGAGAATTAACTATATTCACTATCACAAACTTGTGATTGTTTATAAAGAAAAACAACTCTACTGCATTCAAATATAATCCCAAAAAAAACTTCTAATGTACACCCCTACCTCCAATTACCGTCTCTTTATTTGTTTTATATGTATTAAAAAATGTTATATTTTACTGTTTTCTTTTCTTCTTTTGTTTCTTTTGGTTTCAGTTTTATATTATTAAATTTCAAGTTCTATTTTATTAAATTGATATACATTTATAAAAAAGATTAGTATTGAAAACAGTTTCTTTTATTGTAACCATTTACAAATGTTTCGCAATGAAACAACCAGAAGTGTATATTACTTCCTACACTTCTATTTTATATTTGCTTTTGTCTGTTTTCAAGTGTCTTTAGTTAAATAGGTATAAACTAAAACGAAATTATTTGTTCATATAGCAACATGTTTATATTGTGCTCAGCTGTAGGTTGAAATGTTTGTGGAGTTCATTTATGTTGGCGGTGTGGAAAATTGCGGAAAAAATATATATCACCTCGAGTTTGAACCAGTTGGTTCGATGAATCAGTGTTTAAAAAACGTGTACTGTGTTTGATTCATTTGGGATATATTAAATATTTTTTTCTTCCTAACTCATCCGCGAATAGAATTTGTTAAAAAAAAGGATACCCTTAAAAATGTATCGGTTAAATTCGAGTTTGTAAATCCGTATTTTAAGTGATGTAAAAAAATGTGGGTCAATATAAAGTTTATGCAACGGTGTGAGGTTTAATATTAATGCCCATGGGACTGTCCCTTTTTTTAATTTTAATACAAGTAGGTATAAATCGGCTTTTTTCGGCCTGCTTTAAAGCTCAAAATTGTACCCTACCAATAATGATTCTGTTAATCGTACATAATTCAGGGAAACCAGTTTTTGTTAGAATCCCTTTTCCTAACAAATCCATACTTCATTGTGTTGAATACCCCAGAAAGATATCGTTGTTTAATGGGTATTTAATCATGACGTAATCAATTTCCTCGATATGATCCCATAGGTCGATCGGATCACATATCCCAGTATTATCCTTGTTATCATGTTACATAATTTATAATGGGATCACGTTCTTGGTTAGGCCCCTTCCCTCTGTATGATCACGTTGAATAATACGACATTTTTCTTTATCCTATTCGCATTGCCCAATGCGATCCATTATTTTCGTAGGATCACAGTATAATCACATTGCAAAATAAATCCAATTGTTCGTCAAACACCTTTTCCCGAAATGATTTTCATACATCGGTTAAATTATATACCCCTCGGCAAATTGTGCTTGACGAACAATTCGATTTATTATGAATATATCAGACAAGACAAAGACAATGAAAAAATTGAAAACTTTTTTTTAGCGATACAAAAAGCTTTGGATCAAGGCCATAATATTATTGATTTGTGTCAGTGTCATATCATGTTTGTTGTCTGTCGTGCAACAATCTCTACGATTCTACAGCGATTGTATCTCGGTATACGTGATATAAGTCGTTGGGGAATTATAACTGTTGAATTTATTTTTTAATAACTTTATGTAATGAATTTCATTTGTTGTGAATTGAAGGAATTGCTTTTCTTACAATCATAACACGAACGTTTCTATCTCACCTGGGACTGAACTCTTAGACAACAAAAGGAAAATCTTCAACACGCTATAGACAAGTCTGACACAACAAAAGTAAAAAAAAACGGTAAGTCAAGAAGTCTTTCTCAGAGAACAAACAGAAGTAAAAACTATGTAAAATTTAGCTACAATGTAAAATACATGAAAACATGAAAAAACAATAAAGTAAGTAACATTTAGATTTAATGTTCAATTGATGCAGATATTAATGAAGTATTACATATCTAAAGTAATACAGATAGAAAATAAAGTTCACGATAATTTGATTATTTTTAGAGAAGCAGACTTGACGAAAGGAAATATAAATTAATGTTCATGTTGTCTTGTGTATTTTCATGTTGTCTTTGGTCTCTAGGGTTATGAAAATAGCATAATGTTTCATAATAACAAAGTAATATGAGATGACTGAAAGTTGCTACATTCCAAAAAAGAATGTATAAGAATAATTTTCCATCCATCAAGATCAACGAAGGACCATTCTCTACCTCCAATATTTGTTCGGCGGCTGTTTGGTGGCATATTGGACTATTTTTACCCGGAATATACTTTCATTAGAGGGACAAAAGACTTTTGGGCTATCATAAATATTTATTTTGTGAACAGTCTTTCTTGATCGATTTCCGCCATTGGTAGCATGTCCTACGTTGTTTTTTTTCTTTTCTTTTTTTTTATAAATAAGTTCATGGGTTGACCTTGTGGCTCGATCGTTAACTGCTACTTTCCAAAAGTCATGCTCTCCGAGTACAGCTTTAAATGGCGTTCTGTGCTTATTCTTTTAACCTTAATTTTATATCAATGGGATCTCATTTCATGTTGACTCTCACCATAGAATAATATCATTGGATGTTATGTGTTGTGCACTTCGTGCCCTACAACAGTGCTTCTCAAAGTGGTGGTCCGCGGACCGGTGCCGGTCGGTGTGCCGGTCCGCAGGTGTTGAAAAGAAAGGACATTTTGCTACCACGTCAGTACAGGCAAAATAGTTCATTGGTCCATGGTGCAATGGAAAAAAATCCCTGCGGTCTGCAATACTAAAAAGTTTGGGAAGCACTGCCCTACACAACGCATGTGAGACTGAATTAGACTTGTACAGATGACTGGGAGTTCTTCTGGGACAACTAATTCAGTGTATATGTCATCTGACAGTTATTAGCTATTAGGTTTGGTCCAAGGCTTGTTGTGTGAATGTCTATAGCGGATTAAGAGGGGGCTGAACGGGCTAAAGCCAGTGGCCACCGATGATTTAGGGGCACCCCACATTTAGTATATCTTTATAATAAAGGTGGACAAATGTTTGCATGAATTCCTGAAAATATCAATAATTAAATAAATTAATACAAACGTATCTAATAATCTAATGGCTATTCGGACCCGATAGTCTAATCGAAAACCTCAATAAGCTCAATTAGAGAAAATAGTAAAAAAGATTGTCTATATTTTGTAAATTTTCGTTTTGCGGCAAATTGTGTGATCTTGTGGAACAGTGTCGGCTTGCGGTGCAAGGGGTCACGTGATCGATTCCCGGCGTAGGAATAACTTTTTTTTTCATTTGTCTTTTATTTTTTAATTGTCTTTTTACACTCACTTTTAGGATACCGGCAAACAGTTAAGTCTTCGTATTCGTTTTTTTTTCATGAATAATCTTTTTGGCTGGGAAGGCCGATCCCGTAGTACAGACAAAGTATGAGAAAGGAACCACTGAACTATTTAGTTACAAGTTAAAGTCTTTTATTAGCTGCTAGCAATAATTTTTATTTAAAGGGACGCTGGATGGATAGGGCCCCAGTTTGAATTGCAGTCAGGGGTCCCCGAGCAGTCTTAATCCACCCCTGGTGAAAGTGATAAAGCAACTGTGCTTTTCATTTGTACATAGTCCATTTTTCACATGGTGCAATAAAGTAGAATGCTTAAAACTAGGGCTGTTATCGATTAATTTAAAATCATTCGTTAACTTTTGAAAAACTAAGGATTAATTAATCGTTAATTTCGATTAAAGCCAAAAATCGAAATGTTTGGTATCATAAGTAACATTTATTAAACGATTTATTGTTCTCAATGGAAACAAACTTTATCAACATTTTGAACAATCACCTAAGTGAGTAATTTAAACTAAATGTTCGAGTAATCGTTCGGAAATTAGTTCATATTTATCGGCCGTATTATTTTACTTTTTGACGTCTAATACATTTATAAGTGGTGAGTCGATTAATCGTTAACAAAAATAATCGTTAAAATTTTTAACGATTAATCGAAAATTAATCGTTAATTTCCGCAGCCCTACTTAAAATCTCAATAAACTTTTAGTTTCCTTCAAATGCTTATTCCTCTTCTGTTCAAGACACGCCAATACAGTGTTCCAACTGTTGCAGTTACTTTCAATACAAGCCCTTCAGCATATGTTCAATGTTTACAAAGAGCCAATCTAGAAGGTCAAGCGCTTCACTGATTTCTTTGTTACAATTGGCTAAAAGTAGCGCTTACATTGGACCCGCTAAAACATAATCTATTGCACCATGTTTCGAAACAACCTCATACAATTAGATTGGATTCAATATTAGACAAAGCGGAGTGTGTTGTGTCAGTAATTTTGGAGGACCTTTTTTATGAATACTTCCTTATGTTTTAGAACACATCTGACAATTCTTGTTGGCCAGAAGTAAATACTTCTAGTAAGGTGATGAACGTGATTTTGTTTCACGATAGTATTTCTGATATGAGTGAAATGATATTAATAAAATAGTATTTCTGATATGAGTGAAATGATATTAATAAGATAGTATTTCTGATATGGGTGAAATGATATTAATAAGATAGTATTTCTGATATGAGTGAAATGATATTAATAAGATAGTATTTCTGATATAGGTGAAATGATATTAATAAGATAGTATTTCTGATATGAGTGAAATGATATTAATAAGCTTTTCATCCTTTACAGTCAGACTCAAACTCCTCTGCTGGATACTTGTGAAAATAACTAATAACTAATAGCCTTAAATTAAAAATTTATATAAGTCTAAATATGGTATTTCCCGAGTAGGGAAGCGCTGAACTCTCATAGGTTGTTGACTGGTATCCCTTATACGCCCCGGTCCTAGTGTATAGACATGGTAGAGTGGAGTTATCTCGTCATTGTTAATTTGACCACATAACTTGATACAGTCTTAACTTTCACGTGTGGACTCAAATATACCGAGCACGAGAGTCTTTTCTATTGCTGTTCTAAATGCTTAGTCATGTAACGAGATTCTAGGTTCTCAAAAACAAGGGTTGATTCGACTCTTAGCATCAATCAACAGAATAATAAATCAAGGTCACCCTGAGTAGGGTTAGGTTACCCTAGGGTTGGTTACCTTGGGTATAAAAATAGCCTATGACCTGTCCGGGTCAAATGATGGCAAAATTTCAGCTCCCAATGTCCAACGGTGTGGAATTATATGCGTAACAAACAAACAAACACACTTTCATCTTTTTATATTAGATTTTTAAAAAAAATTGTTGTTGCCATAAACTTAAAGTAAAAGTTCTGAACGTAATGGATAGTTCTCAGAGAGGTGTTTCATTCCAAAAAAACTGATACGTATTTAAACAAGTTAAAAGCCTGCTAAGTAAGAAAAACAATTTCAAAACTTACTATAAACAATTTTATCCTGCAATACAAACAAACAAAATATATTATTTTAAAAAGTTGTTTTTTATTTTTTTATTTTTAAAATCAAAATGTTCTTATGAGAGCAACAATCAGCATAAAATCTACATATATCTAGAATTAGGAAAGTCTTTCTTTAACGAAATATTCCTTGGGAATTGCGTTTATACATTTGAAATGTCTGTGCACATGTGAGCTTGCTCATGCAACTCCTCCTGAACCATATCAGATCGAGGGTTCGGGTCTTTTGCAAATATTCTAAGGAGGTCCCAAGGATGTGCAACGGCCAAAAAAATACCGAAAAGTTTTACTGGATTTATTTTACGCATTCTGAGATGGCTATCTCTTTCACAATCATTAACTTCACTTCTCTAATTTCTTTATCACCAGCACCCTTTGATTAGTTGCATACAATGTCATCCCTAACTCGATTTCCTCATCATCCAAATGTGTTTTAGCTTTTATCCTTCTGGTGCTTGCTATCTGACCATTCACACTTTGGAGCAACAATAAACTCAATGCAACTCTCTTCAAATTTGTTTTTCCGACCTGCTTTGTAATTGGGCAATACCATGCTGTGTGGCCACCCCTATGACAAACAAAAGAGTTTTACGTCTGTTTCTGGTAGTTCCTCAGCCACATTTTATCATTTTCTCATATGAGTCAGTGCTATTGTCTCCTCTAGAGTTGTAACTTGAATTCTCGTCGTCTCCGCATTGTCTTTGTCTTCCAGGGATTTCCACGCCAATCCATCAATAAATATGTAGATCAATTGCCTGCTACCAGTTTCATACAAACACACCTCTACTCAGGAATAACGTTAGACCACTAAATAATAAATCTTTGTATGTCGTTTGCCTCCTGCAGCCCACACACTACCGCCAAAGATGATCTAAAACATCTGACCGTTCCCAATAAATCAATGATTTTTTATTTCTCTTTACAAAATAGTTAAGTCTTGACCTCCATAAAACTCACCACGTATAGGTCGAAACAAGGTCATGAAGGAAAATAAGCATTCCGTGACAGCTAAATTCATTGTTTAAATATATTATAATTCCATGATAAAGAATAACCTTGTCTCTGGCAAGGATGAAAATATATTTGTATTTTAAAAAAAAACACTGCTTTCAAAGAATTGAATTGATATTAGCATATGTACTTTTGAATCAATATAATTTTAAATGAATAAGACATCATTGAAAGACATCATTGTAAGACTTAGAGTTCAATATATTTATCTCTTAACCCAGGTCATGTCATTTCATTGTCATTTTTCTATTATTTAACTTATCTATAGACAGTGTCATAAGCTATAACACTCTGGCCAATAGAAGACACGGTTTTATCTCAAGTTACATGCAGTAACTACAAAATGGGACAAGAAACAAGGACTGACATTTAATTTTTTTGGATGGTTGTTGTAGCTGAAGTAAGAGTAACTTTTGGTTATAATTTGTTATCAACCCTAAGGTAAAAACATATAATGTGTTAACAGTTATTAGGTGTCGAAAGAAATTTTTTTAAAATTTCAAATGATGAATAAAAGAAACAAAATTCAAATTTTGTGCCCTATCTTTATATTTAGCTTACTTAATGTATTTTTATTATTACCACGTTTTTATTAACTTGCTTTCGTGTCTGTCCGTCCGCAATTTTTCAAATTTGCCAACGTAAAATTAAACCACTTCTTAATGTCCTAGAGAGCTCAATGTTTTACCACAGATAGATCTTGGATGACAATCCATTGCATCAAAATTTCAGATAGTTCGACTGTACCGTATTTAAATTGATGCATTTTTTAGTTTATCTCTAAATTTAAACTGTCTTTCTGATATTCCTAGTTGTAAAAATTTCAATCAAGTTATTACAAACTAAAATCACATACTCTTTTCAATATAGTATAGTGTAGAGAAATATAAGTATACCTGGATTTTCTCAATGTGTTTCGTAATGTTGAGCTTAATTTTGAAAAAGCTTTAATATTTAAGCAATGAAATAATTTTATACATGTAACACCAGTTGTCGTTATGTCTTCTCAAAATATTGATATATTTTTTTAATAACTTGTGTTTTGATAGCTCTTTGATCAAGTCTATCCTAGACATTACCCATACAACATGTTTATATGTTTGTTGTAGTCAGTCTTTCTAAACAATAGTGATTATATCTGAACGTTTCCTGATTGCTGTTAATCTGATTTATTTTTGTTAATTTTCTTTACAATAAACTGCAGACTCTTTTTTTTTCTTTCTTGCAACTCCTTCGTTAACATTATTTTCAATTTATATCAACATTTTTTTACTCGTGGGAGTATTTTAAAAACCCTTACTAGGAGCAATTTCTACTTGAAAATTTTACAAGAGCATAAAGCAATGTATACCTTATTGGTCAAACAATTATAAGGACATAACATTGATCAGCATAACCAAAGAGCAGCAATAAGTGACACACATTGGCACACGTGTTTTCTATATTTTTAACATGAATTATGGAAGACAATTTAAGCAGAAAGAAAACATTTAGCTTGAATATGGACAAGACCCAAACGAAAAAAAAAGATTAATAGAAAGTAAATAAAGGAGTACATTACACATGATCACGTAACAGTGAAACCATAAACAAAGAAAATCACTGGAACGGAATATACAGTGGAACGGCAAAAAGGAAGATCCTAGAAGATATGAAGAAGTATTAAAATTGTGTTGAATGAGGAAGTAAGATTGGAAACAGATGGAAAAAGCTGAAAATTTTAGTTCGAGATTATAGGCAGTAGAAGGCTTTGACTGAACGTTGATGTCTTCAATGAAATTAAAGGAAACTTAATGATGACATGAGATTATCTCATTTTAATCATCAACGATTCTCTGTAAAATGCCTGATTGTTTTACCACTGGGAAATTTAATGAGATAGGCTATCTGCTTATAAAATTCTGAGAGCTGTAAGTAATGTTCTCTAAACATGTAATTTTTAATTTGTTTTCACCAGAATTTGTTCCCAAATGTTATCATATCGTATCTAAAAATGCAAGGGTTTGGTTTAATATAAAATTTAAAAATTCGTCAAACGCTTAATATATCATCAATCACATTTATGTAATCACATTTTGGGTCTTGTCTCAAACTAGGTTGTTTTTTTTTGGCTGATTTTTAATTCAATCGACATGGTCTTAAACTCTATATTAGATTAGTTAAAATCGTTACTGATTTGCTTTAATCTAGTCTAGTGTTAGGCATTTTCTGTGACAAGGAATCCTTAAACCACTGTAGCTAGACACGATAGTTATTTGACAAAAGTAAATCTGTGATGTAATCTATTTGGCACGGATTGAATAAATTGTATTAGGTGTATTATGAGCGTCATTATAATCAATCTTTCAAAAGACCCGTTGTAACAAAAAGACATGTTGACTGAAATCAAATCTATACCGAAAAAGAATACATAGCAATAACAGACATAGTAGATAACTCAAAGCTAATGTATGCTGATGAGATGTATATGAAAGTTAAAAACGTTTATCTTTGAGTATTGACCTATTTTTTTGTACATTATTATATACATAATATTTTGCACATTTATATTATGCTTCTAAATAAAACATGAGAAAATTGTATAATTTTCAGGTTATTATCTTTGACAGAAGTAAATTGAACTACTGTATGTCAAGAATTGTAAAAATGGAGGTAAGTTGTTTTATGTAGATAGTAAAGTATTTCATATTTCAAATGCGATACGGCCGGAAAAAAATCAATCGCCCTCTTATTACTAAACACACAATGTAATGCTGGTCCTGCATAAATCTTATCTTGCACTATTTTGTATGTGAAGCGCTATGAGGCAACCTGCTTGATAGCGTACTGCCTTAGATAAATTATCAAATTACTATTATTTATTCTATATCAAAGACCCCCCTCCCCCCATCTATACATAAAGTTATTGCAGACTACTTTATCCATTGTTTGTGTCTTGTCTTGCGTTTTTATTATAGTTTTGAATGTTGATGGTGTTTAGATTTTCTTTGTTTGATCAGGCAACAAATTCCAGTTCCGATGTCAAGACGGGAAAAAGCAGAATGCGTACGTTTCAGTTCTAAATTACGGGATTTGTAATGTGGCTTCATGCCTTACTCTTTCTGAGGATTGTATTAGACAAGTGTAATATTAGAATTAATTGCCTTATGTATTATTACTAGGGCTGCGGAAATTAAAGATTAATTTCTCGATTAATCGCTAAAAATTTTAACGATTAATTTTTTTTTAAAACCATTATTCGACCCACCACTTGTGCTGGAAGTCAAAAAGTAAACTATTTCGGCCGATAAATATAAAATAATTTCCAGACGATTACACGAACATTTTGGTTTTAAATTATTGACTGACGTGAATGTTCAAAATGTTGATAAAGGTTATTGTGTCCATTTAGAGAAATCGTTTGCCTACCATGCAATGTTCCCTCTAAGTCTAAGATTCGTTGGTCTGTGTACAAAGTTAAGAAATAACTCGTGTGTAAATTTGTAATGAAATATTTGTAAAATTTGTATGCAATTTTTAACAAAATTTGATGCGCGATGATTCAAAACTCATGCGTGGCGTCGGTAAAATATTTGCGCAGCCGCGCTGCTTAAAGGGAACATTGCTACCATGGTTCTAACACTTCGCTTACATATCAACTGCAAACCAAACATCCACAACAGTATCGGAAACTTCAGCTGAGACAATCTAAAGCTGTGTGAACAATTGCTCAGTTCGGCTGGTTATATTGTCAATAAGACCCGCTCATCACCTGAACCAAATAATGTCAATACACTTGTCTGTTTGCGTTGTAGGTTAAAAGATGTCATATAAAGAAGACATTCCAGTGTTATTTCGATTTTCTACAAGTATTTTTATAAATGTTACTTATGACACCATACATTTCAATTTTTGTCTTTAATCGAAATTAACCATTAAATAATCGTTATTCTTTCACATGTTATCGATTAAATTAAAATTAACAGCCCTAATTATTACTAGTTTGATTTGTGTCCATCTAGCCTGTTATGTTTTAGGTTTAATGATTTACATTTTTGTGTAGTAATTGAATAAGAATGTACTTTATTTTATGTCCTAGTCATATACATATGAAACCCAGGTCTCAGAAGGAGGAGACGCAGATCTTCACAAACATCTTCTTGGCTGCAAAAAGAATCCAGGTCACACAAAGTTTATACCTATCAACAATTTTAGCATAAATCATCTGCCTGAAGGTCACCATGACAACGAACTAGTTAAGTACGTCAAAGCTACAGGTGACATCACTGTCAGGGTAGATGTTAAAATGATCAGTACAAGAAGACCAGAGTTTTGGCCAAATACCAAACAACCATATCCATTTTATAACATGAGAGGCAGGGACGTCATGAGAGTAGGGACTGGTACGGTTAAGCATGTGCTTATTAAATACAACAAGGGAACCTGTCCTTGTCACAAGTGTCAACACTCGGACACGCCAAGCAAAGTGTGGGGAGTGGTAAGGATGCACACGGCCAGACATTTGGTTTTTGACAACAGTGAGGCGAGACACACCACATGTAGATTGTTCTATGATAGACAAGATAGTCCATTGATCACTCTTAATGGGTGGTGTGCTTTCGATGCAAATATAGATGCAGACCAGTGTCAGTCGAAATGTGTGACATGTGACGTCTTTTTACATGAACAACTGGCCAAAATGTGGAAACACTGGTTTGATCTGTGGAAGATAATAAACAAGAAATACAAGTGCCTGAGAGAAAAAGATAAGTTGACTTTGATCGTATCACATCCACATGGTTGTCCTAAACAGATCTCTGTAGGACATTGGATAGACAGAAACAAGGTGTGTGATGGTTGGACCAAGTTCACGTACACAACATGTACATGTCCAGGCAGTAGTGGGGCTTATGTCCACCCTCTGGGGTACGATGGCTGGTTGTATAATCGCCATGTCCACAGTGGGGCCGTGTCGCATGGAAAAAATGTTAGTGGTTCTGGTCGGGACTCGAGTTAATATGGAAAATGAAGACACGGTTACATTTTAAATACTTTATGCATTCTGGTTTAAAATATTGATTCTTTTAATAGACAAAACATTGTAAATTCCAGGAGGCATCTCCAGATTCCTTGCATTATTTGAATTGTATGTTATGTTGTAATTGGTTGAATATGATGTTTAAAGTAAATAGTTGTACTTTAAACAAACTAAAAATACTCCTTTCAATTTTTATGGAAACTATAAAAATAAAATATTTAAAAACATGATTTCATAACATATTGTTTTTTGTAAATGTCATATTTAAAAGTACAGAAGAGTTTAATTTAATAAAATTACAGTCCACTTGCCCTCGATTCTCACTAATAGGGATACAATACCAATGAAACTCATTGATTGTTTTTCTTTAAATGAGAAGCTAGTAACAATGATATATTTTTTTATACTTTATACTATTTAAACAAATCTTCTTCATTTTAGAGAGAACATGAAAGACCTATAGGACCTTGATAAAATATATGATAACAGTGTCCAATAAAATTGTTAGCATTTGTGTATTTATATGTTGCTTTTACACATTGATATAAAATGTCTACAGTCTCCACTTTCCTTGCTATTAAGATATTCGTTAAAAATGTTTTTATTCTCTATCAACTTTGTTATTAACACAGTTGTCATAAAAGTTCTACTCCCTCAACTCTCACAATAATGAACACAGTAGTTATAAAAGTTCTACTACCTCAAATCTCACTATAATAAACACAGTAGTTATTAAAGTTCTACTACCTCAACTCTCACTTTAATAAACACAGTAGTTATAAAAGTTCTACTTCCTCAACTCTCACTATAATAAACACAGTAGTTATTAAAGATCTACCCCCTCAACCAGTGGCGTAGCAACGATTTGGCATCGGGGCAGTTGCCCAGGGTGCCAGCTCAAAAGTGCGCTACTAAATCTCTAATTTTTAAATTATAAATATATTTTAAATAAATGCAGTCGGACCTCGCTAAGTCGAACTCAAACGGACCAGAAAAAAATTTCGACTTAAGGAGTTTTTGAGTTAAGGAAAATTGTGTAATAGGCGCCAATTAATCATGGACAATATAGATATTTAGGGGTGGGGGGAACAGCCATACCGGCTAGTAGGGTTGACTTGAAAGGTAGGCGGTGTCTATGTTTCATATGAAAGAAAGCGAAATTGCTTTGACATGCCGACACTTGCCCGTGAGAAGAGACACCTTCCCTCCCCTCCCCCACTTTACTCCCTCCACTGTAGGATGGGGGAGTAAGATTTTTCTTTTTAAAAAGAGTCACAGCATGCAGCAAAGGGACGCGAATTAGTTACCACTTACCACTCCTTTTTCTTGTATTTGTCATTTTTTGTACTTGCAAGGGTCGCTTAATTCCTTGTGGAATGCACTAAGTTAAGATTTTACGTCCATTTACGTGGCTGTACGGAACACGTTTTATGAAATTTCAATCCAGAATAATTACCAAAACGCCTTGGAAAATTCGACATAGAGAGGTTTAAAGCCAAAAATCTTGGAGTTAAGGAGCTCTAAAATAGGTCAGTCGTGTGGAATTTGGCAGGGACCTAACAATTAATTCGCTATAGGGAGGTTTTCCACTTAGGGACGTTTGACTTAGCGAGGTCCAACTGTATTTCACTTTTATCCTTGGTAACTAAAAAGTGAATAACTAATTATATTTAAATATATTTCATTTAAACCATTATACTATTTTTATTATGTTTGTTGCCTTTGCGTGGCTTCTTATCATACAAATGTCAATATGATTTTACAGTCTTTCTTTTAAAAAGAAAAATCTTACTATCCCCATCCCACTGTCGAGGGAGTAAAGTTGGGGAGGGAGGGAAGGTGTCTCCTCTCACAAGCTTGTGTCGGTATGTCAAAGCAAGTTTGGTCCTTTCATATGAAATATCACCGCACCTCTTTCCTGTCAAGCTTACTAGCCGCTAGGGCTGTCCCCCATCCCCCTCTCTTCTCAATATCAACATTATCCTTGATGAATCGGAGCCTATTATGCCAGTTTTCCTAACTCGAAAACTCTGTAAGCCGAATTGTTTCCCCCTTGAGTTGGACTTAGAGAGGTCCGACTGTATTAGTAACACGCCAATACGCCAGCTAGCTGAAGTGCTGAGCTGTTGTTGGTGGAGTGTTACTTAATTTTACTTTTAATTGTGAGTTTCTATCGTTATGTATGAGATAGTGAGTATGACACATTGACACCATTGTTTTTTTTTATAATACACGTTACTTCAAGTTTTGCTGTATTCTTTATTCACGCAACAATATCCCGATTTATCCACCAATTTATTTGGTATTATTTAGTAAATAATAAACTTAAAATTAGTATTGTTCCTGTCTTATGCATTTTTTATATTCACGTTGTATGACTGTCACTGTCTACGTAATTATTGTCATAAATAAAATAAGAGAAATACTATTATTTTTTATAATAATGAAAAAAATCGCAAAGCCGAAACTTGTCAATTGATCAAAGGCGCCAAAAATGAATTAGCCAAGGGTGCCAAAAACCTAGTTATGCCTCTGCATGTATGACGCCAAGCAGTAAAAGCCAGGAACTAAAAGCTATTAGGCCGACGTCACCCATCGTTACAAGGACCACCACCGTCATGGGAGCATGGGGGGCGCCACAGGGTGGGCCAGGTGGGCCATGGCCCACCCAACTTTTAGAGCTAATGGGCCACAATGTATTTGGCCCACCCAAAAAATCATCTGAAACCAACAATAGGGCAACTGTTTAATTTCTTCTTTTTTATAAGTTGGCTAATTTTTTTAGTACTAAATGACATTGCGATTTTGAAAAAAAATCAGTCCGCCACAGAAGCCAGGCACTACCCCCGTCTCCCTCCCCATCCCCTCCCCCCCCCCATTCTCTCAGACCATATCGCATCAGTCCCTCACCCGCAGAGTGGAGGTTTGACCATTGGAATGCGGCGATCGCTGGTCGCGTTAGCGCCGAACAAAAGCTCAAGTTTAAGTACCAGCAATTCAGACCCGGGTCCCGAGACGTCATGGGCAGTGGTCAATGAGTGGCATTTTAAGTTGCGTCCAGGTGGGACAAGGAACATTAGAATGTCAACAGTATTTTATAGAGGCCAGGGAAAAACATGAATGGAACGAATTTTTACGACTTGAGCCAGAGGATGATCTCCAATGTCACCCACATTCCTCTGACTACCAATATAAGGGGATGTCTGTGGGAGACAAGGGAGAGAGAGTCAATCAGCTCCTGGAGAAAAAAAAACTATGAAGCGTTTCCTCACGCAATCCACTCAACCGGAAATACCGAGTAAAAAAGTTGGAAACGTCTTCTCATCTGATGTTATTATGGACGATGTTGATACCAAGGAACTAACTGATTGTCCAGATGATACGTTGTTAAGCGAGGCTGCTCGTGATTACAGTGGACGTCGTCGACAACCGCAGGCAAAAGGTTTAGCAGTCATCCATGGCTGCGCATATCACGTCAACGGAAAGTTCTGCTTTGCAGCTGGTGTCGTGAAATGGGCAACAAGCGTCTTGTTGGAGCATGTAAAGTCGAGTCCGCGTTCATTGACAAGGGATTCAACAACTGGAAAGACGGATCCCAGAAGCTGGATGAACACGCAGCGTCTTCTTCTCACAGAGCAGCGGCCGAATACGTGAGTAATAGAAACAAACCGTCTGTTGCCACGCAGCTAAGTTGTCAGCTCGCTAAATAACAGCAAGTCAATCGGAATAGGTTGGTCATTCAGCTGAACAGTCTAATGTTCCTCATGCGACAAGGGCTGGCGATTCGTCGAGGTAAAGATTGTTAATTGGAATTGGATGGTGTCATTTCATGGTTCAACTAAATATACATTATTATTTTTCAGAATATAGCCATATGACTTAGAGCAGTCATTTTCATTTTTTCCCTTTATTTCTCTTTTTTTATGTTAACAATCTACATAATATTGAAGCATGATGTCATTTATTTATATAAATTAATCTGCATTTTCTTTTCAGGATAGCTCTAAATTGAGTCTTTTAATCTGTTAATTCAAAAAAAAATTCCGGGGGGGGGGCATGGCTCCCGGACCCCCACTAGTGTTTTGCGCCTCCGCGGTGTGTCATGTCCATCAAAAGATAGGATGAGACCCAGGGTTCAAGGCCCTATTTAAGGCAAGGGTATCGAATTAAACTAATTTATTTTACCAACTTGGCCCACCCAATATTTTGCTCATGGCGCCCCCCATGCATGGGAGCAAGGAATGTCCGCACGATTTATGAGACTGATAAAACAACACAAATAGCCTCTGAGATGATGAACTATAAAGTATTATCTAGGAATCAGTGAAGTTAGATTAACTAGAAAAAGAAAAATATCCTAATCTCAGGACAGCTTATGTTATTATCAGGACACATACATTACAGACACACCTAGCAAACGCGTATCCATGTTGTGTGTCTAAACTGTATTTTACAAGATTTTAAAATGTTTGTAGTTTGTTGGTTTTTTCTTTTTTATTCAGGTAAAACATGTCAAGGTAAATAAAAGACGAGAAAAATTTGAATTAATTTTTTTTCTCATGTGGAATAAGAAGAGTAATTTTTGTACCTATGTCTGATGGAGTATTTTATTACACTGAGTATATTTTCTATAGGGTCAAATATGAATTTTAATGTCTAATTTGTTATTACTTTATTCTTTTCCCATCTATCCTCTACTGTTTCTCTGTTTAGAGATGTAACACATGTTTCCACATTGTTGCTAGTTTTATAAGGAAATTGTTTTAACAGACGGCATTATCAAATATTATCGACATTTGTAGACCAATATATTATTAGCTTATTTTTGTAATTCAATTAAAATGGATTATTTTTACTTGGTTTAAGACTAGTCAAAAGTATGTGATATTCATCTTTTCGAAAATCTTACTTGTTGCATAATATATAAATGTATAGAAAAGCGTATTTTTTTTTGCATTAGTTTGATGTGAACACGTTTTAAAAACTTCGTAAGGTCATCGCAGTGATAGACTTGACACTTTTATTTTACACAATTTTTCGGCTTTTACAAGTGTATTGTGTCAATATTATTGTAACTTCGTGACTTTTTCGGTTATAACCTAACAAAAACATTAAAATAAGGATAAAGTGGTTCACCCAATAGCTTTAAAATTAAAACAAAAAAACACACAGCGTTATACTATTTGAGATCTAACACATGGTGTAATATTTAATATTACTAAACACATGGTCTTAAAGATATGTTGTTCTGTATGGTCACAAAATGTCACATTTTTAAATCCGTCCATATTATGACATATCACATTCATCACACTTGTCGATGACAAACGATTATACAATTGTTAAAACATCCAACATTGAGGCCATTATACTACTCATTGGTCAACATTGACACATTGAGCAAACGTATTTCTTTTACCCACAAAAATACACTCCTAACACATGTTAACACACAATGCTCCCCACTTCATCATATGTTGACAATAAACATAAAAATTACAAGCACAAAAAGAATAGATAAATACTAAACTGTTTATAGAACTTTATTTTATTAAATAAACAAGACAAGGAGTTTTTGAAAGAGAATACAATATAAAAACAGTTTTAAATATCAACCCATTTCATACGTTTATCAATTAAAATATAAATTTAAATTCAAATCAGTTGTATTTGGGAAGATGTTTTGATTCAATATACCAATAGGTTTTCTAACACAACTATCAACAATTGATGTCAGTTTCTACCAAGTAATATCTTGAGCTAAAACTTATTGTTTGTAAAATTTGATAACACAAAAAGGTCTTTTTAAATATTACAAAACTAGGGGTTGTAGGGCGCCGTAAAGACAAAGTAACTTTCAAAAGACCAATTAACCGATCCTTGTTTGATAAATACGAAATATTAAACTTCCTGAAATGTACACAAATTATTTAATAATTATAAATCCTCAAATTCTCTTTTTACATCGTCCTCTTTTCCAAAATTAAAATATGAGCTAACACAATGACGTCATAACGTTACGGAGACAGTGATCACTTGGGCTTTTAAATTGTTGACTATTTTAGAACTATTTATAATGCAGTGCACCAGCAAACAACTTGGCTCACATTACTCACATGACAAGTGTATCATATATATTTTAGAAAAAAATTAATAAAATCACTCATGTCATAAAAAATGGAAAATTTATTTAAAGAAACAATCAAGCAAACAAACAAAAACAATGATAAATAAATTCAAAAAATAAAAATAAAACTGAATAGTGTGTAAGGGTGACGAAAACTAAGGTTAGCAGATCTAATGGTGCGTCAAGGAGGATCTAATCTATTAGAACAATAAATAGTGCCGCAATTTATCTAAAATGTCGCAGTCTAAACAAAAAATATATAAAAATAGAATGTGAATAAATCATACGTACATGAGATGGCACTTTTAAAAGTAAGAGTGCAAAACTAGTGTTGTGTGTTTCGATTAAAGCAAAATTTTAAAATTTCATGATGTCTTAAGAAACACTTAGTAAACCTTCTTGTTGAAAATCTAAATAACACTGGAATGTCTCCTTTATGTGTCATCTTTTAACTAACTACGCAAAAAGACAAGTGTGTTGACATTATTTGGTTCAATTGATGACAGGTCTAATTGACAATATAACCAGCCACTGAATCAACACTAATTCCTCATCTTTCTTTGTGGGTAGAAACATGAATTTTTGCAAAGTTGGTGAGTACCCTCCCGCGACGGTAGCAGTCGAAAGAAAATTATCACTAACTGGGGGGCCGGGGGCCTAATTGTTATGCAAATAAGACGCATTTATTGTCTGTCTGTTCTCTAATAACTCAAGATCCAGACAAACCAAATAACGTGAAATTTGGTACATATACACAATATTACATGAGAAAGGTTCTTACACAGGTTTCGTTCCATATATATATATAAGATACTGGGGGCTGGGAGCCCAAAATATAGTTTTTTCCTTATTTGAGCTGTATAAAAAATAAGAATAAAAAATTGTCCTATTTCCCATGTAGGTAGAAGCATGAAACTTTCGGTTGTTGTTTAGTATCATTTGGCGATGGTATCATGTAAAAAATTATATAAATTATCACTTACTGTGGGACGGGGGCCCTAAATTAGTTTCTTTTTCTTCTTATCTTTAAAACTGACTCAACACTAATTCTTCAACTTCCCGTGAAGTTAGAAACATGAAACTTTGGGAACTTGCCGAATACACTCTTATGACGATAATTGGATATACATCATTTTAAAAAATTCACTCATGGTTGGCCAGGGGCCCAAAACAATTTTTTTCTTTATAGGGCTATATACACTGAATCAACACTAATTACTCATCTTTCTTTGTAGATAGAAACATGAACTTTGAAACAGTTGTTGAGTACCCTCCCCCGACTGTAGCAGTCGAAAAAAAATCTTTAACTGGGGGGCCGGGGGCCCAAATGTTATACATATAAGACGCATTTGTTTTCTGTTCCATAAAAACTCAAGATCCAGACAACCAAATAACGTGAAATTTGGTACACATACACAAAATGACATGATAAAGGTTCTTAAACAGGTTAACGTTCCATATATATAAGACTAGCAAGATACCCTCGCTTCGCTGAGGCAAATTAGGATGTGAGTTACCGTTAAGAACCAGCGTAACACAAATTCAAAACACCAATTGATTTCAATCTGGATCATAATGGATATACTACATATATTAACTTCACCGTCTTGTCTGTCTGTCTGTTGTGGTCCCGCAGAAAAACAAAAACAGAAAAGTAAAAAATCACTTCAAGTAATCCTATCGAGGTGATAATTTAAATTGTGTTTTCGCATGTTACCAATGCAGGAGGGTACTCAACAACTTCCCAAAGTTTCATGCTCCTACGTACACGGAAAATAGGATATTTAATGATGAGTCTGTTTGTGTATAGCACATATATGAAAAAAACTACATTTTCGGGCCCCAGGCCCCCCAGTTAGTGATAATTTTATAATTTTTACACCTCTTACCATGGCCGGAGGGTACTCAACAATTTTACAAAGTTTCATGCTTCTACCTACACGGGGACATGAAGAATTAGTGTTGATTCAGATTTATATAACACATATTAGGAAAAAAACGGGTTTGGGCCCCTGGCCACCCAAGAATGGACATTATAAATTCTTTTTCACCAATTATCGTCATAAGAGTGTACTCAGCAAGTTCCCAAAGTTTAATGCTTCTACATTCTCAGGAAGTTGGAGAATTAGTGATGAGTCTGTTTTAAATATATGAAAAAATGGGTCTCCGGTCCCCAGTAAGTGACAATTTATATATTTTTTTTTACCTTTTAACATCGCGGAATGTTGCTTAAAAACTTCTCAAAGATACATTGAAATAGGAGTATGATTGATTCTTAATTTTTATAAATTCCACATTAGGGGGAAAAAAGTTTTTGGGTCCCCGTCCCCCATGAGTGTGAATTTCAAAATTCATTTTCGCCTGTTACCATTGCGGGTTTGTACTCAAAAACTTCGCAAAGTTTCATGCTTCTACCTACACGGAAAGTTGGAGAACTAGTGATAAGTCAGTTTTTATATAAGAAAAAAACTACATTCGGGCCCCCCGGCTCCCAGTAAGGGAAAATTATATATATATATATATATATATTTTTACCTGTCAACATCGCGAAATGATACTTAACAACTACCCAAAGTTTCATGCTTCTACCTAAACGGGAAACAGGAGAATTATTGATTTTACGTTTTTATATAGCTCATATGAGGAAAAAACTACATTTGGGCCCCCGGTCCCCAGTTTGTGATAATTTAAATATTGTTTTCGTTTCTTACCACTACTCAGAGTTTCTTGCTTCACGGGAAATATGAGAATTTGTGATTTTCAGTTATTATATAGCTCATAGAAGGAAAAAAATTATTTAGGCCCCTGGCCCCCAGTATTTGATAATTTAAATATTTTTTTGCCTGTTGATATCGCGGAAGTGTACTCAACAACTTCGCAAAGTTTCATTCATCTATCTACTCGCAAAATAGGAGAATTAGTGAATTTAATTTAAATATAGCCCATATAAGGAAAAAAACGGTTTTGGGCCCCTGGCCCCCAGGAGTGTGAATTTAAAAATTCGTTTATGCCAATTTTCGTCGCGAGAGGCTACTTAACAACTCCTCAGGGTTTCATTCTTCTACCTGCACGGGAAGTTGGAGAATTAGTGATGAGTCAGTTTTTAATATAAGAAAAACAAACAACATTTGGGCCCCAGGCCCCCAGTAAGTGATAATTTAAATATTTTTTCGCTTGTTATCATCGCGGAAGTGTACTTATCAACTACCCAGTGTTTCATGCTTCTACCTAAACGGTAAATATTAGAATTTGTGTTTTTCAGTTTTTATATAGCTCATATAATGAAAAAACTTCATTTGGGCCCCCAGCCCCCAGGAAGTGATAATTTAATTTATTTTCGCCCGTTACCATCACGGGTTTGTACTCAACAACTTCTTCAATTTTCATGCTTCTGCCTACTCGGGAAATAGGAGAATTATTGATATTCATATTTGATATTGCCCATATTAGGAAAAATAGCGTTTTTGGGCCCCCGGCCCCCAAGAGTTTGAATTTTAAAATTCGTATTCGCCAATTATCGTCACGAGAGTGTACTCAGCAAGTTACCAAAGTTTTATGCTTCTACCTAAACGGGAAGTTGGAGAATTAGTGATCAGTTATTTTTATTTAAGAAAAAAACTACATTTGGGCCCCCTTCCCCCATTAAGTGATTATTTAAATATTTGTTTTGCTTGCTACCATCGCGGAAGTGTACTTATCAACTACTCAGTGTATCATGCTTCTACCTACACGAGAAATAGGAAAATTTGTGATTTTCAGTTTTTATATAGCTAATATTAGGAAAAAACTTCATTTTGGCCCCCGGCCCCCAGGAATTGATAAATTAAATTATTTTTCGCCCGTTAACATTGCGGGTTTGTACTCAACAATTTCTCAAAGTTTCATGCTTCTACCTACACGGGAAGTTGGAGAATTAGTGATGAATGAGTCAGTGAGTCAGTGAGTGAGGGCTTTGCCTTTTATTAGTATAGATAGATACTGGGGACGGGGGCCCAAAATGTAGTTTTTTCCTTATATGAGCTCTATTAAAAAAATTAATAAAATTGTCATATTTCCCATGTAGGTAGAAGCATGAAACTTTCGGTTGTGGTTAAGTATCATTTGGCAATGGTAACGGGTAAAAAAGTATATAAATTATCACTTCCTGCGGGCCGGGGGCCCTAATGTAGTTTTTTTTCTTATATTTAAAACTGACTCAACACTAATTCTTCAACTTCACGTGAAGGTAGAAGCATAAACTTTGGGAACTTGCTGAATAAACTTTTATGACGATAATTGGCGAAAAATAATTTTAAAAATGTTCATGCATGGGTAACCAGGGGCCCAAACCCGTTTTTTCCTTATATGGGCTATATTACACTGAATCAACACTAATTCCTCATCTTTCTTTGTAGGTAGAAACATGAACTTTGGAAAGTTGTTGAGTACCCTCCCGCGACTGTAGCAGTCTTTAAAAAAAGTATCTTTAACTTTTGGGCCGGGGGCCCAAATTTTATACATATAAGACACATTTGTTGTCTGTTTTCTAATAACTCAAGATCCAGACAACCAAATAACGTGAAATTTGGTACACATACAGAAAACTACATTGATTAAGTTCTTAAACAGGTTTCGTTCCAAATATGTAAGATAATGGGGGCCGGGGGCCAAAAATGTAGTTTTTTCCTTATATGAGCTTTATAAAAAATAAAAATAAAAAAGTATCCTATTTCCCGTGTAGGTAGAAGCATTAAACTTTCGGTGGTTGTTAAGTATCATTTTGCGCTGGTAACAGGTAAAAGAATAATATAAATGATCACTCAGTCACTTGGAATTGCTGGTATAGACTTGCAGACACCATGCTTTTCTCATGGACAGTTGTACGTGGCCTGCATCAGAGCTGGCAAAGAGGAACATATTTTTGTACACACTCAAAATGGAACTGCCAAAAAATGTTGTCTATCACTTTGTTCAATGTTAAATGTACCCTTTAATTGCATGCAAATAAACAGTTGTGTACGCTTCCACAGAAAACCTTATTTTAAACCCGGGAATACCGGTTACTTGCCCGTAGTTATAAGATAATGGTGCTCATTTAGTTTCCACCATTGTAGGGGTTTAATGGATTCAAGAACTTTCATCTCCATTTTGTAACGTAGTAATTCATTATCAGAGCTGTCGTCATTTTCACTATCTGAATCCTATTCCATTAGCTTTATACGCTTTTCATTTGGTTTGATATGTAAGCGAAGCGCTAGAACCATGGTAGTTGGTAGGCAAGCAATTTATAACAATGGATCAACAATTTGAAAATTTCTATCAGTCAATAGTTTAAAACCAAAATGTTCTTGTAATCGTCATGAAATTTATTTTTATCGGCCACTATTTTTTTATTATTTTTTTTTAACTTTTTGACTTCCAATATTTTGTAAGCGATGGGTCAGTTAAATCGATAAAAAAGTGATTTAATCGTTAAAATTTTTAACAATTAATCGACAAATTAATCGTTACTTTCCACAGCCCTAATATATATGTATATATTTAAATATTAATATGTAATAAGTACATGCAATGGAATAATTTAGGGCAGTGGTTCTCAAACTGTGGTCCACAGACCACTAGTGGCCCACAAACATGTGCCTCGTGGTCCGCGAGCAAAGCATGAAATTTGTATTTTTAAAAATTAAGAACACGAAAGGATACAAATGTCGTCACATATTCAATATATTGATTAATTTAAATCACTGGATTGTGAGAGCATAGCGCCGAAAACAATATAGTTGTTATATTAACATAACGTTTAAAACAAATATTTTTGAAAACGATTAGTAAATTAGCCTTAAATTATTAATATTTCAATTGTTAAAGTTATAAATTAATTAAAGTGATTGAACAAATGGATACATTTCTAATAAAGAAAATTACCAAACATAAGGAGTGGGACAACAATGATTATTCCTCATACTCATCCTCACAATCTGAATTTGAATAAATGCAGTTCCGGGGTGAAAAATAAAACACGAATTGCCATACGACGGTATGATGAGGATTATTTTCGTTTGGGGTTTATATGCGTCATAGTAACCTAACATGTATATAAGTAACCTGTTATATAAAAAGTATAACTATATATAAATTTCAAGCATGGCAGTAGCACACTTCTCAGTAGTGGTCCGTGGAAATGGCAAACATTTTTCAAGTGGTCCCTGAACCTCAAAGGTTGAGAACCACTGATTTAGGGTAAGAGTTTCGTGAATGGTTGTGGGGTTGCAGATTGGGCGTGGTGTTGTGATGCACATGGGGCATGATGGAGATTATCGGATTATTGTCTATTACAAAATCAACAGTTGATACAAAATGTGTGTCAAGTATATAAAGTATTATAGCATTGTTTACATTCCATATATTAGATCCAGTCCCGACCAGGGCCACTAAAATTACTTCCCTCAGAGTTGACCCCACTGTGGACATGGCGGCCATACCACAAGCCAACATCACACTCCAGTGGGTGGACATAGGCCCCACTACTGCCTGGACATGTGCATGCTGTGTACGTGTACTTGGTTCTATACTTACTCACATGGTACTTATCTATCCAGTGTCCTACAGTGATATGTTTAGACAAACCATGTGGATGTGATACTATCCATGTTAATTTGCCTCTAGAACTTTCGTATTTGTTGAATACTTTGACCTGTAAATCAAATGAGTGTTTCACCATCTTATCCAGTTTGTCAAGTAAATAGACATCACATGTCATACATTTCAACTCACACCAGTCTTCGTCAATGTCTGCATTAACAACCGTCCATCCATCAAGAATAACAAGTGGACTGTCTTCAGTATCATAAAACAATCTACACGAGGTGTGTCTCGCCTCAAGGTCATCAAACACCACGTGTCTGGCCGTGAACATCCCTACCTCTCCCCGAACTTCGCTGGGTGTGTCCGAGTGTTGACACTTGTGACATGGACAAGTTCTCCTGTTGTATTTTAAGTTGATATATCCCATCATTCCAGTCCCTACTCTAAAGACGTCACTTTCTCTTCTGTCATAGAATGGATACGGTTGTTTGGTGTTTGGCCAAAACTCTGGCCTTTCTCTACTGGTCATTGTAACAGCTACCCTGACAGTGAGGTCAGCTGTAGCTTTGATGTAATCAGCAAGGTCATTGTCATGGTAACCTTCAGACAGGTGATTGATGTTAAAATCTTTGACAGGTACAAACTGTGTGTGACCTGGATTCTTCTTACAGCCCCAAAAATTTTTGTGTAGATCTGCTTCTCCTCCTTCTGACATCAGGGTTTCATGTGTGCCTGACAAGTTCATCAAAGAAAGTACATGTTAATCAATGTGCTACACATGTCTCTCTTCTATTATGTCTATTGAACTAGATTTCATTAAGTCTCTATTTTAATTTCAATATATTCAAATATTAATTTCTGAAATGAATTATCAGGCTATTATATATCAAAAATTTAATATGTTAAATCTAAAATATGAGAATTTACTTTAACATAGCAGCAACTGGGACATATAAAGTTGTATGCATCAATATTAGTTGTTCAAATAGACATGTTTAATGGTTATACATAAATAAGAATGCTATCAACTATCAACATACATTTAATATTTTTAAAATTGAAATCTACGCGATCTGCCTGTTTGTCTTCTTTGTCATCTGTTTCTTGGACTTCTTTTTTGCAATGTTCTGATTAGGATATAAAATATAAATCATATTTCCTGTCATATGTAATTGTATGAGTCTATTTTTATTTAAAATTGGATACTTAAGATACGTTTTCAATATATTTTTTTTATTTTAAAATATGTTTACAACATTATAGTGTCACATTTTTACCTATTAAAACAACAGTCTAAAAGAAGTACTGTAAAGTGTGTGTTTGAAACTCTTTTATAATATTTAAATAACGTGTATTGTTATAACCAATATCGTGTTACCATTCATTTCTTCGCGCTTTCGTTTTCGTGTTGCCATACAAGTTTTACTGTACAAAATCTGAATATGGACAATTAAAGAATTTTTTTTAATGAGTTTGTCTTATATTCTTTAAAAAGAACATGGTTTTCAACAATTTATTTAAACTAATTACATCGTAGTTCATATCAGATATGTGTGAATGGAAAAAATATGGACAAAGAATAACAATCTCAAGTAAATAAGAGAACTTTGACTACAACTGATCAGTTCAGTAATAAAGTTATTTAGATATTGGCGGTTAAGTCTATTTCACAAATGTTTGTAATTATTATTCATCTATTTAGCTAGTTAAATAGAAATGCAATAATGTCAAATATGTTCCATCAATTTTAAGTTAATGTCAGCATATGAATATCTTCAATTTCATAATCATAAAATATTTATCCTCAAAAACTTTTAATACGTTAAACGTGTTAACTAGGTTAAATAATTTTATAAAATACAACATACAGAATGGGACTGCGATAAAGCTTATATAAAATGCTAAATACACAAACAAATTGTGCAATGGCAAAAACAAACATGGACACTTTCCTATTTCCTGTGTCCTTGTTTGTTTTTGTTTTTCCGTTTTTTTTGTTTTTGTTTACATAAATATGTTAAATTATTTTATGATAAAATGTTTTTTTACGAATTTAAATATTACTTATGTAAGTACCTATTTAATGTTATTGTACTGATGAGGCCATTAGCCGAAAACTTCTTTTGTCGTTTTAGTTTAAAATAAAGCTTAAATTTATTGTTGTCATTGCACAATTTGTGTGTGTATTTTTGTATTTTATTAAATAGAAGAATCATTACTTTTTTAAAAAAAATTAAATATTAATTAATAAATTAAGCTTTAGATTAGTTAGATTTTTTCAAAAAGAAATTTGATCAGTTTCTTTTAAATTTAATTTAAATTGCATTAATAAAAGAAAGGAAACAAAAAGTTACCCATTTTTATTTAATACAAAATGACACATTTGACTTCTAGTCCTACATTTAAAAAAACAAAATTAAAAAATTAATACACAATCAAAACTTTGTCACAAATAACAATCGTGTTAATGTAGAACAAGAGATGTATAATTTATCAACATTAAAATTAACTCGTTCATTTCAGTAAATAAAATCACATTTATATTATAGTTAAATTTTTTAATGATTTTATTTATTATTTTATAACAAACCGTTTTTTTAATGAATGTAAACAAATTAAAATACTAAATAATGTTTATTTTATTCTGTATAATTTTACTTTTAAAATCCTTTATATTAACTCGTGGTGTCGACTTGATTGACGCAAAAACTTTTGATCGATTTTTAACCCACTTCCACGTATGCGAACGAGCTGCAATTTAGCAGGCAGACTTGTGCCAACGATAAAAATGATCTATCAAAATTTCAGATCGAGTAAGTGTACTGTAATTAAATTTAAGTAATTTTTAGATTATCTCTATGTATCTCTATGTAGCATGTACATTTTTGTTCTAGTGTCGCGGTGCGTATTATATTGAACAAACTTTTTAATATTTTATTGTCGCGTGGTTCGATGCGTATTATATTGACCCTACTTTAAAAAACATATATATTCCCAATCTGTATAAATGTTCATACTAGTCTGTCTCATGCTGCGCATTATAATACACATGTTTTATAACACTTTTCTCGTGATCAAATCGAGTTGAAATTTAGCAGGTAGAGTGTAGTAGTTTATTTTCTTTACTATAAATACTTTATGTATTTGAGTCATAACTAAAATTTTGGATTTTCGGATCGTCATGCGATGCGTATATAATGAAGATTCTTTTAGTTATGTCTCGTATATAAAGGATTTATAGTCATTGTGTATAAGACGACAAGAAATAAAATATTGTCAAATATTAGCCAATGAAAATATATAATTTCTTTTTCAAAACTATTTTATCTCATGTCAATGAACTTGCCCCACTCCAATACAAAAATAAAAATAACTTAATACATAATTAAGTTTACTATTGATGTCTGCATATTCTTTAACGAACCACAATACCCATTCTTCTATGGGTAAGTCACAATAAAAAAAATATAGCAATATTTTTGTCTATGTTTCTCATCTTTGCTTACAAATTTAGAAATGAATACAACGCATAACTAATATGGGATTGCAAAATAGCAATAGTATTATTCATAAAATGACAATATGAGTAGCCAAAAAATAGAAATGATCATGAAATTTAAAGATGACAATTAATTTTTTTCCCCTACTTTAAAAGGTAAGCTTTCATTAACTGCTGTACCCAAATAACAAAGGTCTGCTAAAGTTTCGTAACATTTATAGGCAGGCGCACATTTTATTTTTATTTTTTTTAATACATAACATGAAAATCATCTTTTAAAAAAATGCTAAGATTTTCATTCTCTAATTGTAATTTATACTAAATGGCTTACGGCAATCTTTCCTTAAAGTAGTGAAGAAGCACAAAGTGGCAGATACTCATGTCACTAAAGTAAATTGATTATTTTAAATTTCTTTCAGTTTGCATCTTATTCATTTTCATTGTATCTTTTTATTCTCTCATGGCTTAACTAATTATTGTTAAGGTAACACTTTTGCCACTCTAAATAACAATAACTATTCTGTCCATTAATCTCACTTTTACTCTAATGCGTTTCAATTCAATAGATAATCATTATTCTTTTTTTAAGTATCGTTGATTACTTTTCAATTCTTATTTTCTTTTGGAGCATTTAGGAAGCAATCGTTTTGACAAAATTGTATGTACCATTTGAGATCCTAAAGTAAATAAATATCCCATATATGGATTAATTGCCATAATTGTCATTACTAATCAATAATTACATTCTCTGTGATTTTTTATATTCATAAATTTAATTGTATGTATTTTAATGTTGTTATTTGCATGTAGATAATGTACTGCTTTATCAGAAACTATAATAGTCTATAATAATGTTGTTTATCATGCTTTTTTTTCTTTTTGTAGGTTGCAGAAAAGAATATATTTTCTTAAGAGATATCCTGTTATATACGTCTTTAAACACAATCCTATATTAAAATTAAAAATTGATCAGTCTCTTGAATTTAATACTAATTAAATATTATTCATCATAAAGAAAAACATATTTTATTTTATTTCAGAAACAAGGTCAGGTATTTTTAATACTGCTAGAGACATAAAAGAACAATTAAAATATGGAAATTTGAAAAAAAAACGCCTATACAAATCAATGAGTTATTAGGAGGATTGAATGACTTTAATAATATATAATACGTTCAAGCTTTAGGAATTTTTTTTTAAAACTATATTCACATTGTCCTTAAATTAGACGATTCATTTGAGTTTAACTCTTTGGAGTTGCCAATTTTAAAAAAATATATTTATGTTATTAAAAAATCAAATGGCAGTGCACTTCTAATGTTTAATTGTTCAGGGCCGTGGGACCTAAATGTCTTATTTTTCTTGTATGTTTAAGATATTATTTGTCATTTAATTTTTAACGATCTTGAGAAACATATCCATGATGAAATTGAATTAAAATGAACAGCATTTTGAAATTTACATGTTACATCGCATGGGCCGGGCCACAAATGTCTTTTTTTTGTTGTATACTCTAAGATATTATTTCACACTCAATTTGATGAAGCGGCTGGATAGCGAAGTCAGTAGTGCGCTCGGCTCACAAAACTGAGGGATCGAGCCCACGCTAAGCCACAATATAAATGATACGCTAAGAAAGTCCTCCGCTGGCCCCTGGCAGGGAAATATAAACAAGCCATTAGTGAGCTCTAATGGAAACATGAGGATCCCCTACGACCTCTGGTCATGTTACTTACTTTACAGTTTTAACGATCTTGAGAAGTATACCCATGATGAAACTGAATTTAAATGAACAGGTTTTCAAAATGTACATCTCGAACCGAATGGGCCCGGGGGCCCCTTAATTTTTTTTTCTTATAGTAGCTATATAAAAATTAGTGTCAGATAATGAGAAAATAACTGGATTTTGACCACGCTTGGTATATAAAAACTTAAGAGCCAATATTTAATGGGGCACTGAACTCCTTATGTCCATTTCCTAGGGGCTGGGGGCCCTAAATGTGTTTTTTACTAAACTTTTAATATTGTATTCCCCATTCAATTGTACACGATATTGAGAAACACAGATAAATATATTTATATATTTGTTATGAAATGGATTGAAATTAACAGATTTTCGAACTTCATATGATAAACTGATGGTGACCTTTAATGTAATTCATTTTATATCTATATGTGTTCATTTTTACTGAGATCGTTGCAACGCACGACGGGTCTGCTACTTAGAAATAGTTTCTTAAATTTTAATCGAATTTCAACCTATTAAATTTTTAAAGATTAATTAAAAATCGGTAATTTCCGGAGCCCTAATTATAAGAAATAAAAAAAGGGAAACACTGCGTAAATTACCAAATAATACAACATAGCTGCATTTGTACAGTATCTAAACGACTGTTTCATTTATTTCAGGAAATAACATGTTGATTTAATTTAAAGTATTGTATAGTTTATTTTGGTTTAATATATAATTTTTTGAAACTAAATTATGATGTAAAAATATTATATATTTATATAATACCGTCAATATGATTATTCCGGGCAGTGTTCATAATGCTTGGTCATTATAAATAGTGACCGATAAAATTGGGCAATTTAATAAATTTTTACGTGACTAGAATAATTTATTTAACTGCCCGTGATTATAAAAACTGCTATTATTTCCCTAGTCTTTTTAAAGAATTGACAGCTATTTTGCTAAGTGCGAATCAGGAAGTAGAATATATGCTTTGTTCATGGCTGGAACACAATAACAGCATAAAATGCTCAGAAGACTTACATTTTTTTCAGATTGTGATAAACAGAGCTCATCATAGTTGCATACAATGTGCTCTGTATGATGCCGTGTTTGGAACCAAGGTAAAGGTTTTTGTAAAAATAAGTTTTCTACTTACAGACGTTCTGCCTAATATAAATTTTGAAGAGGTTTAGAAGTAATGGTAAAATATCAAAACAATTTACCGTCTGTAGAAGCAATAGCACTGTAAAATAAATTAACCAGGGTCAAATTCTGTAGCCGAGCTATGTCCAAGTCAACTTATAGAGGAGGAACTATATTCTAATAATATTTAATGTTTAACCTTCAACTTCTATATCTCAACCAAGTTCTGACTTCCATAACAACGAAAGAGAAAGAAATGTCTCCGAACCATCGAATATTCAAGTCTCCGGTCATGAAACAAGTGCGTCTGAAGTTTGTGAAGATTCCTCAGAGAATTCCAATCTACAATCAGAAAAGCCAACTTATTCAAAATTAGGGATATTTCAACAAGTAATTTATACATAAAAATTGAAAAAATTTCTTAATGATCTTATGCAAAATGTCCTGCAGCTAGAAAGAGTGATAGAGTTAGAGTTCGAGTCCCAAATTTCGAAAGAGGTTGCTCAGATGAAAGAAATATTTTAGCATTTGTTCTTGAAATAAAAGATACCAATCTTTATAAATTAGGCACAAAATATGGAATCCTAAATAAACCTTATGGTATGAACCAATTTACAATATTTAATGGAAATTTTATTTATGCCAAAGTGATTCCTACGTCACTTATTTAACCTAGAAAATGTGCAAGAAGGTCATCAAAGACTGGGTTTCAGGCCTGAAGTCGACGTGGTTATAAAATTGCCATATGCAAAAACTTCACAGCAATTTAACTCAATATGTCACCAAAGCGGAGGTGGTTGTAATAAAAAATTACTCTGGGATTTGACTTTTTTTGTGTATATGTATATCATGTTGTTTTTTCTTTGTTAGGTGTACGTATTTTTCATACTTATTTACTTTAATATAATATCCTCTTATTTTTTGTGTGTAAAGAAATATTAATAAAAATTGTCTCAAATTGCCATTTAAATTTCCAGCATTATTCATAATGCCCGGCAATGTGGTAATGTCTATATAATTTTTCGTTTTGTCACATCTCATTTGGCACTTTTTAAATTGCCCGGGCATAATAAATAATGACCAATTGCTTACATTGACCGTAACATATATATAACAAAAATATGTGTATTGCTAGCTACCAGAAATTAACATTTTGCATAGCAAATATATTAAAACAGGCCTAATGTATGTTGGTTAGAATTTTTACCATGTTATACAATATAACTATATAATAACACAAACATATATATGAAAGGGACAGTAAATTTACGCTTTGCCATTAATATATGTTACAACACAAACATATTTCTACAAGATTCTTACCTTCTCAACACAACTTGTCAGTACAGAGCTATTTAACAACCTGTCAAGTTACCTCATGAAATAAAATCAATAAGTTATTTATGTCCGTGTTTGACATAGGACGTAAAAATATATTAATTAATCAATTCAATTCAAACCATAAAATTAAATATGTTTTACTGACATAGATGGTGTGGAGGTTATAGACTAAACCTAGTGACATGAAAATACCATAGGTACAGAATATATACTAATGTTTTAAATTTTTTTAGCGGATAACCCAAAAAATTAAAATTATATGTTACAAACATATATCAAACTCTTTGTCTTTTTTTAATTGTTACATTTTGATGTTAAAAAATAGGAATGTTTAATTTTATCACTTTGTTTTGGAATGGGACCTTGATCAAATCTTCCCACCTTACACAGTTTCTTGTCAGTATTCCCAGCTCTTTCCTATCCTGTTTGCCTGATCCAACATACTAAGTCTCCATTTCTTTTTGGGTCGTTCTCTTTGCCCTTTTTCTGAGGATTCCCACCAAGTGCTTTATTGTTGTTTTACCTGAGGATGCGTGCCTCGAATTCACCTCGAGTTTCTTTCAATATTTGTACTCAATTATGTCCTATCATTTTGTTTATATATATATATATCTCAGAGCCAATAAGTATTTCATAACTAAAATGTTATTGCCTATGATTTGACGATGTTTAAAAAAATAATAACTTCTATAGTAGATTAAATCTGATTTATATCAACTGTGAGGAGACAGCTTTCAGTTAAATCAAACGTAATGAATTATTTTGGTAAGTAAAAAGATCAATTAAAAAAACAACATATTTCCAAATTATAGAGTAAATATTATATAATTTTACAAAGTTAATACAAATACAAATGTGACATCCAAGGCAGTTACATTAGTTCAAATGATGCTAAGTAAAGGAAAATAAAATACAACACGTGTTTTGACCGTAAGGAAATGTGCATCATGTGATGTTGGTTGTATTCAATGTTACCGACACCACATCATGTGATTTTGGTTGTATTTAATGTTACAGACACCACATCACGTGATGTTGGGTTTACTCAATTTTACAAGAAACCACTTTCCACATCATATGATGTTGGTTGATGTTTTTCACGGTTACAGAACCACAACCTGACAATGAATACAAAATTAAATTTTAAGATAAATGATAATATTTTGAATAAAAAATAATCTTAAATATATGCTGAAATCCTATTAAATGAAAAAAAATACTTTTTAAATCCTTTATATTAACTCGTGGCGTCTGCTTGATGCCTTGATTGTTTACCGAAAAGAAACTTTGTATTGATTTTTAAACCACTTCCTGATATGCTAGCAAGCTGAAATTTTATTTTCTATAACATGTCAGATGGATCGTTTGTACTGTAATTATATTAATATATTTTTTTTAAATGTATTTCTATCTATCTCTGCTTAGCATGCTAATTTTTGTGCCAGAGTTTCGGAGTGCGTGTTATGATGAACAACCTTTTTTAATACTTTACTGTCGAGAGTTGCCGTGCGTATTATATTGACGATACTTTTAAAAATATAAATACAATTTGTGAGATCATAAGTACACTTATTAAACGTTCTAGTGGAAAATCTAACTAACATTATAATGTCTCCTTTATATGTCATCGTTTAACCAACTTCGCAAAAAGACAATGTGTTGAAATTATTTGGTTCAGTGATGAGTGGATCTAATTTACAATATAACCAGCCGAGCTGAAAAATCATTCACATGGAACTGAGCAAACTGGTATGCACAAAACGGTCTTGGCAATGAATGACATTATCGGATATCGGTGTTAAGTTTCCACAATTGTAGAGGGTTAATGGATTCAGGAACATTCATCTCCATTGTGTAATACAGTAATTCATCAGAAGAGCTGACGTCATTTTATTTCTCTGAGTTAGTATTCATTGCTGCCATTAGCGTAATACAATTTTTCAATTGATTTGATAAGTAGGCAAACTATTAGAACCATGGTAGACAACTTTATCAACATTTTGAACATTCCCGTCAGTCAATAGTTTAAAACCAAAATGTCCGTATAATCGTCATGAAAGTTGTTATTATTTATCGGCCGCTATTTTTAATTATTGTTTAAAATTTTTTACTTCCAATAATCTGTAAGTGATGGGTGGTTTAATCTTTAAAAATAATTTAACCATTAAAATGTATTAACGATTAATCGAGAAATTAATCGTTAATTCCCGCAGCCCTAATTTATATATAATATATATATATATATATATATATATATATATATATATATATATATATATATATATATATATATATATATACATTTATACAAAATAAATTGTTGAAAATCTATTCAGACTACAAACTAACATTCTGACAAACGATAGTAAACAGTCATCTATACGTCATATCTGGCATAACATTTTACATAATAACTGATCGTTCTTGTCGCTGACGATCGCAGAAAACTTTTTATAATTCTTGTCACACATAAACTATTCAATTATAGTCGACACATATCCCTAGACATTAGATCTCAGGTACGGTAATATCGACACGACAAACATTGGAATCTTATCTTACACCACATTAGTTCAAAAGACGTTCAATTGGGTTTATTGATTTTAGCCAAACATGCAGGGGGTATGAGGAACAAAAATAGATCGTTTACTAAATATAACACATACACAGCCACATAACTAATCATGTCTTATATTATATTATACAGACAAATGTATACAGAAGAATACTGTATGCACACACATGCAGATAAAATTTTATTTAAATATAAATAAACATACATAGTATATTCCGGCGTTTAAGACCATGTTTAACCCCTACATATCTTCTCAAAAGTCCAATGTCGTTTTAAACGCTGTTCTATCGTACGGCTGTTCGTTACGTTCCGCGGTTACATGGAAAGGAAGCTTGAAAGGGGAGGGTGAGGGTTGGTTGGAGCTTTGTGATATATTGGTTTGTGTATGATTGTCATCTATCATCAAACTAGCATGGGGCGTAACAAGTTGGGGGCAAAGGGGGTGCTTGAATGAAGAGACACGTTCTTAAGATGGCCAATTGATAAGCCTTAGATTAAAAAAATGATTTAGCAATATAAGGATGGGAAAATGATGTCTTGAAAAACTTAGTTAACTCTTTATATTGTCTTAAATTAAAAGTTCATATTTAATATAACAGTACCAGTGCTTTGTGGTGCTGCAATGACTTATAATACAACTTTATAAACGTCCATTAAATTTTCCAGAAGGTCATGTGTTATTGACATACGCGAAATTTGTGATTTCTATTTTAGCAGATTCTAATGACAAATAATTTTTAAAAATTAATGGTAGTTGTAAAAATTAGGTACACAGTGAGCTTAGTCATTACAAAGACGCAAACAATTGAATTCATAATCTAAAATATTTCATATCAACAGTAAATAGCAGTAACGAAATAATACACTACCCAATAGTATTTACTAAATAATATTAAGACTTTCTTTCTAAAATAATTAATTTTATCAGAATCAAATTAAATAAATACAGTCAATCAAAAATTGAAACTTATCATTTTATTAATTAACTTTTATTGAAATTAATTTAAATTAAAACAAACAAGCAGATTTTAAAAATATATATATATATAAATTTATAATATTATAATGGTAATATCGAAAGCTATAAATTAAAAAGCCTTCAACTCTGCTTAAACTGAAAATGAGAATTTTAATCTCAGTGCTACTGATAACCACTAGCTTTTACGGGCATTAACATCCACCAATACACATCCTAAAAATAAGAGTAGTATATCAATAACAATGAACCACCACTACACAAAGCACATTGCCTACACCTCTATCTTAGGCACAATAAAGGAAATTTCCCTAAAACAATGAAAACATAAAATAAGTAGATATAGGTAAAAACACTTAATTTCAATTTAGCTTCTCTCCAGTGACGTAGAACTTAACCTAGGCCCGTATCACCTAAATGCAATATTTGTTCTACGCAAAGAAATGTACTAGCAAACAACGAGCCATTCAGTGCGACACCAGCAATGAATGGTATCACACATCATTCCTGCATACAAACACACCAAACTACTTAGCACTAGGCCTAGGAAATAAAGATACATCTTGGTACTGCATAAATTGTGGGCTATTTCAAATCAGTTTAGGCTTGTTAAACTCTATTGACCTAAGCACCACAAACGTGAACAGTGTTTTAGCAAATCCTTATATACATAAACCACTAGCTAGAATGAAAACTTCCACACATACCAATAAAAATAACCATACAAATTATAATAACAATAATGATCTAAATATTCACAATTCGTTAATAATTAATTTACGCAGTACAAACAAAATAAAATTAAATTTAGAGTTACTGATAAAAACAGAAGAACCAGACATATTTGCCGGTTCTGAAACTTGTTTAAGCCCCAAAATTTATAACTCTGAACTTCTTAACAGTAACTAATATTTTTACAAAAGATATTTCAAAAAATTATAGAGGAATGCTACTTGCAATAACATTAAATATCATATCTGAAGAAATTACACCAAATCAAATGTTAGTATAAAGTATGTTTTTTTTTAAAAATAGTTACACCTAACTAAGCACCACATCTGGTAGTCAGCATATATATACCACCGAATACCAACCAAGAATATATGAGCGATCTTTGAAGGCAACTAACATTTCTAACAGAAAATCATAAAAGTGTTGTACTTTGAATGATGAGGGACTTAATTCACACATTTGAACCACTGTGCCATAGATCAACATCACACTAATAACAAAATCAACGAACACTTTAATGACACTATTACCACCATAAACCTAGACAAAATAGTAAAAACATCCACAAGGAAAATTAATACTCTATATTTATTCTTAACAAATAGATAATGACTAGTGATAGATTGCGAAATATTATTGGACTGTCCAACCATGACATTCTAATGGTAAGAAAAAGCAATAAAAACAGAAATATGTAGGATACCTAGGAGTATAAAGTATCCACAGAAGAAATGTAATGAATAAAATTACACCAAACAGTGGCTATTTCCAACAAAATTTGTTTAGTAAATACAACACAAATAGCTCAGTATCAGAAATTTGGAAATATATATAAAACTAGAACTGCGGAAATTAATTATTAATTTCTTGATTAATCGTTAAAAACGTTTAACGATTAAAAAACTTTTTAACGATTAATCCACCCATCACTTACAAATTATTTTAAGTCACAAAATTTTAAAAGAATAATAAAAATATAGCGTTCTATAAATAATAAATATCCTCACGATTACACGAACATTTTGGTTTAAACTATTGAATGAGGGAATGTTCAAAATGTTGATAAAGTTTGCCTACCATGTTTCTAGCACTTCGCCTACTTATCAAACCAAATGAAACGCGTATTAAGCTAATGGCAGTAATGGAGTAGTACTCAGAGATAGAAAATGATGACAGCTCTTGTGATGAATTACTGCGTTACAAAATGGAGATGAAAGTTCCTGAATCCATTAACCCTCTACAATGTTGGAAACTTAATGAACACCGATATCTGATAATGTCAATCGTTGCCGAGACCGTTTTGTGCATACCAGTTACCTCAGTTCCATGTGAATGATTGTTCAGCTTGGCTGGTTATATCGCCAATTAGTCCCGCTCATCACTTGAACCAAATAATGTCAACACACTTTTCTTTTTGCGTATATAAAGGAGACATTCCAGTGTTATTTATATTTTCAACAAAATGTTTAATAAGTGATGTTACTTATGACATCTTAAATTTAAATTTTTTTGCTTTAATCGAATCTAACGATTAATTATTCGTTAATTTTTCAAAGATTAACGATTAAATTTAAATTAATGGTTAACAGCCCTAATAAAAACAATTCTAAAATCAATAATGGATGAGAATGTTCCAACAAAGCAAACATAAAAGAACACAAATGCTTGTTCAATACTAAATTAATGAACATATGCAAGGAAAAAGACAACGTATTTTTTAAAAAAATAATACAAATAAGGCTATTATTTTAAAAAGGATACACTAAAAATACGTAAAGATTAAAAAAAACTTTACACAAAAACTTAGTCGAAACCTCCAATATGAAGATATAAACAATATAATTTCTAAAGATAACAATAAAAAACGTATGGACATTAATTAAATCTATTAAAAAATGGAATCTACAGGAATAGCCACACTAAAAGGCCGAATTAATAAAACCTATAATGATAATAGTGCGCTCGCCTCACAACGCTGAGGGGCGTGTGATCGAACCCACGCAAAGCCACAATATAAAATGATACGCTAAGAAAGTCCTCCGCTGACCCCTGGAAGGGAATAGGGGCACCCACCAGGTATAAACAAGCCCCGAGTAAGCTCTAATGAAAACATTATAGATCCCCTACGTCCGTCAGGTTATGGGACTTACTTACTTACTTATAATGATAATGCGACCAAAGCTAAGATCATCGAAACGTAACTTACAATATAATTTTTAGCCTCATGTGAAAAGGAAATTTTAATAATTTTAAATAAATGGAAAAAATAGGTTTATAACTGTAGACGAGATAGGTATAAATACACTCCTAAAAACTTTAAAATAAACAAAGCTATTGGTCCAGATGAATTGCCTGCAAGGTTATTAAAAGAACTTAGTAATGAACTGTCAACATTCTCGTACTCCTTTTTCAAGCCTCTGTAAATCAGGGTAAAGTGCCCCGGGATGGAAGATTAGCTAAAGTAACTCCCCTCTTTATAAAAAGGTGACAAATCATACCCTGGTATATATAGATCTGTATAATATACTAGTATCATTTGGAAATTAGTAGAACACATAAGATATAGTAGGATAGTTTATCACCTCGACAAACTTAATGTCCTATGCCCACATTAACATGGCTATAAGAAAAATAGATCAGGTGAAGCACTATTAATTTGTTGTAATAGATGTTCAATCAAGGTAAAGAAAGAAAATAATATTATGATTTTCTCACTAATCATGCCGCTTAAGTTCTCTCAATTACAACCTCATATTAAAGTGGTCAAAAGCAGTGCTTTTTAGTGCGGTCTTTGTGAAAAATATAAATTGACTACAAATAACTCGTCAAAAATGACAGAATCTTATTTGGTTTGAGTTCAATATAAAATTACTGCTGTAAAAATTATTATTTGTTTAAGATAATTAAAAAAAAACAATATATTAAAAAAAAAGAATAATTATTTATTTAGTTCAAAATTTCTTTAATAACAATGTTTCTTGTAAATATCATCGAGTTCCTTATCAAATCTCCTTGATGATCGGTATTTTTAATTAACACATTTAAATTTTCATGATGTCTTCCTCGAGTTAATGCGACATATAATTGTCCATGAGCGAAAACTGGCCCAGGGAGATATACACCAACATGGTTGAAAGACTGGCTCAGGGAGATGTACACCGACATGGTTGAAAGCTGGCTCAGGGAGATGTACACCGACATGATTGAAAGACTGGCCTTGACTCTTATTGATTGTCATTGCAAAAGCCAAAATTACTGGGAACTGGTGACTCTTCATTCTGAATGGCAAAGTACTTTCGCTCGGCTCCAAATCTACTCTAGGAATGCAAACACAAACACTGCAAGCTTCATCCAAGCACCTCTCCCATTCCGGATGATGTTAAAGAAGATTTAACTTTATAGCAGCTCCTTTGAATGTTTCTTCAACAATTCCGTTTCCTGTTCTTAGATCCGTAAAGCTTTGGGTGACAGAAATTGAAAAGAAATATAAAAACAAAATCGATCGCAGCGCCACCTAACAGTATTACATCCATACAGACAACGGGAATTATGTATATTTGTTTGATGTTTGATTGTTCGATTGTTTGATTGTTTGATGGTTTGATGTTTGATAGTTTGATTGTTTGAATGTTTGAAATCAAGATGTGATAGAAATTGAAATGAGATATACAAATAAATATCGATCGCAGCGCCAACTAACAGCACTATAAAACAAAATCGCCGCAGCATTACCTAACAGCATTACATCCATACAGACATCGGGAATTATGTATATTGATGATAGAGCTTCCTTTCCTGGAAAAGATGGGTAGAAAACTACAATGAATTTAAATTTCCACACAATAAATCTTCAACATCTTGAGACATTTCAATAATTATTCTTTTCACTGTATTATTGTTAACGACATACTCTTGATAATAATTGATGCTGGCTTATGTAGCACAGTACTTATAATTTTACTTATAACCAGTATAATTAGTTCTACATCACTAGAATGAGGTTTTCCCGATTTCGAAATCATTAACGAAATATTGTAAGAAAAATCTAAATATGGCAATCTTATGTGGTTGCGGTTGAAAAGATTTTTGTCAAAGTCAGATGTTTGGAGAATTTTTCTTTTTGTTTTCGATAAGAGGATAAATCCTAATGTTTTTTACATCTATGAATTTTAGTTAAATGTCATTGTAGTCTGGAAGGCATTATAGCTTCGCGGAATACATAAATCAAATTTTAGTTAAATGTCATTGTAGTCTGGAAGGCATTATAGCTTCGCGGAATACATAAATAAAATTTTAGTTAAATGTCATTGTAGTCTGGAAGGCATTATAGCTTCGCGGAATACATAAATCAAATTTTCTAAAGCATTTTATTTCTTTAAGCTATCACCGCCTCCTTAAAGTTATTGTTCAAACCCCACCCCAACCAATGCTCCAGTGGTCATTACCGACCCCACCCCCTCTTCGAACGTTGCAGCGTGCACCAGGGAGTGGTAGCGTCCACTTTGGGAATCACTGTACTAAGCGATAAACAACAAACAAACAGACTTGAATACTTTTATTTAAATATAAATGAAGTATTGACAAGTTTTTGTAATCGAACTCAATCTATACTGGGGGTTTTGAGAATCCGAACAATTTATTGAAATATTATCCGTTTTTAAAGAGATCGAAGTCAAGTGGCGTGCCACTTGGTTAAACACAATATATCATCATCAGTACACATATACAGATCTATCAACTAGGCAAAATATTACATGACGGTAAATGTAATAATTTTATAGTTTTCTTTATTTGAAATAACTAGGATGTTAAACATTTATTTATCTTTAAATTTAACATTTCTATAAATGATATTTACCTACATGCAATGCAAAGTATAAGCGATACAAAAGATAATACCATGTCACATAGACTTGTAGATTGCAATTTAATCCAGTTAAATAAAATGATAATATAATATTCGCATTAATCTTGCCGCTTAAAGTTGTCTCAATTACAATCTCATATTAAGTAGGTAGATAGCGGTGCTTTTTGGTGCGTCGTTCAAGGAAAATACAATCTGATTCACGTCAAATATGACAAAGATTGTATTTTAATTTGTTAATTGTCCATTATATGTGAGTTTTCTCCCAGGAACTAGAAGTAGTATTCTCTTATCTTTTATTATTCCACACTCTAAATATATGTAATGTGGAACAATTGTTTCTTTTTCCGGTCTGTACATAACCGTCCATCTGTCAGCTCTACATTTGTGAGGGTATGCCTCTACTTTGTCTTTGCTCAAAAAGGAGAGCATTTCCTCCACTCCATCCTTTGGTAAGGTTGGATGGACCCAGTGAACAATTACCTTCCTTTTTTCTCTCCCCAAATGTTCAATATGGATACGTTTTTGTTCACCAGCCTGGAATGTTTTACAGTGAACACTTTCGAAGTGCTTAACTTCCGCCAAGTGTAAAATGTCTTTCGTAAAATGTGAAAACCGTATTTATCATTTATTAGGCATATAATTAAATGAAGGTAAATGTGTAAAATGTGTAGTTTTCTTACTTTAAAATAACTATAATTCTGAAAACGTATTTTCCTTCGAATTAAATATTTCTATACATACTATTTATTTACATGCATTACAAAGTGTAAGCAATACACATAAATATTACTATGTCGCAATAACGTATAGAATCAAATTTAAGTGAGGTCAAATGTTATAATATTATCTTCTTTTTTAATCATGCTGCTTAAGATATATGAATTACGACCTCATAATACTCATATTAAATATCAAGTATGTCGATAGCGGTGCTTTTTAGTGCGGCGTTCATAAAATAAACAATTTATTTGCACGTCAAATATAACAAAGGAAGTCTTGTAATGTTTAAACTTTCCCTTTTATGTAAATGTGAGTTCAAACTTGGGGAAATGGTTTCACATTCATTGAAATATGCTGAACTGATATTTTCTAATGCATTATACATTTTCTGACAAAAACAACAATAACAAGCAAACAACACTATCAAACAAAGAGTAACTTTAACAATGAGACAACTCTTACAGGCAGACATACAACACTAAAATGCTAACAACTTTTACACACAGACAATACTAACACTCAGAAATCTCTAATATTTAGGAACACAAACAATCAGACATCCAAGACAGAAAGACAACCTTAACAATTAGGTCAATCTTATAGACAGACAACACTGACTATAGGACATCATTTACATGGATAAGCGTAGGACGGAATACTCTTCTGTGCAGAAGGAGCGTCTGTAAGAGATAAAATAAGACAGACGATAAGAGACTACATCAATGAACTTTGAATTTTGTTTTTTAGCACTTGTTAACGTGATATGGAGGTAGCGTAATTATACAAAAAGATTTTCAAGTTACTGAAAAGAAGTAATTTTAGCAAAATACATAGATGAATACCATTTATAAAATGAAAGGAAATAATTGGTTTGTAATATAATATTTTATTGGTCTATGGCAGGGGTCGGGAAACCATGGCTCGCGAGCCATATATGGCTCTATTGATGGCTGCATCTGGCTCTCAGACAAATGTTCGTTTATAAAAAAAAAGTTTATTCAGACTCATTTGATCTACATATTAATTGTATATAAAAACAGCATAACAATGTTTTTAAAAGAATTCAGAGACATAATTATTGTACTTTTATTGTTGAAATTACATAAAATGCACACATTTACCTGAATATTTAGTTTCAACATCATGTATGGCTCTCTTTTCACAGAATTACTTTTCAAAATATGTGGTGTTTATGGCTCTCTCAGACAAAAAGTTTCCCTGCCCCTAGTGTATTGTTTAAATAAATAATAGATGTACTTTTCATGTAAGTAAAAAAAATTATATATATTTTTATATGTTTTATGAATGTTGAATGTTAAGTAATATTGAATATTGCGCATGATTTTCAATGTCTATATTTGGTAAATAAATATTATTGATTAACTTTTCTAAAACCGTGTATTTTCAACTTTATTACATGTTTATCAGTCGTGCAAATTCCGTGTCAATAGGGATGTTACTCATATTACATTTATTAGAGTTGGGATTGATTTTGATTGGTATGACATTAACATTTTAACAGAGAGTTCAAACATGAGAAAGGCAGATATAAAATGTATTTTGTTGAGAGACAGGACAGCATTTTGTCTTTATTTTCTTCTACCCCCCTCCCTCCCTCCAAGAGAGGCACGCTTCAGAGGAAAGTTTCGGCCGATACAAAGATATCTCAAGAATACACACGAGGTCAGATGTCAAGCGAGTATACTTGGTATTCCCTGACAATAGATTATTGCGTGTGTAGAGAATTGGTCGCTTACCTTTATACTACCGGGCCGTGCTATTGTCAACTTCAGTGGTTTGTGCGTGCGTCGCCAGAAAAAAAAGTACATCTAAAACAAAACCAATCCAACATTATAAGACATAAAAAAGTACATCTAAAACAAAACCAATCCAACATTTTAAGACATACAAAAGTAGCTCGTCCAAAATAGAAGTCTATAATAAAGATACCAACGTATAAATTACAATAAAGAAAATATTTCAAACACATAAATATATAATCACGGTGAAACAAAAGCTCGATGTTGTACGCGACTGATAGGTGTAAATTCGTTTTTGTTTTTAACATATTATAATAGGAATATTATTATCACTATTGTAAGTAACGGTCGTCATTATTATAAGCCTAATATTACTGTATTGTGAACTTACACTACTTTTTTTTATGTCCCATAATCTCGTGGTCGTAGGGGATTCAAATGTTTCCGTTAGAACTTTCTCGGGGCTTGGTAGACCTAGCGGCGCCCATCTCCTCTCCAGGTAAGCGGGGAAACATTTTAGCAATAGTCATTAATCGACATTTTATTGTGGCTTTGACGTGGACTAGATCCCACGCCCCTCAGCTTGTGAGGTGAGCACACTATCGACTTCGCTATATTACTATATTGTGAACTTACACTACTTATAAATGTGACAAATATGTATGTTAAATTATTACAAATATATACTTTATTAACCACATCTTCTTTTAAATTATTAATTTATTGACACAAATTATAATTACTCTAAGGATGTATGACAGAAACAAATGATGTAATTTTCAATTATTTAGACGCAATGAGGAAAGTTTTAACATCAAAATGTTGCCCATTGGGTTTTCTGTTTTGTTTTAGAGTTATACTGAAATTAGATTTTAAATAAAAGTAGAGTAATGGGTTGTTTAAATTATCCAAATAATAATGCACATATTAACGTTTTCGTTCTTCATGCGTTAGATTTATTGTTCTTTATTTTTTTTCATGTAGACTACGCCA
Source organism: Ampullaceana balthica (assembly GCA_944989445.1). Taxonomy (NCBI): domain Eukaryota; kingdom Metazoa; phylum Mollusca; class Gastropoda; family Lymnaeidae; genus Ampullaceana; species Ampullaceana balthica. The sequence continues at coordinate 1,134,947 of CALYLW010000677.1, forward strand.
AAAATAAACATAATATTACATTGGAAATAATTCATATTCTCAAGTTTTCTTTATTTATCTGTTTTTGAATAAATAATACAAGCTATCATAAAGATTTTATTCAATTTATACATTAATTTTTTTTTCAAATAGTCTGGGTAGCATGTCATACATCAATGACTTCGTTATTATATACTTATAATACTAGCGTATCACCCGTCAAAAATGACGGAAGTTTTCAAAATAAATACACATCAGCTTAAAAAATAACGTAATACAGAACTTTCATTTATTTTATTTATTTTTATGTAATTCATTTATTATCATATAGAATAATTTTATGCGGAATGTTCGAAAACTTTTATTTTTGGTACAGTAATTTGGTGCACTGCTTTCTAAAATTAGTAGCGTTACATCCACACATACATACATACATACACACATACATACATACATACATACATACATACATACATACATACATACATACATACATACATACATACATACATACATACATACATACATACATACATACATACATACATACATACATACATACATACATACATACATACATACATACAGACGACAGGAATTATGTATATTGAATTGATATAATTAGTGTTTCGAAAGAAAACTATGTATTTCCGCAATTTTGGTATACGGCTGTATCCGTTTTAATGCTGTCTTTACCGTCATGAAGTCACATAGCTAGTCACCGTTGTGGTGAATAACACGTTAAATCGTTCCTATTTTTAGGAATTCGTATATCTATTGAAATGGTGGTAAAATGCGCTCGAGACCCGCATGGGTCTCCTCGTTTTGAGATTGTTACTCAATAGATAATTATCAAACAAAACATTGGTTTTCATTTTATTGTCCAGTTTTCTAGGTTTTTATTTTTAAAATAATCTAAGTTTATATGAAATATATATTTTATGAAAATCTGGAAATTGATTTAGTCATATTATGGTTCAATCTATTAATAGAAATATCCGGGTGTCTAAGGCGGACAAATTTAATAGCAATAAATATGTAAGTAATTTGAGAAGACAAAATCATATCGGCTATTTGTTAATTCTTCTTTATTTTAAAACTGCTTATTGGACTTGTTAACAATTTTGATGACGTATTGATTCTCGTGTGTTTATGCTTGAAAGCATTGTTACAATAAAATGTATTGATTCTCGTGTGTTTATGCTTGAAAGCATTGTTACAATAAAATGTATTGATTCTCGTGTATTTATGCTTAAAAGCATTGTTACAATAAAATGTTGTCTAAAAATCGTAACATTACACAATAAGTTATGACATTTTCTTGTCTGATAAATGACAAACCTTATGAATAGATATGTTCAATTATATTCCAAACTAAACTTGATTACTCAAAAATAAAATTAAGCAGTTCGTGTCAAGAGTATCGTATTTTTCGCCTTATAAAATGTTCTTGAATAAAAGCTTCACCCAACTTTACAGGAGGAAAATCTAGAGGAAAAAAAAATTCTGAACCAAATACCTTTTATTAGTCATACAAACCCACCCACCTTTTTTTCAGTTTTGGGAAAAAATGCGTCTTGTTCGGCGAAAAATACGGAAATTTTAACTGCTCCATCAAATTACATTATAAATATGGTCTATATTCTCAAATTCCAAAGACCGTGATGCTACGGCTGTCTGCTGTATCCCATCTACGGCTGTCTGCTGTGTCACATCTACGACTGTAAGCTGTGTCACATCTACGGCTGTCTGCTGTGTCACATCTACGGCTGTCTGTTGTGTCACATCTACGGCTGTCTGCTGTGTCATATCTAAGGCTGTCTGCTTAGTCACATCTACGGCTGTCTACTGTGTCATATCTACGGCTGTCTGCTGTGTCACATCTACGGCTGTCTACTGTGTCACATCTACGGCTTTCTGTTGTGTCACATCTACGGCTGTCTGCTGTGTCACATCTACGGCTGTCTGCTGTGTCACAACTACGGCTTTCTGCTGTGTCACATCTACGGCTGTCTTCTGCGTCACATCTACGGCTGTCTGCTGGGTCACATCTACGGCTGTCTGCTGTGTCACAACTACGGCTTTCTGTTGTGTTACATCTACGGCTGTCTGCTGCGTCACATCTGTCTGAAAAATGTCAAGAGTTCTACTACAAGACCACAAAACACAAGAAACGGCTTGAGTGAGTCAAACTTTTTTTTTCTGACTTGTTGCAAACTTAACAGCTTTTCAAATCTGCTTCTTGCGTTGATAGAATATTCTTTCTAGTATACACGTTAAAGACAGGCATATTTAACCCTTTAAATTATTTCTTATCCACGTACAAATTTTGTCCTAAAAACATGACACAAAATATTGGCACACATTCATGTCATACCGTCCCCAATCAGAATTAATTAGAGACAATGATTAAATAGAACAAACAAGTGTTGCCAGATTTATTATTGCACATTATTCAATGTTGACAAGAGTATCGCCATTGGATCAATAAACGTAGAAACACTAGGTAGAAGAGCCAAGAAAATATTAGTATAAATACATAAGGCAAATTATTGTAATTTGGAAATGCAAAACAATAATTATAATCTAATGATGATCGTACATGTGGAAGAAAATCAGAAGCCCCGAGCCTAGTGCTCTTCATGGTTCTTCCTGGAAGACCCTCCCAGCTATCTGGCCCCCTCCCCCAGAAAGGGACGTAACAGCTGGGAAACCACTCCCCCCCCCGCCCCCCGGAGCTGACGCTTCTGAAGTGGCCACCTGGGCATCCAGGACAAAGAGTCGAAGATGCCTCCCACTAAGTTTGACCTCACAAGGAGGGGTGGAATTCCCTACCACGACCCGCTACCACTTTGGCGCCACCCCGGCAAAACATACGAGTCTCAATGGTTAGGACCGCGGGGGATCATCAATGACCTACCTAGGGTACAACCCCCACTGGAAGGTTTCCTCAGAGCTGGCGTCCGCTGCGTTCTTCCTTTTGCTAATCCGTACTGGCGCTCCTGGCCCTAAACCGGCACCACTCAATGGCGTTGCTAGTAACATGAGGGGGACGAAACGGTCGCTTCTGATTTACCCGACCCTCAACGGGTATTTTGGTTCTCATCATCGACAATGCCTTTAAGATGCCTTGTCTAAGATCCGTACAGCGACTGTAATCATATGTGACTAGCACCTAACACCTAACATATCGGACTTCGGCATTGCCTGCCAGGAGTTGTCGGTTTCAGGCCGCAGGGGACGCGGTCAGTTCCGTGACCCGCGACCCTACTCGTCCGCCGTGCCCCGTAGAGGCCACCCCTTCTCGACGCATTATAATCTAATACAACCCTCGATAGACATAGAGATTTAAAAAAAAAGAAAACATCAATTTTCTTATTCCGTATGCAAACAGAAATACACAAAATGTTCATTCTTCCTGTCTAAAATTCGGGCTTTGTTTGGGCTGCTATTTAAAACCAGGAAAACCAACATGTTATTTTTGCTGTATATTAAACAGTATCACAATAAGCACTTACAAGTTACTGTAGACTCATGAAAATATGTTTTGAACTATTGTATATTACATTTTACTTTTTAAAAAAATTATTGATGGTTCATGATATATTCTCTGATAGTATGACTTCTATAAATGTACACATTTAAATACTTAACACATCAATTAAATAGTAGAACACATCATAAGTGCTGTGCACATCATTTAAGTTCTTGACACATAATTTACATACTAGACACATCATTTTAATTCAGTACACAATTTTTAATTACTGGACACATATTTGAATTACTAGTCTATGACTGTGAAGCGTCCATTTCTGAACATGTTGTATGTGTAACTATGTTTAGGAAGATTGAGAGTGCATTGTGTTTTCCTTAGTTGTTGAACATGTTTATAAAGTGCTGTGAGTCCAGCCATATTCTTGGGTACTGCGCTATATAAGTGAACAAAATAAATAAATAAATACAGAACACATAATTTAAATTACACATAATTTAAATTACCAGTCTATGTCGGGGAAGAGTCCATGTCTGAACGTTTATATGGAATGTTGTATGTGTAACTATGTTTATGAAGATTGAGAGTACTGCGCTATGTAAGTGAACAAAATCAATATACATAATTGTCAATGTATGTCACGTCTGTCTGTCCCATCTGTCCTGTCCGTGACGCTACTAATTTCAGAAAGCTGCGCACCAAATTACTGCACCAAAAAATAACTCTTTTCGAACGTCGGATAAAATAGTTCCATTGGGAAATAAATGAATGAAATAAAAAATAAATATAATAAACGAACGTTCTGTATTATGTTATTTTTTAATCTCATGTGTATTTATTTTGAAAACTTCAGTCATTTTTAACGGGTGATACAATAGTAAATTAATAAATATTGAACACACAATTTAAGAATACTAGGCAAAATAAAATAAATAGTGCGTCATATCATTTAAATACCTGCTTATGACAGCCCATTGTATAGTAATGCCAAAGTAGACATTTCAAATAACATATTTATCTTAAACTGAAAGTTTCCGTATTTTAAAAAAAAATTACAAGGAATTGTGTTTACTCATGTTTCAATCAATTATGTATACTTGTTATGTTTAGAAACATGCAATAAAACACTGAAGTTTAAGAATAACGTTTTTAAATAATATGTCTTATTCACGTTGTCTGTATGTAATGATGTTAGGTGGCGCTCCAATCGATTTTATTTTATAGTAATGCTGTTAGGTGGCGCTGCGATGGATGTAATGTTGTTAGGTGGCGCTGCGATCGATTTTGTTTTATTCTCTTGATGAGATTTTTCGTGCTTGCCCATTACCCTGTTCAATAAATTCCTTTTCGCTTTTATTATAAAAGTTTGAGCTTATATTTTAATATATAACGTGCATGGGAAGGCGCCCAAAAAGGTGTGCCAAATAATTATAAATTAAATAAAGACGCACTGTAAAAAAATATTATATGTCGTCATTGTTTAGCTTATATTTTAATTTTTGAAAAGGGAAAGATGTAAAAATAGGATTTGAGGATTTATAATTATGAAATACTTTGTATACATTTCAGCAAGATTAATATTTCGTATTTATCAAAAAAAGATAAGTTACTTATGTTAATTATGTATATTGAACGGGATGTTGTCCGTATGGATGTAATGCTGTTAGGTGGCGCTGCGATTGATTTTGTTTTATAGTGCTGTTTGAACCACAAAAGATACCGTCATTTTTGACGGGTTATCTCTAGTATGTTTTATAAAACTGCTAAATATTTTAATAAATAAATTAAACTATATAAATACTCATTAGTCATACGAGCTTGGTTTTCTCAAGTGCAAAGTGAGTGCCTATAAATAATTTACGAGTATACAGTAACTTGACAGATAAGTGTTTACAGTTATAGTTCTAGATATGCAGTTACGGTTCTAGTTCTAGGTAAGTGTTTACAGTTATAGCTCTAGCTATACAGTTACGGTTCTAGTTCTAGGTAAGTGTTTACAGTTATAGCTCTAGCTATGCAGTTACGGTTCTAGTTCTAGGTAAGTGTTTGCAGTCATAGCTCTAGCTATGCAGTTACGGTTCTAGTTCTAGGTAAGTGTTTGCAGTTTTAGTTTTGGTAAGTATTTATAGATATGGTATAATTCTAGGTAATTGTTTACAGTCAAAGTTTAGGTAAGTTTTTTAAGCTATAGTTATGTTAGGTATTTAGTCTAACGAAATATAGGTTATAGGTCTAACTAAGTGTTTACAGTAATTACAGTAATTTTATATTATCATATTTTTAAAAATCGCTGCACAAAAATGCACCAGTGCCTTTTAAAAATGTATTTAAATATTGCACTTGACAAAATGGAGCTCTGAAATTAATGATATTATACTAAGTGACAATTCTCTTCAACTTAAATTGACAACGTGATTAGTCAAGTATTCTAAAATGTTTTTTGTTATTTTAGTATGCATTGTTTTTTTACTTACGATGTAGAAGTGTTATACTATAAGCAATTTAAAAAAAAATCGTTTGTTTTTAATAAAAACTTGGAAACTATAAAGTATATATATTTATTGCAATCTTTATGTGCTATTTACGATTTCAGACACAGATATGCAAACAAAGTAGTGATTAGCTGGTATTGGCTCGAAGGCAATTCTTACATATATTTTTAAAACATTTTTATAAAGCTCATTAAAAGCTTATGTTTGACTATTTATTCATTCCATTATATCTCTTATTGTAGTGAGTGAAATCAGCGGCATGTCACTTGAATAAGATTTTTTTTTACAACAAAGGCAAGTTTATTATCAATATACATAATTTGCAATCTCTGTCACGTCTATAGTGTCTGTCCGTGACGCTAAGAATTTTAGAAATCAGCGCACCAAATTATTGCACCAATGCATCAAAAGGTGTGCAAATTTAAATATTATATGACGTCATTTTTTTAAAGTCATATTTAAATTTTGGAAAAGGGAATACTGTAAAAAGAGGATTTGATGATGGTTAATTATAAAATCAAAAAGAACTCCTACTATAAAATACATTTTGTGCGTTTCAGAAAAGTTTTATATTTCGTATTTATCGAACAAGGACAAGTTAGTTGGGCTTTTGAAAAAGGTGGGCGCCTTAGGCGCCCTAAAAAAGTGAAATTTTTGAAAATAAATAGATTTCAGCTGAAATTTTCCTTCATTTTTGACCGGTAATACAAAGGGTTCAATATATATCAACAACAAATTAGTAGCTTTTAAAAATTATAGCATAAACCAGTGGAATAAGCTTGTTGAAATTGGACTAAAGATTTATCTGTGGTAGGATTCTCCTAACTATTCATTGACATTGTATCCCTATTGAATAAAATATAATTGTTTCCTGCTTTTTTTTATGTATCTTTTAATCTTTTTTTCATTAAAAAAAATTTTTTATAACAATTTTTTAAAAAAATATATCTTCATTTATTGTTTTTCCTAAACGACATAGTTTATATGAATTCACAAATTAAAAAATTCGTCAGCTTGAAAGGACGCTACTAAACAACGCACGTGTTGCTAAAATGTTTTCGTTAGCGGAAAAAAAAATCATAAATAATGGCAGTTTGATTAAATAAAAAAAAGAAAATAGTTGCAGTGTTATGTCCAGGGATAAATCAATCAGAAAAAGAAGAAAAGTGTCGTACAGAGCTTTATTAGAACTAAGGAAACAGCGGACGGGGAGAGGTGCACTAGCAATAATTTAAATTTGAGAATCAACTTATTTAAGAATGTTCTGAAGCTCACACCAGATTGTATGAATGTGTTGTTCTCACTGATGTGTTAAAACCATGCCATCCAACTCCAACAGTTTGAAATATATGCAAAACGAAGCTCATTGAGTGTAGTAATCCATAATTGTGATGGAATATACTATAATAATATTATAAAAATTTGTTCCATGGTTATTCTAAAATGCTGCGCGTCGTTGATAAGTTATCTACCCTATGAACATTGGAACTGACAATCTGGTAATGCAAAGATTTATTGATAAAATGGTTGTTTTACATTTAAACTTTAATGTTATCCAGCAAAGTAAAATATTAAGTAAAGAAACCTTTTAGAAGACATGGAGAGCAGATAATTGTTAGTGAAGCATATAATTAGATAATATTTCTTGGAAATAGTGCAATATAATATGACTTACCAATGAGCAATGAATAAACATAGAGTAAATCTCCTAATTTATGCTAAATATACACACAGAGGTTTGTTGTATACATGGACAAAGTCATTCAGCGTGGGAATGAGGCGAAACAAATATATCTTATACAGTAAAAGTCCGATAATCCGTCATCCAACAGTCCGGAATGCCCGATAGTCCGGCATCGCTCCGGAAAATTGTAAAAAATGTGGTTTTCTCTAAATGTGTGTCTTTAAAGCAAATAAAAACGCTTGAGAGCTATTCGGAAGTTTTCGGGGTAGTTCGGGAAAGCGCTCGGTATTGTTCGGAAACAGTTAGCGGCCGGCTAGTCTCAGAGTATCAGCTGTCACAACAAATACAGGTGCAGTGCAGCACAGATAATCAATCGCGAAGCGTCTCGCCATATTTATTTTTTTTTGCGTTTTTGTGTGTGTCCTTTCACATCTTAGTAAACTTTGTCTCAGTTCTCTCTACTGTAATACAGTACATCTGTAGTGACGTACGTAACTTTTGAAACTGTTTATAAACAAAGTGAGTTTCGTTCTAACTGTAAAGTGACCATGTTTTCAAAACCTAAGCTGTCAAGTTCAAAAGGAGAGAAACGAAAACACGTAACACTAACTCTCAATCAGAAATAAACTTTGTTGTGTTTGCATACTGTATTTTTAGATTAATTATTAACCTAAATGTTCTTATAATTACGATTTATGTATGTATGTAGTTAAAAAAAAACAATGTACATTTGTTTTACGGCAAAGCCTACACTAAAAAGAAGGGGCAAAGCCGATAGACCAGAATTTCCGATAGTCCCGGCACGGAGCCGGCCCACGAAAGTGTCGGATTATCGGAATGTTACTGTATATCATTTTCTAAGTTACACTGAATATCATTGTCTCGTAGCATAACTTTAAAAAAATATTTTTTGCATTTTAATTTTAAAGTTAAGCTATTATTATAAAGATTTTTTTTCCATTGCTTCAATGAAGCTGTAACATATAATAATATTTTGAATGCTTATAAACAAAGATATGCATTTATTGTGGACTATGTCAGTTCAAGTCAATTGTGCTGGCAATAGGATGTATAAACACTTAAAATCTGCCACATTCCTTTACTCTGTGTGGTGGTAGTTAATAGCACTAGCATATATAAACACTTAAAATCTGCCGCATTCCTTTACTCTGTGTGGTGGTAGTTAATAATACTAGCAAATATAAGCACCTTAAAGCTGTGACATGTATTCATTTTATGTGATGTGAATTTAAGTTGTCAGCAGTAGGATATATCAACAATAGAAACTCCCTTAACATTTATTTTTTTGGTACCAAGCAGAGAAATTGAGAGAACATTTAAGGGGTAATTTTTGAATTATAATTCGTTGTTAGTAAACATGAACACTGAAATGTTATCTCTATGTGTTCTTAAGATCAAATTAGCAGGGAGAGAGACAATAACGAGGAGCACAAACCAAGGGGCAGGGGCGAACACAGAGAGGCCACAGTAGAAAGGAAGGGAGGGGGGCTCCCTATTTATATATCATAAATATATATAAAGTTAATCACTTTATATAAAGAGTTGTAATCGATAGTTGTTAAGAGACTCTAATTTCACATTTATATAATAGTCTTTTATACTGTAGACTTACATTTACAAGCAAAAGAGAAAAAAATAAACATAATAATTTTTAAAAAAATAATTTTTTGAATGGGATAAGGGAGGTAGTGTTACACCATAAGCTAACCGATAGTAACTAAGAAATAAAGGACAAACAGAAAAACATGCATATTTTCTAATATATATATATATGTATATGCATATATACATATAACAAACAAGATGAATAGTGACAAGAAATTGTTTTAATATAACTCAGTCTACACTGGTGGTAGGCTAAACTCTATCTATTAATTTTAATTTTATCCCCTATTACAGGATCGATGTCAAGTGGCGTGCCACTTAGATAAACAAATCGTTCTAGCAAAGGAAATATTAAGTAACCGCGTTTCGTCAATTTCGCGTGGTAATACATGACAGTAAATGTATTAAATGTAACATTTTCTTAGCTTGAAATAACTAAGATTATGAAAATATATTTTGTCTACGAATTAAATATTTCTATTACATTACATTTATTTAGATGGAATACAAAGTGTAAACAATACAAATATTTAATACAATGTCACATAGACTTGCATATTGCATTTTCATCGAAGTGAAAGTAATTGATATAATGATCTACTCATTAATCTTGCAGCTTCAATCGTCTCAATTACAATCGCATTTTATGTATGTCGAAAGCGGTGCTTTAGAGTGCGGCGTTCACGGACAAAACAATTTAATTGCGCGTCAGATGTGAAATACAACGATTTTTAATTTGTAAATTGTTCCTTTTATGTATATCTGATTTCAAACTTGAATCAATCAATGATTATTTTTGTATTTAAATATGCTAAAAGTATTGTTTTCTAATTTATTATTGCAAAACTAACAATAATAGGACACTTCCAAAATGACAGACAACACTAACAAACAGAAAACTTTTACATACAGACAATACTAACACTTGAACATCTCTGACATTTAGGAAACAGATACACTCAGCCATCTCTGACAAGTAGAAAACCTTAACAATCCGATCAATCTTATAGACAGACAACACCAACCATCAGACAAATCTAACAGACAGGCAACCCTAATAGTTAATGGACATTTTACAAACTGACAGACGACAATAACATCATACGACTCTTACAGACAATCAGGACAGACAACACGAACTTTTCCATTAGTTTCTGACATAAAACTGAGAATAAATAAGAGACAGAGATAAGCCGTATCGCCCAAACGTTTTACATTTACTAACATCAATTGTCTAGTGATGACGTCATTGAGCAGAATATGTGGATATTTTATTATAGAATAAGAGAATTGTATGACATAATTATATATGTTAAATTAAGTTGTTGACTTAGTGCCCAGGTTAGACCCCATAACAGCGCACATTTGTCATTTTTAAATCCTTTATATTAACTCGTGGTGTCTGGTTGAGCCCTTGATTGCTTGTCGGTTGCCAAAACTTTGGATCGATTTTTAAACCACTTCCTCGTAAGCTAGCGAGCTGAAATTTTGCAGGCAGTTTTGTACCGATGATAAAAACAATGTATCAAAATTTCAGATCGCATGTACCGTAATTAAATTTTGATTTTTTAGATTATTTTATTTATTCCTATGTATCATTTTATTTTTTAAGATAGAGCGTCGCGGTGCGTATTATATTAAACAACCTTTCTGTCGCGCAATAAGTTGCGTATTTTATTGACAACACTTTTCATAAACATATTCCTGATCGGTGCGCATTACATTAAACCTGTTTTACGACACAACTACAATTTTGTATTTTTTGGATGGTCTTGCGCTGCGTAGTGTAATGAACATTCTTTTAGTTACGTCTCGTTCATAAAGGATTTAGTCAAAAACTTGTTTTTTTTACGGTTTTTTTTTATATTTAAAGATCAAATTACAGCGCAAATTCGACATTGTTTAAAGATCAACTTACAGCGCACATTCGTCATTGTTTAAAGATCAACTCACAACATCGCTAGTAAAGGTCAACTTTTAATTTAAATTGCTTTATTGCACTATTCTGTTATTATCGTTTGTATGATTTAAACGTTTGCATTAAAATTCTATCAATGTTTATTATGTTGATAACTATCAGCGTTGTCCAGTTGTCTGGGGAAATTTGTGAATATCTAACCATAAAAGTTACATAATTAGATTTTATAAATATTACACGTTTGCATTTCTGTCGGTAAAAAATGTAACAGACAACAATAAAAGAGAGAGAAAACTAATAGGCAGACAACCCTATCGGAAAGACAACAATAACAGACAAACAAAACAAACATTACAAAATTTAACAGTACACTGTAAAAATTTGTACTGTATTTCAACGTGTACTTGCTTGCAATGAAAGTCCTTTAATTAAACGTTTAACTTGTTTCTTTACTATAACTCATTGCAGCGATAACTTAGTGTTAATGACTTACAGTAGCGATAACTTAGTGTTAATGACTTACAGTAGTGATAACTTAATGTTAATGACTTACAGTTATTTAGTAATGGAATCTCGTAAACTCTCAGGCTAACGTTAACGATAAATTTTCGTAATTTTAATACCAAAAACGATAAATTAACACCCGTCCGTTAAATGAAGACCCAGCCAACATAAGGTTTGTATTCTTCAATGCTCAGTCACAGCATACTTTACATTTAACTATCAGAACACTTTAACTGGCACAAATGTAAGTTTACAATTTTTTGAAGATTTTAAATTTTATTGGAATTTTTCAAAGTCAGACACATTCTAGATACACACCTGATAAAGCTGATCACTTCTTTCTTCATATTAGCATTGTCCTGTCTGGCAGCACTTGTCTTTGTTAATCTTTTATCAGCAACTGACATAGCAAACAAGGAAATATAAGAAAGAGCCATGATAGAAGTAATTGTTAGAAGGATTGAAAAAGAATTCAGAGACTTAATGATAGTACTTTTAGTGTGGAAAATACACAAAATGCACACATATACTTAAAAATTTAGTTTTAAACATAATTTATGGCTCTCACAGCATTACTTTTCAAAATATGTGGTGAGAGCAGAATCCTGAAGTATTGTTATATCAAATGTTGTTTGATGTTTGTTACTATAGACCAGGGACAGCATGACCCGCAGTAACTAAGAGCCATTTTATTATTAACAATAAACAATAGATAGCACAATGAAAAAAATCCTTTTGTGATAAATTTTTTTTCGAATGAAATGATTTTAAACATTTAAATTTTATAACAACTGCCTGTTGAAGAGGTATATAGTTTCAATTTAACAATAAAACAAACCCGTAAAAACAAAGTTTTTGACTATAAATCCCTTATATATGAGACATAACTAACAGTATTGATTATTTTCAAACGCGACAAACATTTACAGACTGAATCTGTCTTAACTCAACTTTGCTTCATAACCCTGGGGGGATCGGTGGATGGGGGGGGGGAGAGGGGAAAAGTCTGGTCACCGATCACTTGACCGAGCTCAGCGTGACACGTAAAATGTAAACAAAAGCATGCCGGTACTTCGATGGGTCGCGTCAACGCGTCAACTCAAACACTCACGTGGAAAAAAAACAATAACAAACAGTGAATTTGAATTACATACGTTATATAAGGATAAACTAAAAATGCATTAATTTAATAACGGTACGTTCGATCGATCTGAAATTTTCATACGATGCATTGTTAGGTGAGTCAAGTCCGTGTGCCAAATTTCAGCTCGGTCGGATCACGGGAAGTGGGTCATGTTTTGACTTTTGTTTTTCCGCCCGCCCAAGACAGACAGAGAGAGATGACGACAGAACGACAGAGAGAGAGACGGCGGTGAAGTTAATATAAGGGATTTTTAAAAAAAAACTTATATTTAAATACGTACAATTTATGCATATAAACTTATTGCATATTGACTCATAAAAATAGTACATATTAAAGTGTATGAGCTGTTGAAAAGTCTTTGATATAGCAAGAGTTTTTTTTTAATATGGTTTATAGCTAGTAGTTGTGTAAAAAAGTTCTGTCAGATGCTGGTTACTAGTTATTGCTCAATGCTTTGATTTTATGAACTTTATTGGGGAGTGCAAAGTACATCAGTTGGTTGTAAGGAAAATAGATTTAATTCAGAACCAAACTTTTAAGTTGAGGATATTTTACTTATAGCACTAGCTATTGGTATCGTTCTGTATCGTTAAGTTTAATAGATCTTATTTTACAGTTACGTCACATGAAAAATAATGAACGGACATCGTTAGTTTAAAAGATCGTATTTTACAGTTACGTCACAGTTTACAGTGGTAGCGCCCACTCTGGGAATCACTGTACTAAGCCATAAACAACAAACAGACAGACTTGAATATTTTATTAATATACCAATGGAGTATTGACAAGATATTATAATCCGACTCAATCAATACTTGGGGAAGGAAATTTCTAACCATTCTTTGAAATGTTATCCCTTTAAAAAGAGATCGAAGTCAAGTGACGTAACACTTGGTTAGACACAACTTTGTAAATATTACAGGACGCGTACAGCAATCAAATAGGCAAAATAATAAATGACGTTAAATTTAAGAAACTTATAGTGTGTTTTATTTTGAAATAAATAGGTTAATAAAAGTGTATTTTTCCTTTGAATTAAACATTTCTATTAAATAATAATTAGATACATGCAATAAAAAGTGTAAGCAATACAAATATATAATACCAAGTCGCATAGACTTGTAGATTGCAATTTTATCGAAGTTAAAACAAGTAATACAAACTCAAGTGAGTATTTTAACGCAATTTCCAACAAAGAATTTCCGATTTTTTTATTCAAAGGAAATCATTCTAGATTACATTAAAAGTGATTTCAAATCAGTAATTCTGAAAGTGAACAAAAAATGATGTCATATCCCCTCACGCTACATCACACCAAGAATGTGTCAATATAATGCGCACCAAGCAACAATCTAACATAAGCATTTACAAAGCAGGAAAACCCCATTAACTATCATTCTAGATTACAATAAAAGTCATTTCAAATCAATACATTTGACAGTAAATATGATAATTTCTATCTACAAATTGCTGCTAAAGTTACATTAGCTCAAACGTTGAAAAGCAAACAAACATAGTCCCTAATCGAGCTTCAAATATATTTTAAAATAATAAATTCATGTAGCCTTAGATTGAGTCCCTTTAAAAAAATAATAATAAATAAATTTAAAAATAATAACAAAACGCTTATATATATATATATATATATATATATATATATATATATATATATATATATATATATATATATATAAATCAAAGTATGTATGCATGTATGTCCTTTATAGCCGACTAAACCATTCATCCGATCACCATGAAACTTTTGGAGACTTTTGAGTACGCTCCTGGGATGGTGACTGGCAACTTTTTTGCAAAATTTAACACTCATGGGGCGCCGGGTGCCCATTATATGATTTTGTTCTTATATGAGCTATATAAAAATTAGTTTATGTGATAGCTACTGAGTAAATGAATGGATCTTAAATCTAATCAAACTTTGTATATAAAAATTTGGTAGCACATATTAAAATAACAAAGGGCACTGCACTTCTAATGTCCAATCGTTAAGGGCTGGGGACCACAAATGTATTTTTTTCTTATATGTTTGAGATGTTATGTGTCATTCTATTTTTAACGATCTTGAGAAATATATCTATTATGAAACTAAATAAAATTAACAGCATTTTAAAATTTACATCTTACATCGAATGGGCCAGGGGGCCCCAATTTTTAAAATTATTTTTTGGTATACTATATATACAAATTATTATTTTCCACTCAGTTTTTAACGACCTTGAGAAACATACCCATGATGAAACTGAATTTAAATGAACAGGTTTTCAAAATATACATCTTGAACCGAATGGGCCCAGGGGCCCCTTCATGTATTTTTTCCTTATATTAGCTATTTAAAAATAGTTTAAGTGTTAGATAATGAGAAAATAACTGGATTTTGATCAAACTCCGTATTTAAAAACTGAAGAGACTATAGTAAATTACAATAGGGCACTGAACTCAAAATGTCGATTTCCTCGGGGTTTGGGGGCCTTACATTTGTTTTTTTTTAAACTAAACTTTTAAAATTGTATTCCCCATTCAATTTTACACGATATTGGGAAATATAGATAAAAATATTTATATATTTGTTATGAAATTGATTGAAATGAACAGATTTTCAAACTTCATATGTTATACTTATGGGTACGGTGACCCTTAAATTAATTACTATTTTAACAAATGTATTCCTTTTTACTGAGATCGTTGCAACGCACGACGGGTCTGCTAGAATATATATTTATATATATATAACAAAAATTAGCTAGTGAGAGGATATTGTTTAAATCGAACTCAGTCTTTTCTGGTGGTAGGAGAATCCTAGAAGTTCATTGAAATGGTATCCCTTATTGAAGAGATCGAAGTCAAGTGGAATGCCACTTAGATAAATGTAATTCAAACAGCGATGTTTGACAACACAATTTTCATCAATTACGAAAGGAATATATGACGATAAAAGTATTAAATTTATAGTTTTCTAAATTTGAAGGAACTAGGATTGTAACAATTTGAATTCAATATTTATTTTTCCTTCGAATTAACTATTTCTATAAAATATACTTAATTACATGCAATACAAACTGTAAGCAATAGAAATAATTAATTCTATGTCGCATAGACTTGTAGATTGCAATTTAACCGAAGTTAAGACCGATAATATGATTTTCTCATCAATCTTACCGCTTAATTAAGTTGTCTCAATTGTAATCTCATAATAAATATGTCGATAGTGGTACTTTTTAGCGCGGCGTTCATTAAAAATACAATTTAATTGCACGTCAGTTAAGACAATAGATAGTATATCTATCTATAAATTTTCCCTTTTATGTAAGAGTTCAAACTTTAGTCAACGATTTTAATTTAGGGCTTTTAACGATTAATTTAAATTTAATCGAAAACTTTTAAAATAAAAACGATTAATTACTCGTTAATTTCGATTAAAGCCAAAAATTGAAATTTATTGTGTCATAAGTAACATTTATTAAACGTTTTTTGTTTGACTTTGTACACGGACTAACGAAGCTTAGATTTTGAGGGAACATTGCATGATAGGCAAACGATTTCTCTCAATGGACACAATAACCTTAATCAACATTTTGAACATGCACGTCAGTCAATATTTTAAAACCAAAATGTTCGTGTAATCGTACGGAAATTAGTTTATATTTATCGGCAAATATATTTTACTTTTTGACTTCTAGTACATTAATAAGTGGTGGGTCGATTAATCTTGAAAAAAAAATTATTTTTAAAATTTATTTTTAACAATTAATCGAGAAATTAATCGTTAATTTCCGCAGCCCTATTTTATTTCCATTTAAATATGCTAAAAGGGTTATTCAAATGTATTATAGAATTTACTGGCAAAACAACAATAACAAATTGACAGACAACAATAGAATCAGAAAACTCTTACACACAGACAACACTAACAATTATACACATCTTACAAACTGAGAGATAACACTTAAAATCAAACAAGTCTTTCAGGTAGACAGACAACACTAACAAACAGACAGCTTTAGGAAACACAAACAATCAAACACCTCTGACAGAAAGACAAACTGAACAATGAGACCAATCTTATAGAAAGACAACAGTGAAAATAGGACAACAATTACAAAGTGACAGACAACACAATTCATCAGACAGACAGCCAGACAGCCCTAACAATCAGTTATATCTTACAATCTGACAGGCAACATTAACAATCAGATAACTCCTACAAACTAACAGACAAAACTGTTATAAGAAAATGTAACATACAGACAACACTAACAGACAACAGAAACCGACAAATAACTATTACAAACTTACAGACAATAATAACATCAGACACCTCTTACAGACAATAATAACATCAGACATCCTTACAGACAATAATAACATCAGACATCTCTTACAGACAATAATAACATCAGACATCTCTTACAGACAATAATAACATCAGACATCTCTTACAGACAATAATAACATCAGACATCTCTTACAGACAATAATAACATCAGTCATCTCTTACAGACAAACAATCAGATCAGAATACACAAACTTATACTTTGGTTTCTGACATGAAACAAATTATTGATAACATATATAAATAACCTTTATCACCTAGACTTTTATATTGATCAAAAATGATTGTCTTGTGATGACCTCAATGAGAAAAAAAAGATGTTGATATTTTATTAAAGACTGATAGAATTTAATGACAGGTATATTTCTAGGTATATTTGTTCACAAAATAAATTTACAATATCAACTTAATATATCTTTAAAAATGTATCATTTATCAGTTTATCATTGGTAATCATTGGTAATCATTGGTAATCATTGGTAATCATTGGTAATCATTGGTAATCATTGGTAATCATTGGTAATCATTGGTAATCATTGGTAATCATTGGTAATCATTGGTAATCATTGGTAATCATTGGTAATCATTGGTAATCATTGGTAATCATTGGTAATCATTGGTAATCATTGGTTATCATTTTTTCTAAAATTTAGGTATCATCTAAATTCGGATGACCTTCAACTGGTTTTCCCCATTTTACAACTTTGAAACGTTTTGGCTGCTCGTTCCATCTGCAGTATTTTGGTAAAATAACTTTCTTGCGAACAAATCATACATGCACAATGAAAAGAACGCAGTTAACGTTGTTTGAAGTGTTTAAAGTGATATCGTTTGTACATTTCCCGTTGTAAAATATACGCGAAGTCCAATTTCCAGTTTCACAGTAAAATGAACAAATGTTTGGTTACGTTTATGAATTGGAAATATGCCAAACAACTTCATAGCTACCAATGTACTGTTCCCTGTAATATAATTCGATGTCATCGTTTTGGACAGATGCATTCCTTACTCAAAAACAATCCACATCACTACCTTTGTTGAAATATTTACAAATGTATATAATGGAATTAACTGAATTGTAATACCTAACATCAATATGCGTCCCAGAAACATCTTTGACAGTAATGTTGAATACAACACAAAACAATGATTATAGACTTCTGTGTCATTGTGACGTCTTTGACAGTAATGTTGAATACAACACTAAACAATGATTATAGACTCCAGTGTCATTGTGACGTCTTTGACAGTAATGTTGCATACAACACAAAACAATGATTATAGACTCCAGTGTCATTGTGACGTCTTTGACAGTAATGTTGAATACAACATAAAACAGTGATTATAGACTTCAGTTTCATTGTTACGCATCTTTTAGAGAATGAATTCGTCACCATCTTCAGTTGATCGACGATGATAATAAAGATATACACAATTTTCAGTGCTGATTTCAACGTGTAAGTCTCTTGTACAGCGTTTAGTTCATTGTCCATCCTTCATGCACGGAGAAATCCAGTTTATCCATCCACATGGACCATATATCATGTTTTTGTAACAACTTCTAATAAGCCTTGATCAATGTCAATGTCTGATATTTACTGCTGTGATGACTTCATCAATTATTCTTGTGTAATATTATCATTAAACTAAATGAAAATGTGTGCATGCGGTAATCTTCTTTTTTTCAATTGAATGGCATACACCCTACAGCGTGGCTCAACAAAATAATTACATCACACAATGAAATCAATCACACAATGATATTTCTTATTTGAACACACGTGCAATGATGTCCTGACAATCATAATACAATGTCATTGTGATCATAACACAATTGTCATGGTGATCATAATACAATAGTCATAGTGATCATAATACAATTGTCATGTGATTATAATACAATTGTCATGGTGATCATAATACAATTGTCATGTGATTATAATACAATTGTATCTTTTGTGTATTCATGTAAGTCATTGTATCTTGTGTGTATTCATGTAAGTCATTGTATCTTGTGTGTATTCATGTAAGTCATTGTATCTTGTGTGTATTTATGTAAGTCATTGTATCTTGTGTGTATTCATGTAAGTCATTGTATCTTGTGTGTATTCATGTAAGTCATTGTATCTTGTGTGTATTCATGTAAGTCATTGTATCTTGTGTGTATTCATGTAAGTCATTGTATCTTGTGTGTATTGGCCATTTTCCCCAATTTATCGGATTCACGTCAATTGAAACTACGTCACCAAACTGAATATATTCTTTCTGACCTTATTTTGGTTAAATGCAATAAAATTAAGAAAAGTCGTTCAGTCGCAATTTTAGCATTTATATCGACACCATATTGATGAAACAAGTAACAACAATTAAAATGTGATTGATTGCCAGAATAATATTGGACATTACAACCGATTATAAAAGCGACGAGTTTTGGAGACCAGATGAACATTACCATCTCTGCCAAGTAGAACTATATCACGTGATGTATATTCTTCATTAACTATGAATATACTACATCATTTTTTGATGGTGCGTTGTATTCTCTTCCATGTTAGCAGGCTGGTTGTTTGCCAACTCTAATTATAACAACGTATTCATTAGCTGTTTTTTCGCTCGAAGGCAATTCTGACTAGTATTTTTAAAACATATTTATAAAGCTCATATAAAGCTAATATACTAATAGCAATTAATTACCATTTTATTCCTTATTGTAGTAAGCGAAATCAAGTGGTATGCCACTTGAATATGATAAAATTTTGTCTTACTCAGATAAAAGGACTATAATGTAGCTCCTTCAAACAATTAGACAAACTCTATAAAAAATGAAATAGTTTCATTGTTTTAATAATTATAAAATAAAGACATTAAAATCGTTATTTAATCTTAAAAAGTTCACTTCATTAACGAAATTTATGTTACACTCACTGAAAATTTTAAGTAATACAATTATTAGTCCAAAGTTGTATATCATTTTAATTTACTTTTAAAAGTGATTTAATATATAAATATATAATAATCTTGTTATTTATCGCAGTATTTAAGTTTTCTCAAGTATATCGGCACATTAAATACGTCCTTACCGGTGCTTTATGGTGCAGCACTGATGTGAATAAAAATTAAACTTAAGTACTTTATTTTTAGTAGAAAATAAAACATGTTTCTTAAATTGTATATATTTCTTCTTTCGTTTCTTTAAAATATACTCAATTTTATTCGGAAGACAGGTAATTCAAAGAAACGTATGAGTGGTAATTTTCCAAAACAATGCCAGAAACCTACACGGAAGTAAATCAAACTACTTCACAAGATGGAGGTTTTCTGTATTTACTGAATGGAATATCAACA
>CALYLW010000678.1:0-152228 GCA_944989445.1 Ampullaceana balthica
TTTCAAGTATTTCAAAGAACACCGTTTTTTTAACAGATTCTCAAAACCTGTGGCTGGGGTTTCACTTATTCTGATAAAACGGGTTCAAGTCAATTCAATAAAGATTAATAAGAACTGAATTTATAACAATGCAATTTTTTATTATCAATTGCTAGATTATGACCGTCTATACTATATTATTACTGAATGAAGAAAAATGTAAAAGGCATGGTAAGCTAACTTCATTGTGTCTGCTTTGCGCTAGTAATGATAAATGAACTTATAATTTGTGTTAAGTAGAATGGTTGAAATAAATTATATTAAAATTTATCTATAACTATAATTTTTATTACTGTATCTTATGAAACCTACTACTTAAATACGATTGATTTAGTTAAATGCTTATTAGAATATTCAATCTGAGAAGTTATCAATAAATGAAATACTCAGATTCAGATATATCAAGTTCATGATCTCTACAAATTAACAGAATTATATAACGTTGTGTGTTGAAACTTTGCTAGCAATATATTTTTTTTTAATTTACTAATTTTTCCTTGGCAAAATCCAATAGAAATGAACCATCGAATTATGCCGAGATATAAAAGACAACGAAGAGCGCTTATAAATAACTTATATCAGTATTAGTGTCAAATTAGAAATTATTAAGACATTAATATATGCACAGGGACAAAGGGATTACTAATTCCTTTTATCTAATGATATAAATATACGTAGCAACGGTATCGCTAACTTAACTTTTAATCTAATTCAAAGTAACCACACAAACGTGACATAAATTTTTATTTCAATTTTTCGATCAATTTGAATAATAACGTAAAATACGTTAAAGAAAACGTTGCCAGTTACTTGACAGCTTTTGCTATTTTATCGACCCTCCTGAAGACGCGACAGCAGGTGGATTTGACGGGCTTGGCTCCTGTATCCGGAAAGCCAATACGGGTGGGGGGGGGGATGTTATAATTTATAAGGTCAGAATTTCCATGTGAGGCATTATTCAGTGGTTCTAATTCTAAACAAATGCTTACTTTCAATGCTTAGGCCTACTTTCAATGCTTACTTTCAATGCAAATGGCATGAAGCCCCCCTCATCCCCACCCCACATATGAGCCATTCAAATGGTGGCAGTGGGTGATCACAACGGCCCACTCGAATATAAACCGATTTCTAATACATGTACTCGTAAGAAAGAATGAAATGTTAAAAATACGGAATATTAAGATGGGAAAAAAAACTACAGCGAGTTAAATAAAAATGTAAGATCATTCAATTCACATTTGCGCAGTCATATCGGGTGTTCTCATACTGTATGTACTTCATCTTCTTTCTTTAAGTTAAAACAAAAGAAATTCGTAAGAAAGGGGAGGGGGTGGGGTAGTCTGCACAAAGCAGAACTTTATTTATGTGTTTTTGGGGAGAGGGATGATAATTCATTTCTAAGTAATGTTTCCTTTTAAGCCGCGCAGATATCTGAACGACGCCGCGCAGCAGTTTAGAATTCCCGCGCAGAAAAGTGTGTAAAATATTGCACACACAAAATCGATTCCCATGCAACTTTGCACACAAGTTGTTTTTTTTTAAACTTTGCACTCGGGCCAATGAACCTTAGAGGGAACATTGCTTCTAACATTGCTTCTAAGCCGAAAGAAAATTTTCCAAATGACTTTTAATAGAGGAGAGTACGATAAGAATTTGGCGGGGTTTATTAGTTTTGGTTGAAAACTCATGGACAACCCACAACATCACAAACTCAAGGTCATGGACCAACCCACAACGTCACAAACTCAAGGTCATGGACAACCCACAACGTCACACAGTCAGTTTTTCAATGGTGTTGTCTTCCTGACTCTCTAGGTACTAAGTAAAAAAAATATTTGAGAACCATCGTCGCACATTGGCTAAGACTAAGATAACGTCCTGCTGGAAGTGTGCCCGTGTGTGTGTGTGTAGGGGGGAGACGTGATCTGCTGAAACTCTTTCAATCCTGACATTCTAGCCAACAGGCTGTCGTCATCGACGAAAAGGTTGAAATGAGGATATGAATGTATTGATTGCTTCAACATGGCTGCCACAGCCGTGGGCGGACCTTGGCTTGTATGGTCTATAATAACACAAATAAATTATAGTCATTCTACGGCTACTTTTACTACATTCGGGGGCGCTCTGTTAAGTAGAATTTTGGATAACGAAAACACACAAAAGAGAGATAAACTGAGAACAACATCAGAACATTAACATAATACAGGCTTTGGAGACAAGGGGAAATAACCTTTGGGACCGTCCACGCTATTTTGAAGCGGATTTACAACGGATGAGGTCAAGTTTAGATAATATTCAAATTATGCAATCTATTGTCACAGGATAAGATCTAGCCACTCAACAGCCTCTGTATGTGCATTTTCTCTTCTGGCAATAACTGCCATGGGTTCTCTTTGCCTTCTAGAAGCAATTTTCAAAGGACAGATGCGTTTTGTCTGAGTTGGTTCTTGAACAGTTTGGGTGGGCACATTCTCCTGAGCCCGAGCTCTGTATTCTCCTGCATGTTTCTTTAACATTGTTTGCAATGTTCTCTTTAAGCTGCGTGGCTAGCGTCGCGCAGACATCTGACCTACAGCAGTTTAGAACTACCGCGCCATAAATTTTGTACAAAACATGAATGCCGTGCAACTTTGCGCACGAGTTTTTTTTACTTTGCACACGGACCAACGAAGCTTAGAGGGAATATTGATTGTATGTGAGGCAAAATATAAGTGACATACTTTGCAAATTCGATCAAGTAAGCTGGTCTGCAAAGATGGACAATAAAGATCATATGGTTTTACTTTGAAAACTCCTGTTGATCTCAGCATAATGCCAATCAAATTTGAGATTTTGTGCCACAAAGGAAGAAAACTTATGAGAATCTGCATCTTCTCTTTCTGAAGCTCTAAGTCCATCAGTTGTTTGGTTGATTGGGATAGAGGAGGAAAGAATCTCGAAGGTAAAAGAAACGTTGAAATATGAGCTTCGTACTTGGTCGTAACATTTTATGTCCTGATATTTCACAAGTTGAGTGAAATATTGGCTGGTGAGAACATGATTGTCAAACCATTCCTGATCCTTATATTAGTCCTGCTGCATCCAAATTAAGATTTATGAACAACACATTCAGGAGATACGCATTTCATGCTATTTTGACATAAAACTAATTCCATTTTTCACAAAATTTTTGTTATTATTTTTAAAGCTATTTAAATTCTCCTTAAAAAAAATGAAATTATTAAAAAAATATTTAAAAAAATTAAATGTGTGACATCACATATTGCCTGACACCTCCTAGGTGTGTGACTACTTTAAGGAGGGCCCCTTTGGTGGCAAAAGAAATAAGCTTTGATAATAAGGAGGGGGATAAGATTTGGTAGCAAGGGGAGATAAGGTTTGGTGGCAAGGGAAGTTCAATTCTCAGTGCAAGTAACATTGCCAGTCAAAAATTAAAATATTTTGGTTAAACTGAATTATTTATTTTCAACTGAAAAATTGAACTGACCCTTCTTTCCATTAAAAAAATTCAATTTAGCTATTGGCTTGCTCCCCTTGGTGTGATGAAGGTGTTTTTATTTTTTGCGGTAGTTAAATGAAGTGGATATAATATAGACAATAGAAAATTCAATTTAAAATGTATTTTATTTCATCATATAAAACGTATATCTTTGAATGATCACATGATTCCCATTTTTAACATTGCAGCAATGATCGTAAATTATTCAGCTGTGATGACACTGTAGTTAAAAACTCAAATTTATGATTTATGCTCCTATCAGCCATAGATCATTGACTTTTATTATGGCTGATAAAATCTTTGAAACTTGTTGTACCGGGTGGAAGTACTTGTCGAACATTCAAATTTATCCTTGATGTCTTCAGGTAAACACTGAAATACTTGAAGTCAATACTGGACAACACAGAAGCTATACCAGCATTTACCTGGTCTATATTTGACCAGTAGTCCTTGTACTTGTTGCCATGGTCACTAGAGTTGCCAGTCAGAACTTTTGTATGGTCACAGTTTGTCACTGGTACACTTGATCCTTGTTGGACAGATCGTCCCGCTTGGGTCAAATGTTGGTACCTGGTGTCACTGACCAGCGCCAATGAACTGGTTAAATCTGCTTGTCTTTTAGCGGGTGGGGACTTTTCCTTTAGTAGCTCGTCATCGGCAACCGCGCGTTTATTTCCATTTTCGTTCAATTTGCTGCGTGTCCCTAATTGAGCTGGGTTTTCTTGCGACTGGCTTGTTGTTGGGGCGGTGAGAATCTTAGGCACAGCGTGGTAAGCGAGACGAGAGTCACCGCTCATGACACAGACATCACCACTTCCCACGTACAACGCCATTGGTTTCAGAGCCTTTGTTGTACCACCAAGAAGAAAAATGGCTTTTTGTCCAAAGCTGAAAAAAAATATATAGAAAATAGGGAACAATTTTAAGTGGAAGTTGCTTCAATGTGTTTAGCATCCCAGATTTAATTTATCAAATATTTTGTTCCTTAAAATAACCACTAAAAAATACATAAATTTTTTTGACTTTAAATAACCACTAAAATAATACTTCAATGTTTTGATTTTGACTTTCAATAACCCATTAAAATAATACACTGTACTTAAATGGTATGTTATAATCCACAAACAGAAAGTATACAAAAGTCTGACAGCTGAATGATGAAAGGTTTTCAAATGTACCATGTAATCCCAAGTTCACTTTAGAGTAATTCCAATAAAAGAAAAGTAAAAAATTGTAGTGTTTAAAAAAAATAGGTTCATATGGGATCATTTTCAATTATCGAATAAAAATGTCCTAAAATAAGAGATCAACCATCATAAACCAATGGAAGTTTGCCATATGATCCTAACCTTATTGAGAACAATGGGGCAGACAGGTCCATTTCTGAATGGTCAGTGTGTCCAGCCAGAGTTGAGTCCAAATGATAATAATTGACTATGGCAGCCTCAGCTTGATAAGGACCAAGGCCAAGACTTGCAGCCAAATACTGAGATAAACAGTTGACATCTGGTGGGAAATCTGCACGATTATCATCTGAATAGTCCTGGGAAACAACAAAAAACATGAGAGCTAAATTATCTGAAATGTTTGCTATTTAGATTTGGTTATGCACAGCTAATACTAATATGTTCTATAAATTTACCTTTGATGTCCAGTTGTAGTGATAGCCGAGCGTAGTCCAGCGTAAGTGCCGAAGTGGATCTCCCTTACCGAGTTCAGTGCTGAAATATTAAGAAATACTCTTACTTGTCAAAAATTATTTTTAAAATGTGATTTTTATAATTATGTTATAATCATCATAATCTTCATCAATTTTTATAATCATCAGTATTCAAAAGCCTACTTCTTACGCGGGCTTTGACAAATCTAAAAACTATGCAGGGCTAACAATTTCTTTGTATTCAGTGTAGCCACTCCAAAATACACACTGTGAAAAAAGTATCCAGTGAATTATACACAGTGAACAGTTTACGACTGACTTATCTTATCTTAGCTTATCTGTTATAGAAGCTCCTTCTATACAGAAGATTTAGATAACAAAATTAGTCTAAAATCAGAGTATTGCTTTATTATTAAATGCATGGCAAAGGTTCATAGATGAGTAGAACAAAAAGGAGTCAGATGTATATACCTTTGCTTAAAAGGATGCTCTGATGAAATTACCTTTGTTAAAAAGGATGTCTGATGAAAATTACCTTTATTAAAAAGTCTGATGAAATTACCTTTGTAAAAGGATGTCTGATGAAATTACCTTTGTTAAAAGGATGCTGATGAAAATACCTTTGTTAAAAGGAGTCAGATGAAATTACCTTTGTTAAAAGGCTGCTGAATGAAATTACCTTTGATAGAAAGGATAGTCTGATGAACATTACCCTTTGTTAAAAGGATGCTGAATGAATATTACCTTTTGTTAAAAGATGTCAGATGAACATTACCTTTGTTAAAAGGATGTCTGATTAAAATTACCTTTGTTAAAAGGATGTCTCGATGAAATTTAGCCTTGTTAAAAGGATGTCTGATGAAATTAATCTTGTTAAAAGGATTCTGGATGAAATTACCTTTTGTTAAAAGATGTCTTTTGAAATTGCCTTTGTTAACAAGGATGTCTGATGAAATTACCTTTGTTAAAAGGATGTCTGATGAAATTGCCTTGTTAAAAGGATTGTCTGATGAAATTACATTGTTACAAGGATTGTCTGATGAAATTACCTTTGTTAAAAGGATGCTGAGTGAAATTGCCTTATGTTAAAAGTGATGTCTGATGAAATAACCCTTGTTAAAAGATGTCTGATGAAATATGCCTTTGTTAAAGGATGTCTGATGAAATTACCTTTGTTAAAGGATTCTATGAAATTACCTTAGTATAAAAGTATGTCGGATGAAATTACCTTTGTTAAAATGGATGTCTGATGAAATTGCCTTTGTTAAAGGATGTGCCTGATGAATTACCTTGTTACAAGGATGTCTGATGAAATACGTTAGTATAACAAGGATTCTGATGAAATACCTTTTGTTAAAAGATGAACTGATGAAATTATTACCTTTTGTTAAAAGGATGTCTGATGCAATTACCTTGTTAAAAAGGATGCTGATCGAAATTGCCTTTGTTAAAAGGAGTCTGATGAAAATGCATTTGATCAAAGGGTGTCTGATGAAATTACCATTGTTAAAAGGATTCTGATGAAATGTACCTTTGTTAAAAGGATGTCTGATGAATTACCTTTGTTAAAAGGATGTCTGATGAAATTACCTTTTAAAAGATGTCTGATGAAATTTACCTTGTTAAAATTATTCTGATGAATTACCTTTGTTAAAAGATGTCCTGATGCAAATTACCTTTGTGAAAAGGATGTCTGATGAAAGTTACCTTTGTTAAAAGATGGGTCTGATGAAAATGCCTTGTTAAAAAGATGTCCTGATGAAATTACCTTTGTATTTTTAACAAAAACCATCCCAAAGATCCTGACCTCTTTTCTCCCCTAAAGCTGATAAATTGGTAATGTTATCTTTATCAGATGGGAAATCTTTGAGACAGCGTGACACCCAGTATTGATGATAGCCTTCCAAGAAAGGGTTTTGTATGACATAGAAACCTTTTCAAAAATATATTACAGAGTGTGGTTAATTTTTTCACTGAGATACTGGACAAACAAAAATAATAGTTACTTGATAGAGCAAAATCAGCAACACACTAACACAAGCCAACACACTAACACAAGCCAACACATTAAGACCACCAACACAATAACACAACCCAACACACTAAGACCACTAACACACTAACACAAGCCAACACACTAACACAAGCCAACACACTAGACCACTAACACACTAACACAAGCCAACACACTAACACAAGCCAACACACTAAGACCACTAACACAAGCCAACACACTAACACAAGCCAACACACTAAAACAAGCCAACACACTAACACAAGCCAACACACTAAGACCACCAACACGCTAACACAAGCCAACACACTAACACAAGCCAACACACTAAGACCACCAACACACTAACACAAGCCAACACACTAACACAAGCCAACACACTAAGACCACCAACACACTAACACAAGCCAACACACTAACACAAGCCAACACACTAACACAAGCCAACACACTAACACAAGCCAACACACTAACACAAGCCAACACACTAACACAAGCCAACACACTAAGACCACCAACACACTAACACAAGCCAACACACTAAGACCACCAACACAATAACACAAGCCAACACATTAAGACCACCAACACACTAACACAAGCCAACACATTAAGACCACTAACACACTAACACAAGCCAACACATTAAGACCACTAACACACTAACATAAGCCAACACATTAAGACCACCAACACACTAAGACCACCAACACACTAACACAAGCCAACACACTAACACAAGCCAACACACTAACACAAGCCAACACACTAACACAAGCCAACACACTAACACAAGCCAACACACTAACACAAGCCAACACACTAACACAAGCCAACACATTAAGACCACTAACACAATAACACAGCTAAAACACTAACACCACCAGCCCACCCAAACCAGCAATAAGTTAGACCAACCAACACCGTAGGCATCACTTCGTAACATTTAACTTTAAAAAGTAAGGATTCTTTATGATTTCCCACAAATATTTCTAAATAGTTTTAAATTTTGTTTCAAATGATTCATTTTAATTTAGTTTTTCTGTAAAGTCTATATGAGCACATTTAACAATAATGCAGAGAAATGTAAGACTACTTATTTCTATGTTCTCCTGTAACATATATGGTGAGGAAATTTGACAGGCGTAGGTGATAGACCTGGCACTGACCAACTCAACAGCTAGTAGCCTAATTGCTGCGTTAAGTATCACCACCTGGATGCACCATTAAGCAAGGGGCCGTCCATAAAGTATGTCACGCTATTTTTTACCATTTTTACCCCCCACTGTCACAAATCTTGGACAAAGTATGTAACACTTTCGAACAAAAATTCCATTTTTATTAACAAAATAATTAAAATTTAATATAAAACACCTTGATGTCACACATGGCCGGAGCCCCCCTCCCCCGTCACAATTTCTTACACCCCCTCCCCCCCCCTCTGGAGCGTGACATACTTTATGGACGGCCCCTAATTAACTTAGACAACATTTTTTTAAAATCACCTTTATTCTAAAATGTTTTTTGGTAAATAAACTCACACAAATTTTTTTTGTAATTACTTGCTGTCAACACCGATGATCACTTTGCTCTTGGGGCCATCCATTTATATCATGCCATCCATTTATATCATGCATTCAAAGATGAGTTTCACCCCCCCCCCATACCTTTTCTCTGCTGTATTTTGTCTTATTTTTGCCCCTATTCGTGAGTTATGCACAAACCAATGAGCCATTAACCTAACGCCATCAAGGAATAAATTCATTCATATTCATTATTCATACACAATTATGAGGTCACAGTATAAAAACTATTGTCACAGGTTTTCTCTGCAGAGTTCTCTCGGCATGGCCCAGTGGTTCCCAAAATGAGAGCCCTGGGGAGGCTGCAGATTTCTCACAGACAAGCCGACATGTTACACAAGTAACATTATTTCAATTTAACATATTGTGCATGACTTTAAACTGACAGTGAAAACTAGTAACTTAAATTTAATATTTACTTTTGGAAGGAGCTCCAACAAGTTGTTACTTATGGTGCTAAGATACCTACATTTACTTAATATCTTGGAAAACAAACTTGTGAGAACAAAGGACAAAGTATTAGTTTTACTTTCAATAGTGCAGTAGCAGTCAGTTCAATTTTGAAGACTCTAAGCAGCAATATTTTAATTACCAATAATGTAAAACATTGCATGACACTTTTTTTAAAATTGTATTAGAGATATTTAGAGTCTGTTTATGAATGATCATTAATCATAATGCACAACTTATAAATAAATCATGTAATTTCTGCAGTGAATCCCACACAACACAGATATCATCAACATTCCTGTAGCACCACACCACTGCTCCCTCCGTTGATATTTTAATATATGAATGGTCTGTAGCAAATGTAGTATGGTTCTATTAAAAGATCAATTTTTATAAATAATTTTCTTCTCTTGATATAAATAACATTTAAAAAAGACTATATCTGCATTTTATTATTGTCATTAAGGTTAGCTGTTGTTTTAGTTTTAACTGAATAAAATACTGGAAAAGTTGGACAACTCCACTTTGATAGTACAGAGGGGGGGAGAAACTCCAATTTATTTTAAAGTGCTGACTCAGTGACATTGGTAATTTTTCATTAATAAAATATATTAAAGTATTGTACCTGGAAATCTTGGGAATTGATATACTCTCCACTCTCTGATGGGCTTCAGGCCTTTTACGGGTCTAAGGCCAGATTCAATAGCAGAGAAGGGGCAAATTAGCTAAAGAAAAAAAAAGGAAAAAAAAGGGAAAAAAAGGCAAATTCAGTTAGGTGTCTTAATTTTTCAAATTAATCTCTTCTTCTATTACTTAAGGGCTCATGACCAATACTTTGATCATTATGGCCATGACCAATACTTTGATCATTATGGCCATGACCAATACTTTGATCATTATGGCCATGACCAATACTTTGATCATTATGGCCACTATACATTTTGAGGTTTACTCATTACATCTAAGAAGATATTTTGTATCTTAATTTGTTTGCTTAAACCTTACTAATAAAAAACATGATCCTTATTTAGACAACAAAAGTAAATCTTTTAAGATGCAAATGCAACTCCAATGAATTCATACCTCACCAGGGGATGAAAGATCCAAAACATTACTTAGATCAGGAGGTGGATTTCTTGCTTTTAATCTTTTAAATTCAGGTGTAAATAAATCTTGACCTTTGTCATCATCCTTGTTCTCTTCCATGTATAGCATTTTAAATGTTTTTAACTAACAACTTACAATTAAATTGAAATCAAACTATTCTTGATCAACACATGTGAATGAATGTCTCAATTGTCTCATCAGTAAGGATCATGTCATTCATGTCTTAAGTACATGGCTATTCAAGTCTATAAGTATAAGTCTATTCATCTTTATTTCACTGACATTAATTTTCCCTAAAATCTAACAACATCTTACACTCACAAAGTATAATGTATTTACAATTGTGAATTGTCTCAATTGAGGTACGTAAAAACTAATGAGAAATTTATCAAAACCAAATCATAATTAAAAGATTGTTGAACAAATTTTCATTGTCGTTGAATTTCTTTCAAATAATTAATTAAATAACTATTATAGGCTAGGTCCTATGATAAAATCTACTGTATTATTAATTTAATATAACTTTGTCTTATCCAACTTTTATTAAAGGAAGTGTCTGTTGGTACTCGACTACCAATAGCTTGTACAGCTGGCTGCGGCTATTGGTACTCAACTTAATGGCCTCTGATATAAGATTTTTAAAGAATCAATTTTTATCAAGTTTCTGTGGTCTCATAGTAGTGCATAGGATTGTTTTACTGTCCATATAGGCCAGTGATGGCGAATCTATGGCACGCGTGCCACAGTCTGCACGCAGAGCCTCATCAGCCGGCACGCCACTAAAATATTACTTCCTTAATCAAACCAGTTCAGCCAAACATCAATTTTTGGGTTTCATGGGAGTGTTGGTTCTTTGCTATATAAATAAGTTTAATAAGTGAGGCTTCGTTGAATTACAGGCACACGACCCCAAAGAGGTTCGCCATCACTGATAAAGGCTATAGGCATAGTGTTCCACTTTCAGTTGTGCCATTTTTTGTTCTTTGCATTTCTCTTTTCAAACTCAATCAGGTATTAGCATGCTGGTTTCAATTACTTTGTACTTTCAATGATCTATAATTTTTAATTATAATTATGAGGTTATGGTTCCTTAAGACATGAATTAAAATCAAATTAGGTAATCATGGAGTAAAATTTTCGGAAGTATTACTGTATTTATATTTATCTGTTACTTAAATTGAGGTTCTCAAATTATATAAATATAGAGACGATAAAATCTATACTACATGTATTACTATACTAATAAAAGGCTCACTCAACTCATCACTAATTCTCCAACTTCCAGTGTTAGTAGAAGCCTGAAATTTTGAGAATTATGATAGCGGCCGAACAGTCCTTTTTTCATCTTAAGATTTTTCATGAATGATCTTTTTGGCTTGGAAGGCCGCAAGGCAGATCACAAATATGAAAATCAGGGCAAAAATAGTAAGTACCAATAGCCAACCAGCTATTGGTAGCTGAGTACCAATAGCCGCAGCATTTACACTTAATAATTTATAAATTATTTAAGTTAAAGTTAACGAAGTGTCTGCTGCTACAACAACGTAACGGCAGACAACTCGACGGGATGTTGCTAGTGCTACGACTATTTGTAACACTAGCAACATCCCGCCGAGCTGTCTGCTACTATGACTAGTCGTAAAAAATATGCTATGTGCTTACAGTTACGACTGAAGCTGGATTTTAATTATGCTAATACTAATACTAAACGTTAGTTCTCATAATCAATTTTCATGATTACTCGGTAAGCCGATTAATGAATTTTAAAGGTAAAAAAAACTTGATTGGTGTCCATTTAATGACAGATCTAATTTTAAAAAATGGCTTTCTGACATGAGCTTCGCTGGGTGAAGTGATAGCGATGGACGATACTTTGATTTTAAAACGAATACGTGGGTTCTTTTCTCGCTCTCGGAGAATTATGTATAAAAATTTAATTAAATTTTTTTTTCTTAAACCACAATGAGTGTGCTGGTAACTGTAATTTTATAACTACTTATTCTGAAAAGCGAATATATTGAATAAAATCAATATATTAAAAAAAATTGTAATTGAGATTTTAGAATTAATACACACATAAATAAGCCCAGATCTATTAATATCTTATTATTTTTAATATATGCGTATAAAATATTTTTAAGAGTTTGTTAAAATATTATAGCCACTTAGTTTTTTCCAAGTGTCTACTGCTAAGAATAGTCATCTTCTATCTTATCTATACAGAGTCTCCTTGCCTTCTATGCTTATGCAGAAGATAATTGCGTCCCCAGACCATACATAAAGGATGATCTGTTGGCAAGTGAAGCAGCGTTCACATGCCACGGCTATGAGGGTTCCACGCATTACCCAGCAGCCTAAGTAGTGTTAGGTACCCATTCGGATTGGGGGACTCAGGGACGCCCTAGACTAGGGCCTAGTGAGCCTAGTCATAGCACTAGCCAGGAAACTTCTGCTATGACTTGTAGCAGAAGTTTCCTGGCTAGTGTTACTTGCAACATCCCATCGAATTGTCTGCTGTTACGACAGTTTCCTGGCTAGCGTTACGACATGCTAAAGTTAAAGTATCACCCAACATTTGTCACTTTAACTGACATTTTCATTTTACTAAATTTGATTTACTCATTTAAGACTCATTTCTCATTTGTGATTTGTAATTTGTCTCATTTGAAACCTAAAAATATTATTCTATGTATTATAAATAATAAATCATAAAGTTAAAGTATAAAGCCCTCTCCAGCAGCTGCGATGTCTTAATTTGTCTTTTTATCACTAGTTATTTGTAACTTATCACTATACTATATTTTTATTAGTGGGATGCTTCGATGTCATGATTAGTTACATTGTAATCATTGTTTCATTGTTTATGTTTGGGTTTAAGTGTTGAGAGTTACAAACCAGTTACCGAAAAATTTCAGAAGAACATAATACACAAAATACGATACAGTTTTTAAAAAGACATGTTTTTGTGAGTTACTTATGGTTAGTGGCGTTAGTACTTTGAAAACATAATCTATTTTTTCCTATGCAAATTAAAAAATATATAAGAACAAAAAGGATACACACAAGATCTTAGTTTTATTAAATTAGTTTTGCTTTTATTAGTTTTATTTATACTTATTGCATTATGGCAACACGCTATATAATATTTAGACTATACTATATACATGTACTATAACTATAATAGTAACAGACCTTGTGGGAATGGTGAATAGACAGAAACAAGCAAACACTGACAGGCTCAGATGGGTACTAGAGATGTTAAAAGACGACACACAGTTGCCGTTTAAGATGAAGATCGCTGGTAATCCAGTGTTTACTGATCACAAGCAATATTATTCAATATAATCATTAAGATCCTAACCAATCAACATTTTTGTTGCATCACTAGCTGGAAAAGAATGAGAACGCTCCCTACTTTAGGTAAGGTTAAGGCCAGTGTCACAAAGATTACTGCAGTCACCAGCTCCCAGGAAACTTACGGAGAGGGCCTTGTATTAATGCTTGTATTTTTACTCTTTGAGGCAGGCCCTGTGAAGATCTCCTATATGAATATGATCCTTAGGCTGTGTGGAGCTGAAGTGGTAGTGGAAGAAACAAGGAAAATCCATTTCCTCATTGTGAGGTCTTTCCTTAGTATGGAAGCAAGGGCGAATTAAGACTGCACGGGGCCCCTGGCTGCAATTTCAAACTGGGGCCCTATCCAGCCAGCATCCCTTAAAATAAAATGATTGCTAGCAGCTAATAAATAAGACTGTAACTTGTAACTAAATAGTTCATCGGTTCCTTTAACATACTTTGTCTGCACTACGGGATCGGCCTTCCCAGCCATAGATTATTCATGAAAAAATGGAATATGAAGAAATAACTGTTTGCCGGTATCCTATTATTGAGTGTAAAAATACAATTTTTTAAAAAAATTGTGCCCACGCCGGGAATCGATCGCATGACCGCTTGCACAGCAGGGCGACTTTCTACCTCAAGACCACATGAGGCTGATGAAAAAGGTAAAGTTTAAAAATATAAACAATAATCTTTAATATTTTCTCTTAGTGAGCCTATAAATCAGTTTTTTTAAAATTAATTTATTTAATTTATTATATTTTCAGGAATTCGTGCAAACATTTGTCCATCTTTCTTATAAAATATACTAAATTTGGGGGCCCTTAATCATTGGGGGCCCCTGGCTTTAGCCCGTTTAGCCCCCCCCCCTTAATCCGCCATAGCATGGAAGACACCAAGAGCATTTTATGTATCTGGTTGGAGAGTTCCAGGTGTGTGTGATGCCTTTCAACATGTGATATATTGAATGTGTGGGGGTGCTTAGTGTGAGCTCATTCATACAAAGAAATTCAGAAGAGACAATCTTTTTCTTGATATAACCACAAGTGCAGGGCCGGTCTTAGGGCAAGGTGAACGAGGCAACCGCCTTGGGCCCCCGCGCCTTTCGGGGCCCCGCACTTTGAAGAAACATTTTTTACTACTTTTTTCAATTTTACTACTATTTCGCAATACTTTTTTTCTTTTTTAAATATTTTTTAATACGATATCAAGAAAATTTAACAGGATAAAACGATTAGAAAAATAAAGTGTTTATATAATAAAATATTATCAATTATTATCATCCTAAATCATATTGCAAAAAGTATTTTTTTCCTAAGCATTAGTAAGCATTGATGGATTCAGGCGAACATTTTAATTTTTTTTTAAACGCCATTTTAGGCTTTAACTTGCTATTTAAAGACAATTTCAATTTAAGGACACCCTCACGTCAACCGAAAAGTCTTATATATTTAGCACCTAAGAACATAAATTTTGTTTCCGTTGCAAACTTTTTGGCAACAGTTTGTCTGCTTTGAGATATGACGAGATTTGTGCCTGGAAAAATGCCAGTGTGCGACTGTATGATCATGAAAAATCACAGGGACTTTATTATCTACTTTGAAATGTTTTGAGCTGCCATGGATAACAGGCTTACAGTGATATGCACAATTGACAAGCAAAGTAAAAAATTAATAAACATTGAAAAGGCTCGTTGGCATAATGTATTTCAACGTCTCATGGCCATTGTTCAATTTCTTGCTGAGCACATGACTTTTCGACATTAAGTGGATAAACTACATCAGGCACACAATGGAAACTTTTAGGGTCTCGAATCGCTGGCAAAATTTGATCCGGTTTTGTAGGAGCATATTCCAAGTATACAAACTAATAAAATTCATGATCACTACTTGTGAAGGCGAAATCAAAACGAGTTCATTTCGTTGATGGGAAATAAGGTAAGGAAAATTATTGTAGGAAGAGTAAAACCAGTAAATACTTTTCAATAATACTTGATTGCATACCAGACCAAAGTGATCAAGAACAGATGTCACTGACAATTCGCTATGTAAGCCCAGGAGGTGGAATATTTTGAAGTAATTAATGAACACTTTATACATTTTATAAAAGTAAAAGAAAGTACTATACAACACCTGCTTGATGTCTTACTATTGGAACTGACAAAATTTTGCTTAGATGTTTCTGATATCCGCGGTCAAGGAAACAACAACGGTGCGAACATGAAGGGGAATAAGTCAGGTGTACAAGCTTGTCTTTTACTATAAAAAGCTCGCTAGTGAATATAGTTTATAATGTTAAGTTATATATATCTATATTTATAAATTGTCAATTATCACAACACTTTGAGTTATTAACATCTTCATGAGTTTTAGGATCTTCAATTAAATGAATGAAACTGTACTAACTGATGTGAAAGTGATATTATAGAAATTTTAAAAAAATAATTAAATTTTTTATTTCCCATTATTTTAATAATAGATACGAGCCGCGGCATAGCATACGCCGCAGACTTGCTCATAGATAGTGTAAAGAACATCGGAAGGAGAGGGGAAGGACACAAAAAGCACCATGAAGAAATGAAAACAACGCAAGTGAACATCGGGGGGGGGTGTTGTGGATCTCAGACGCATTGTTGGTCTTGAGATATGCGCACTGAGGTTGTTGTTAACCCCCCCCCCTTTACTAACATCGCTTGCCAACCATAAACTGAGAACTGACCCACCGAGGGTCATTCGTCATGCCTATTTGCATACGACTTGCTCTTGTTCTGGTGAATTATATCTATAGAAGATTTGTGGAAATGCAAATTTTTGCATGGTCTGGATCCTCGTCTGCTGCCTTGGGGCCATCCATAAATGACGTCATGCACCTACGGAAGGAAGGGGGTCACACATTTGTGACGAGGGAGAGAGGGGTGTATTGGAACTGTGACATCACGTCTAAACGTGCAACTTTAAAATAAAAATAATAAATAAAAAAACAAACAAAAGTTGCACTTAAATATTTGATCTCTTACAATTTATTTAATGACGTTTTATATAGCTTCACACATGTTACGATAGTAGAAATCTGGCCTACACTAAATAAATACTTAAATGTAAATGACAATAAGTGATTTGAAACATGCTCATTATCAAAAAGAAAATAGGGCTTTTACGGGGGGGGGCGGGACTTTATGACGTCTAACTCTTTGTGACGACGTGTAGGGGAAGGGGGTGAAAAATAGGCCAAAATTGCATGACGTCATTTATGGACGGCCCCTTGGGTCCGGCTCATCTGTTCTGCCTTGGGCCCGCATACTCTAGGGTCGGCCCTGCACAAGTGTCTTAGAGGGTAAGTAAGGTCACGAGTCAGCAAAAAACACATGTACTTTTCAAAATCCCACTTCATTACAGATTTTAAAAAAATGATTTTTCATTTTGCCAAGTAGTCTGTAACATATTTCACCCCCACAATCACCCCCACCCTTAAAGACTAAGGTATTAATTGTACAATGTCGTTTAACAACAAAAATAAGGAAATAGAACGGTTTTTAGAAAACATAACAGTATTAGCAATGTAATGGATGAATGGAGGGTGTAAGTGAAAAATTTAGTTTGCAAACATAGCAAACAAAAACAAATTGAATGTTTTATATTAGAAAATTCAATGCAATTAAGGAAATAATTTTTTTTACTGCATTAACGATAAAGTTTTTAAGAGAAGTAATTTTTAATAAGTTTCAGAATTTTTAAAAATTGAAGTTATATTAATGATTGTCACTTTTTAAACAAACAACATGTTCTTTTACTTTAGACTTTTAAGCCAATGCGGACTTCATTTGAAATGTTGTCCCACCCCCATTTTAAAATTGTACAGTATGAAGACATCAAACTATTTCCACGAGCCCCATTGTAATATTATTTTAGAGATGTAAATTCAGCAAACAAACAAAACCATAAAAACTGAAGGTAATGAGGATTACTTCCATACAAACTATTTAAAACATACTTCCATACAAACTATTTAAAACATACTTCCATACAAACTATTTAAAACATACTTCCATACAAACTATTTAAAACATACTTCCATACAAACTATTTAAAACGTACTTCCATACAAACTATTTAAAACATACTTCCATACAAACTATTTATAACATACTTCCATACAAACTATTTAAAACATGTAATTCATTACAAAAAAGTAAAATAAAAAGAAATCAATTTCAATATTGTAAACATTAATTTATGTAGGAAGATCTTTTTAAAGAAGGAGTTCAAAAACACATGTCAATGATAAAAGAACCAATCTAATGTTATCTTTAAAATGTATGATGTAGAGTTAGCAACAATAATTAAAAAAAAGACATAAATTACCTTGACCTTGATTAACAAAATGATTAAAAAAACAATATCTTTTATTTAATGTACATGTATAAGTATAAGCAGTTTTATGTCATAACATCCAAACATCCTAATACTGAAACATTGTATTTCTTATTTATAAACAGATATAATATACACACATTTAATTAATCTCAAATATCTAAAAGCTCACATAGAACAATTTTTGAGGTTTAACTATAACATAAGAAACATTACAATTTAAGTTAGGTTTGAGACAACTCAAGTACAATTACACAAATATTGTACTCAGTGTCAATAACTTAGCTTTGACATTATGAGATTTTAAAATATAATTTGAAATAGTTAGATAGATAATACTATCATATTAAAGAAACTACAGTTTTTTCAATCAATTCTATTAAAATAAATCAATAAGAATTGCTTCATACACCAAAAAATTAAATATTTTGCATAAATATAATTCATCAACAGAATTAATTTTTACACGCTTTTATTTAAGTCACACTGTTTGTATGTTGTATCCATCCATCCATCCTTCCTTCAAATCTTGTAACGTAAAATTAAACCACTTCTGATGGTCCTAGAGATCTCAAAATTTTACCACATATAGATCGTGGTTGACAATGCATTGTATCAAAATTTCAGATCGATCGAATATACCGTAATTAAATTAATCAATTTTTACTTTATCTCTATTTATCACTATTTAGAATGTTTAGTCGTCTTCTAGAGTTGACCTCCACGGCTCACTGGTTTCACTCCAGCCCTCATTTATCAAATTCCCGTGTTTTTACATCAAGGGCAGGGG
Organism: Ampullaceana balthica; assembly: GCA_944989445.1. NCBI lineage: Eukaryota > Metazoa > Mollusca > Gastropoda > Lymnaeidae > Ampullaceana > Ampullaceana balthica. The sequence continues at coordinate 18,852 of CALYLW010000678.1, forward strand.
AGATCAGCGCGTTTCAGTCTGTAAATGTTTGTCGCGCGAAGAACATTAACAATACTTTTAGTTCTGTCTCATATATAAGGGATTTATAGTCAAAAACTTTGTCTTTACGGGTTGTTTAATTAACAATATCACAAAGTTATAAACAATTCGCACTAGAGGGATACATTTAATTTCAATGTGTTGATGTCAGAAGTGGTTTGTAAAGAGTTTTTATTATATGTTACAATAGAGCGATGATTCGTCAGGCGTGCTGGCCAAATCGTTACCGTCATCGATTGCCGACCTGGAGGTACGTGGTTCAAATTTCAGTTGGGGAAACTGTTTTCCCTTTAATTTTAATGCATAAATTTGTAATTTATATTTTTAATAATTTAGCTTTTTACCACTATCACATTTAAGTTATTGACAATGAAGTTTAACTAATTAAATTGAAAAGGTCGAAAAATCAATTAAAAAAAATGTTGATACTAAAATGTAGAAAATAAAATAATGTAAAAAAATCTTTTTTTAAAAAGGACACGCTTTTATTTACATATAGAAAGTGCACTAAAAAGAAGAAAATAAAAATTTTCTATGAAAACAGGTGAAATCGGTGAACCTATCTATTGCACATAAAAGCGTGGTTCGCTCATCACAACTCTCTATCGTGTACAAGGCTGCGAAACATAAAAACAAATTTGTATGAATATTAATAAACAGTAAATGTTTCACAACTTTGATCATATAAATGCTACTATCACATTAATTAGAAATATTTATCTATATGTAAGAAAATAGTTGCAATGAGAAATGATTTGTGATGGGCGCCCCACGCTTTTATGTGCAGTAGATAGGTTCACCGATTTCACCTGTTTTCATAGAAAAATTTTATTTTCTTCTTTTTAGTGCACTTTCTATATGTAAATAAAAGCGTGTCCTTTTTAAAAAAAGATTTTTTTACATTATTTTATTATTTTTAAAAAGAGAATTTCAATGGCATAAATATCATTTAGACACATTCCTATTCACAAACAATTATTGTGACAGCATGGCATATTTGTATGATTACCTTGGTCCCAAATGAGTATTTTTAAATCCTTTATATTAACTTGTGGCGTCTGCTTGCTTGATTGATGCTTTGAATGCCGAAAAAAACTTTGGATCGATTTTTAACCCACTTCCTCGTATGCTATCGAGCTGAAATTTTGCCGATGATAAAAATGATGTATCAAAATTTCAGATCGATCGAATGTACTGTAATTTAATTAATGAATTTTTAGATTATCTCTATTTATCTCTATGTAGCATGTTAATTTTTGTGCAGAGTGTCGCGGTGCGTATTATATTGAACAACCTTTTTAATATTTTCTGTCAAGCAGTGTGGTGTGGATTATTTTGACAATACTTTTTTTAAATTTTCCCGATCGGTGCGCATTATATTAAACACGTTTTACGAGACATAACTAAAAATTTTTTATTGTATTGCGCTGCGTATTATAATGAACATTCTTTTAGTTATGTCTCCTATATAAAGGGTTTATTGTCAAAAAATTTGTTTTTACGGGGTTTTTTATTTAAGAGATTTAAAAAAATTCCCATATTTTCAATATTAAAAGTCAAGCAGATGCAGAGCTGATTAGGGTGGTAATATAATTTTAAAATTTATCACCGGTTAAGTTTTAATTTCATTATTTAGTCTTAACAAATTGGCTTAACATGTATATAAATAATTTAAATGAAGTAATTAGAGGGTAAGAGGAAACCAGGTAGACAGAGAGAAGTTCTAGGTCATTACACATTACACATCGCAAGCTATTCACAAAGCTGTAACAAACCAGCAGGACTAGGAAAACACGAGTCTTCTGGGCCTAACAGGAAAATATATTACCACCTTTTAAAAATGTTGTTAGTATTTCAGAGGTTCACGTAAAGTTGAATTGTATATGGAGCCCTTTGAAATCACTATGAGTTAATAAGAAAATACTATTACAATAAATGGTACTTTAGGTCACCAATCACAGATGAGACAGTAAAATATGCTTCATCAAAGTCAAGCCGATTACAGCAATTTCTTTAAAGAGTACGCTTTAAATTTGACTTAGTTTCACAGTTGTAAAAATATTTGGTCTTGTGTCAAGTGTCTCTTGCGTGTCAAGTCTCTCTTGAGTGTCAAGTCTCTCTTGAGTGTCAAGTCTCTCTTGGGTGTCAAGTGTCTTTTGATGTTGATTTCTCAAGCAGAAGCTCCTCCATAATATTTAATGCCTGCCAGAGAACAAGAAAATGCATCTTAGGAATTTTTTTAAAAAAGATATCATACCCACCAAGTGTAAATAGTTTAAGAAGATTAAATATTGTATAAGATTAAATATTGTATAAGATTAAATATTGTATAAGATTAAATATTGTATAAGATTAAATGTTGTTTGCACTTTTTATAAAAAGAAGTATCATATTCTGAATAAATACAGAAATGGAGCCCTTGGATGTAAAATAAGAGTGAAGTATAGTGACAACAGATGGCCCTTGACTTGCTCTCACTGATCTGATGAATACATGTTGACACAGTGAAAATCCATAAGGAAAAATAGAGTTTTAAGCCTAGAACCAGAACTGTCCAGTGAATTTTTCTGTATTGTCATGCCATTTTAGCATTTTTCATCGGTTTGTTGAAAATGACAAAATCCCTTCCTTAATGAACTCAGAGACCCTAACATGTATACATTTTCATACATTGGACAAGGTATCTTATGGTATAGAAATAGTTTGTTTTTTATATTATGTATGTTGATATTGACCTTGACCTTCACAGAGTGAGTAAAAAATTTACTACTCATCTTCTGCATTCAAACCACCCTAACACCATATAACTTGTTCAAACTGTCATCAAACCAAGATTATCAGATACTAGAAGCAATACTCTTTCAGAAAATTTACAGTTATTTGAAAAATGTAATTTTGGTGAAATTTTTTCTTTCATAACCTTCAAACTTCGGTCTATCCAAAAACAAAAACAAAAGTAAATTATCTTACATTTAACTGACTTAACAAATTCCTTTTCTGAATGAATTCAATCAATTTTTTATTTACAATAATACTTGTGAAAACAAAGACCACAAACATGAATGTCTTTGATTATTTTTCTTTTCCGACTAAGACACTGGTCGGTCTGATGAATGAGGTGATGATCGTGGCACCCAACTTTGCAAGCAGGACAGGACACCAAAGACATTTCTATCTTCTGCCCTTTCTACTTATTTTATCTTTGCTTCTGTCACTGCCAACAAAGCAGTCTTTTTTGCCTTCCAATAAAAACAGCTGATGCACAGAGGTCTCTGTGTATAGCAAGACACATTTAATCCCAGGTGTTTGAACCTTTGTGTCAGAATTTGCTTTCACCGAAATTCAGCTTTTTAGACTGTTCAATAGTTCATCATCAAAAATTAAATTTTAAAAATTAATAGGCTCTGAACACATTTCCAAATTTATATTCTGACAGCAAACAGGATTTCTGACACTAAAATTAGGATCTATTCTGAGTCTGTTCTGCTCTATATCAATGCACTCCCAAACAAATTTGTCAGTAAAATCACATCACTATGACAGAGAGGTGGAGTGCTAATTTCATCAATATTTGACTCTATGTCGTCCTCACTGCTACTAGCACTATCATCACTTAGTTGTGGAAAGTCCATGAAATTATTATTTTAAATGGTCTCCAATTAAAATAAATTAAATAAAGATATTCGATATTGCTTTTCCGATCCAGTTTCAGACATTTTGGCAGTCAACAACAAATTTAGACAAAATTTCACTTGCGTTTATTCACAAAACAAGCACTGATAAAAACACGTTGGAAAACAGCAACACACGGAAACCGGAAAGAAATGCATTTCTTAAGAGTGATCTCCCCTTTCTCAACGTAAATAAAATATTCACATTTTTAATGACAATTTTACTAACTGCCGTTTTTATAGACCAGGACACCACAGAAAGGGGGATAACTGCCGACCATCGGCCGTTAGGAACAGTTCTGGGGTTAAAGGCATTTTTTAATAAAATTAAGCAATGTGTACCTTATATGCTCCTCTGTAAAGAAATTTGCCAGCAAACATTTCTAAGACTCGACTTAAGGGTCCAAAGTTCATTATACTGACTTGACCATGTTGTTCAAATTTTGTCCTGTGAAAAATTCAGACATGCCAGAAAAAAGTTATTTTGTTTTTTTAATCATTTCACAGTATAATAATTATAACAAATTTATACCATACTATAAAATAATAAGTGGAAGATAATAACAGTAATATGTGTTATAAAAAACTCTGACTTATATTTGTTTCATCCAATAGTTTTATCATAATAAAATTATTTCTGTTTGTTTATTGCTCATAACTAACTCAGTTAAAGGGAGATTATGTTTACAAATAAAAAAATTATGTAAATCTGGTTATCAAATTTGCCACAAAATTGAATCAGTAAAAACATAACAGCTGATAAATTTTAGAACTGCAATTCATTCTCAAATTTATTCAGTAAAAAAATGTTCAGTTCAATGACTTATACAACAATATTGTTCACGTCTGCCCCACTAAATTGACTCACCAGTTGGGATTATCCTCTGACGGTGCAAATTTTGATTCTTCAGACATCTGGGCGTAGTTGGCCCAGGTGATGTTCCGGGACTTTATCTTCAGACTGTTATTGTGGAGATTCAACCAGGCTTCTTCCTCAAGCAAGAATTCCTTCTCATCCAGAAAACTTAACTGCCAAGAATAAAATGTCAACTACATGTTTTCCCTGAATGTACCAAAGTAGCACTAAAGAAATAAAATTATGAATAATAACATTTCAAAATTTTCAACTTACTATTTTTAATAGTAATTTATATCCTTGTATAATTTATAAACCACTAGCAGACCCGTCGTGCGTTGCAACGATCAAAGTAAAAACGAAGAAATTTAAAGAAACCAATGAGTGGTATGTTTAAAAACAATTCTGAAGAAACCTTCGGGGGAAATCCAAGTTTCATAGCAAACGGATAAATAAATTAATAATTAAATAGCGTACAAAAGAAAAAACGATATTAAGGGCCCCGGCCCCAAAATGAGTGATATTATAGTTTTTTATTGCCATTGTACTCAAGCTATATTCTTCAATATCGTGTAACATTGAATAGGGAATACAATGATTAAAGTTCAGTAAAAAGACTTTTTCGAAGGAATGGAAATTAAGAGTTCAGTGCCCTATAGTAATATAGGCTCTTAAGCTTTTATATTCTAAGTTTTGTCAAAATCCAGTTATTTTCTCAATATCTAACTCTTAAACTACTTTTTATATACCTAAAATAGGGGGAAAATAACATTAAGGGGCTCCTGGCCCATTCGGTGCAAGAGGTCAATTTAAAAAACCTGTTCATTTTTATTGTGGCTATATTTCTCAAGCTCTTTAAAAAGTAAATAGGAAAAATATCTTAAACATATACGAAAAAAGATATTTGGGCCCCCAGCCCCGAAGAAATCGACATGAAAAGTTCAGAAACTTTAAGTATTTTATTATGGGCTACCAAGTTTTTGTAAACACAGTTTGGTTAAGATCCAATCATTTACTCTGTAGCTAACGCATAAACTATTTTTTTATAAAGCTCGTATAAGCAAAAAACGACATTAAGGGCCCCAGGGCCCAATTATTGCAAGAAATAAAGTGCGAAACATATGTTCCTTTGAAAAAATTTCAAAATACATACATTTATTTATATTTCTCAACATTGTTAAAAAATTTGAATGGACTATAAAATATTAAACATTTACTAAAATAGACAGTTGGGCCCCCTGCCCCGTGGGAATGAAAATTAGGAGTTCAGTGCCCTATCGTAATAGAATATAGACCCTTGATTTTGTATATACTAAAATGGGTCAAGATACATTAATTTTCTCAGTATTTTAATTTTTTAATTTAAAAAAGACATTTAGGGCCCCTGGGCCCATTTGGTGATAGGTGTAAATTTCAAAAACCTTTTCATTTAATTAAGTTTCCTCATAGATATATTCCTCAAGATCGTGAAAAATTGAATGGGGGAAAATACATTAAACATATACGAAGAAAAGACATTGGGGGCCCCCGGCCCCGAAGGAATGGACATTTGAAGTTATGTGCCCTATAGTATTTTAATATGGGCTACCAAGTTTTTGTATTGAAATTTTGGTTTAGATCCATTCATTTACTCAGTAGCTAACGCATAAACTAATTTTTATATATCTTATATAGGCAAAAAAGACATTAAGGGCCCCGGGGCCCATTCAGTGCAAGATATAAAGTTCAAAACCCCTGTTCATTTCAATTTGTATAATAATGGATACATGTGTCATTATTTGTCAAGATTGTTAATGACTGAATGGTGAATAAAATCGTAAACATTTAAGAAATGTGAATTTTTGGGCCCCCGGCCCCAAAGGAATGACTATTTGCAGTTCAGTGCCCTGTAGTATTTTAATATTGGCTATCAAGTTGTCATATACAAAGTTTGGTTAAGATCCAACAATTTACACAGTAGCTAGCGCTTAAACTAATTTTTATATAGCTTATATAAGCCAAAAATGACATTATGGGCCCCCGGTGCCCCATGAGTGTTAAATTTAGAAAACAAAGTTGCCAGTTACCATCCCAGGTAGGTACTTAACAGTCTCCAAAAATTTCATGACGATCGGATGAATGGTTTAGTCAGCTATAAAGGACATGCACACACACACACAGACATACTTTGATTTTTATATATATAGATTATCATGCTGGTATTATTACTCACTACTAAACTAATTTTAACATGAGTAATAGTAATACCACTCATGTTACCAAAGTTTTTTAAGAAGACTTAACCGGAGTTTAAAAAAAAACACACAACTAAAATGACTAGAATGAGGTGACAATTCTCAAATAAGAAGCTAAGAAAGTTTGAAGAAATAAGTTAAGAAGTGGTTGACCATCTTGTATAATTTTGGAGATGGACAGGCTAACAAATGGCTGGATAGACTAACAAAGAAACTGTGGTCAAAGAAAACACTCGACCATTTGGTGGAACTGGTTTATGTGGGAGAGAACCGAGTCACTAGCCGTATGCACATAGGCTAAGAAACTGTTTATCTAATCACTATTCCCATCTGTCACATAGTGTTTGAGAATGTCCACTCATGGGCGTCGGTGTTGATGGCAGCAAAATATCAGAGATGCATGAAGTGTGGAAAAGGAAATTCCCGATGGGAAGGTCGCATCATAGGAAAACACATGAAAAATGTAACGAGACATAAACAGGTCAGAGCACTGGGAAGACCCAAAAAGACATTGTAACGAGAGATGGACAAGGATGTAGTCAAGATGGAAAATTTGAAAAGATTTTGAGAAGAATGAAGAAATGAGAAGCTGTAGAGAGAAAATGTGTATTTTCTGGTGTCTGGTGGGAGTTTCAAAGAAAACCAGGAATTAATTTGATATACATGTACTGACATTTTTAGTTAACTGATATGAAATTTTAGGTTCAGTTTCTCACTTCTAATTTAAGTTGATATATTACACAAGGAATCTTCTTGACCCTCACCTTTCTCATTATCCTAGGTATAACATTTTCACAGAAAGCTAAACGTCGTCTGTAGTCTATACCTTTGGTCCAATCTTTTTCATGGAAAATAAATATCAGTGAGATTTGTAAAATTATACACATGAATATTTAAGAAATAAATTAAGTGGCTGGTTAATTTATAACATTGCTATTTACTTAGTTAAATAAAAAAAATTTAATATTCAAAGTTACCTATATGACGCTCAACAGTTTCCACTTTCAACACAAACTTCTCCTTATCTGTTGGGTACTGTTGGGAGTAAGAGATTTAGGGACATGTCGTAAGTAAACACAATAATTGCACATTATAATGTAGGGGTAAATAACATGATGGAGAAGAAATGACAATGAAGCATAGCACCAATTAGAAATATTTGACACTATGTAATATTTCAACTACTAAGTCCTTCAAAACTTCACTTAAGACGCAGTGTTTCAAAATTTATTTTCAAAATTAATGAAACAATATTTCTTTTTAATGATTAACGTAGCTTATGTGAAACGTATTGTCATTTATGTAGTTATTATGATATGGATGTTTATTTAATTATTATATGTATGTTATTATCTCCATGTAAAGCGCTGTGAGCCCGGCTCCTTTCTGGGATACAGCGCTATACAAATTATCAATTTATTATTATTATTAATCTGACCCTTCAGTGAGACTGCTACAACAGAAGCTGAGGACGGAACTGATATAAAATGGAATCACTCTGTGACCAAGAGGATGAGTAAATCAATCTAAAACTGTCGCATAAATTAGTTGATTCCCTTAGTTTTAGTTTTCATGATGGAGTTTTCATCATCTGCGTCAACTTACCTGCAAAGTGGCACTTTAAATTTTAAACAGATCACGAAAATTGTTTAATTACAACATTTCTATTCCTTGATCTGAAAACTTTGGAAATACCAGCACATAATGGTGCAATCAGACTGACAGGAAAATTAGAAGTGAACACTTGACTTAAGAACACTTCGCTTATTTTATTGATGAAACAGAAACAAAAAGAAGATGTGTAGGCTCGGAATAGTCAGAAACTAGAAGGTAAAAAATAATGTGGTTTTAATTCAGAAAGAAATCTCCAGCCGAGCCCCTTCTTAACTTAAAAAAGCAATGAGTTCAATGCGTGTACAATAACAAGTACAGTAGTGTAATTAGTGTAAGAAGTGTATACGTATGAGTATGTGTACATCTTCCTGTCTCCTACTCTTGTTGATGATTCCTTAAGATATTTTTTGTTCAAGCATGTATTGATGGTGTTTAGTTATATAACATATAGTTATTATAATAATAAATAATGTCAAATAATGTTAAGTATTATTAAGATTATTAATATTAACTATAATAATTTTTTATTATCTAAATTTGTTTAGTTTTAATTAAATATTTTCGTACTTTCATGAAATGTGTGTGGACTACCAGGTGGATAGGATATTTAAAAACGTGGATTATATCCACTGACACGACCATGGCTCCGTTTTGCTATTCCCCTCGCATTCACACTATTAAAGATGCTACATCTACATGACCCATCTTTCTTTCCTCTCGCTGATGACATAATACCCAGTTTCTTTCTACTTTCGCTTCAAATATGATTAGTGTATGACGTCATAAAACATGTGCTACTTCCGCCGAAATGGTAATATTTGGGATTGGAACAGTTTTAGTAAGTGATTAAAGTTTGCAACTACATGTACAATGTAAATTGCTTTCTATTTAATGTACTACTTTGTGAGGGTATCTAAAATAGCTCTAGTGCACTTTAAAATATTTATTTAGAGATATTTAAAATGAAAAAAGCTATAGTTAGAGATTGGTTAAGCTTTTAAAATTATTTGGTGTCGCAATTGGTTCAATTTAGTACTCAAAATATTTTTGAAATCCTGAATTTGATTGATAGGAACCTTGGCTTCCATAATACAGCAGTTATGAGTAGTTATACAATTACTTATATAACCCTGGATGGAATCATAAATTATGGGCATGATGATTGATGTAATGATTCAACTTACTGTAATATAATTATTATATTTCTCTAGTTGATTGGCCCACTTTTTCTGGTGCATGTAATTCATGTAAATGTGAAAATAAATTGCTGTAAATGTGACAATGACTTACTGTGGATGCAACAAGAGCACATTGTAAATTTGACAACGACATAAAAATAACGACAGCGCCTGTTAATGAGACAATAATCACAAGACGGTTTGAAATAATTCTTTTATTATCACAGTTTGAAAGTATCAGTATAGGGACTTTTTACAAGGGAATAAATTGAACATAAGACAAAAATTAATTATTTCAAGACACTAAATTAAATGTGAGTATCACATAATTCAACAGCTGAAATTGGGAGTAACACTGAACACTATACAACAAATTATTTATTTGGATTTCTATTTTCACAGCCAATAAGCTTTTTGGCTTTAACAAATTTAAATAAATACCAATGATAATAAAGAAAGTGAAAGAAAAGAGCGAGATTTGTCTACTGTTCCTATTTATAAAACGTTTCTTTGTTCACTCTTTCTGGTGACGTGTAGCTCTGTAGTTTCATGTGTATAGTAACAGCTATAACACTCAGCCAATGCAGACTGCATTGGTCAGTTCATAGGTGTGACGGCAATCAACACAGACTGCATTGGTCAGTTTATTGATCTGATGACAGCCAACACAGACTGCATTGGTCAGTTTATTGATCTGATGACAGCCAACACTGCATTGGTCAGCTCAGTTATGGAGTTCTAATCCTCTGAATCATAATCATTAACTATTCTCCCATTGTATACTGGTGGGTCATTTGTCAACACCATTTTCATCATTATCAAATATTGTTTCAATCTTGACACATGTCATAGTTTTACCAGGTTGCATGATAAATTTATATGAGATCACATATCTAAGATCTGTCAGGTCAGGTGACCATTGGTTCTGTGCTAATATTTAAACTTAAATATGGATCTATTGTGCAACTACCTAGATAGTTCTAGCAGCCATCTTATTATGTAAATACTGTAATAATATGCAATAATCTTCTGTATAGTAGGAGCGCCTGCAACAGATAAGATAAGATAAGTAAGTATGTGACACTTTTATCAAGTTTCCTTGCATGATGCTGATTGGTGGATATTTTCAGAAATTCTCCACAGCTTGGGAAATCTTATCTGTAAAATAAAAAAATAAACATTTGTTAACAATGAGTCATTTATTTTTATCAATATGTTTTCTCCCATTGAAAAATTATGTCATAACAGAGCGAAATTTAAAAAAACCTCTTAAAAATGAAACTCAAAATCTTGGTGGTTTGTGCTCTTCTTACACACTGTTACTAAAAACAAAAAAATTAATTAAATATTTAATGTTATGTTATTTTTCTTAACACAAATTATTCTTTCAATCTATTTCAGCAGTTACCGTAAAGCCAAATAGGATTTTTTTAAAAACTAATTTACCAAACAACTTCCTGTTTCAATGAGCAATGAGTGAGTCAGAGGTTAATTTTGAGATACATTTAAAAAACAAAACAGACGAGGACGCCGACCTGTTGAGAAAGCTCTCTCTCTAATGCGGTGACATCAACCAGTGGAGCTACAGAAGGTCGACCATGTGCACATTGAAACGGAAGGTCACAAGTTGTTAAGGCAGACAAAAGGTCTTGGCATTCTGCTAAAGTAAGTTTGTCTCCAAATTTGACAGCACCTGCAGATATCACATCATTGGATCCAGAAATCAAAATATCCCCTACTATTGGATTTATGATATCAACAAGTACCATACTATATATTAGAATTAATATATATAAAAAAATAACCCCCTTTCCAGTCCATGACGGACTATAGGGCATGTGAAGTAGCGTTCACAAGTTTTTATTTAGCCACCACTAACGAGCAAGGGATTGTGTGGCCAGCACAATGCCCCTGGGGCCTCGCCAGCACCGAGAATAGAACCTGTGACTCTCTTCTGTCTCAGTTCGGCAGTCCAGCGCGCTACCGCTAGACCACCGCAGCCCTAGAATTAATATATTAATATAAATATATATCCATTTCCAAAATGAATTACAAAAAGCTAACTGGCAAGTACGACCAGCTAAGACTTACCATGACACGCCTGAGAACATAGAAGTTTATGAATGGTCAGAGGCATACGACCGCACGCTCCATTGGTAGACTTTATTAACTAAAAATATTGTTTTACACAAAAGATGTTTTATTTCATGTTTTTTGTTTTTTAAATCATGAAACTCAAATAAAAGAAATGGTAATGGATATTTTTTATATTAACAAAGCAAACTTTTCATCACATTAAAAATGTTGTTATAATTATGTAAGCATTTTTAACACCATGACATCAAACTAAATAATGAAAGTTTGAGAATTTTTATCAATTTAAAGTTCATTACTGTTTTGTTTAGAATAATTTAACCACTTTCATAGTTATTTATTTTGGAACAAACTGATGCATTTAAAGTTTGTACCCTCGACAAATAGGCTAACATTATTACATGTTTATACTTTAATTTGATTGAATGAATTACTGACAAAAAACAAAATAAACAATAAAATGTGTACCTATAAATAAGCTTTCATACAATGTACAAACTAAACAATAAAATGTGTACCTATAAATGAGCTTTCGTACAATGTACAAACTAAACAATAAAATGTTTAACTGTACTCAAGCTTTGATACAAAGTATAGTCAAATACAAATATATACCTGTACATGTTCTTTGATCAGTTGCTGAAAATAAATATACATTGTCTTTATTTCAAAATGGAAGTACATGATGATTGGATATGGCAATTGCTACATCAAGAATGTTCATTTAACTTCTAACAGAATCTGAACTGATAAACATATCTTGGAACTATAGGAATAAGAACAAATATTTGGGAAATATATATTAAAAACTAAATCTTAATAAATGTTTTATAGAAAGCTGTGTGGAAATTTAGATGGACATATTTAAAAAAGAAAACCATTGTTACCTCAATTTTTTCTGGAAGGCTTTGAGATTTTCTCTTAATCTCCACACCGTCTTTCTCGGCAAGGCAAACAGGAGCTGAACAAATATGGACGACATTCCTACGAGTCGTATCACAGACAAATTTCACACCTGAATGTAAACAAATATGTATGACATTTCTACAAGTCAATCACTCATAAATCTGACAGAATGTAAACAAATATATATGACATTTCTGCAAGTCCTATCGCAAATGTGACACCAGAAAGTAAACAAAACATACCCACTTACACATTTTATACCTCTAATTTTTAAACAATTTTATAGAAGTTTTAAAATCATGTTTAAGTGCAGTGAGGAAACTGATTAGTCTGTTTAAATTGAAGATTGTCAAAAGATACAGACCAATTCTGTTGAACTCTTTGCTAAAGGCCTTCATAAGCCGTAGGTCATCAAGGTCCATGGTCAGCACATGAGGTGGACTTAGGTCTGACCTTTTTATTGAATCCCTTCTCACACCGTCCATAACTTCATAAGTTTCTGATCAGAAGAAATAAGTTGAAATTAGTTTTTTTTATAAGACTGTTGATACAAATATAAAAATTTCATTAAGAGATTTCTGATACAAATGTAAATAATAATAAACTTATAAGCCATCTGATACAAATGTAAATAATAATAAACTTATAAGCCATCTGATACAAATGTCAATAATAATAAACTTATAAGCCATCTGATACAGATATCACTATTTATTTACAGGCCTGTGATACAAATGTAAATATTAACTTATAAGCCATTTGATACAAATATCAATATTTATTTACAGGCCTGTGATACAAATGTAAATATTAACTTATAAGCCATTTGATACAAATATCAATATTTATTTACAGGCCTGTGATACAAATGTAAATATTTACTTATAAACCATTTGATACATCAATATTTATTTACAGGCCTGTGATACAAATGTAAAGGTCTATTTATTTCTAGGCCCACTGATACAAGAAGATATATAAAAGCAGCTCCTGAGTTGCTCAGAATGTTTGTGTTGTGCATTAAAATAGATTCCCTAAATCCCATCTAATGAGAGTCAAGGTATTAAACTAAGGAAGAATCAACACTAATTTCTTAAAGATGCCTTCAAACAGGTCTTAGATTTATTTTATCTTATCTTATCTATACAGACGCTCCTTCTATGCAGAAGATAGTTGCGTCCACAGACCATGACCGATGATCTGTTGGCAAGTGATGCAGCATTCACAGGCCACGGCTTTGTGGGTTCCACGCACTACCCAGCCGCCTAACTACATGTAGTGTTAGGTACCCATTCGGAGCGGGGTGACTCAGGGACGCCCTGGGCCCCGGGAACAAGCCCTTGCCTTCACACGGATTCGAACCCGTGACCATCGGTACGACAGTCCAGTGCGCTGCCACTCGACCACCGCATCCCGTATTTTACAAGCAGACCAACTATATTCAGACACATGATTACAACATTTGAAAATATTAATGCAAACATGTTTGTACCACGAGTTAGTTGTTCAAGGCGAATCCTCTCGTGGACGGCATGTTGATCAAACAAGACCAGCAGTAAACTTTGGTCGTAACTCATGGCTGAATGGTGCAGAAAATAAGGGAAGTTTCATGATGAATATTGAAAAAAAATTATCATAAACTGAACCCCATTTTGTAGTTTGTAGCAATAGAATTAATTAAATTAATGTTAACTGTAACTTAAAGTATTTTTAGTTCTTCAATCAAACTTGACCTGATTTACTAGAAGCTGAATGACAAATTCTCTGACAATTCTATACAAAACTGTTGCTCGTATTATTATTTTGTTGAAAATGTTTATGACTTTGGGTTAGATTCAAGACAAGAAAATTTCTGAAAAATGTCTGCTGATAGAGTATGAGTAACACTTGTTGAAGGGGTTCATTCTGATTTAACTTCAGTGCTAAATAACAAAACAAAATGTTGCATTAAATTTATAATCCATTTATAGTTAGCTACCTCGTGATCTGGTCTGTGACTTTTCAATCAAACATGCAATAAATTTACAATCTATTTGTCCAATGACCTAGATATGAAATGAAGAAGAAAAAAACAATCAGAAAATTGGCGCAAAGAATACACAGTTTAAATAACACACTTGATTTATGATTGATAGTGCTGCAGGATATTATTGGCTGGAGATCATATATATAGAAAATGTGTACATTAATTTTTCATAAATTCCTATTCAATATAAGTGCCAGGTATAAGAATAAATTAATAACTGGTCTTAAAATATTGAATTAAACTTTTTGCTAAATTCATGTTTCAGAAATATAACATTTAAAAAATGGCAAAATAAAAAAAAACACTATAAATTGAGAGCCAGAAAATCACAAATATTAATTTATTAAAAGAAATAGTTTATCAATTAAGGACATCCAAATATTACATTAGCAATAAAGCTGAACATTAGGCAGACCCCCCCCCCTAATTTCCTTAATTGTTTTTTAGTAGGTAATGTCTATTATCATTCTGCTTCATTTTAAAAATAATATTTTTTTATCAATTAGAAACAAGTTCTTGGATAAAAATCAAGAAAAAATGTTAAAGTACCTTGACGTTAGTTAACATGTCTTTAGTGAACTCGACCAGTGATAGGGAGTTGAAACAAGAACGCGCTGTCTGACCAGTGGGACAAATATCTGCATGCATCGTTGGCTGAACAAACAAAGAAAACAGAAACACATTTTAATTCTAAATCACAGAAAAAAGATAGGCAAAAATTAAAAAAATGTCACAGAATATTTACTCTGTTTATAACAAAATAATATCTAGCATTGTTTTAATTAATATTTTTAGCCAATTTAGAATGATGGAAGACTATAATTGATTTATCACCAGAGCAAACCTGAATGGGAAGACTAAATGATACCCAGTGCAAACTGAATGATGAAGACTATAATTGATATATCACTAGAGCAAACCTCACCTGCTTGTAATGTAAGAAAACAGGGTTACTCCACTTGCTCATGAGAGTTGTCATATCTGCACCGATTTCTTTTTCTTTTGAAACATAACAAGAATGAAAGACTATGTTTAGTAGACAATTGAAATACACACAATTAGCCACATTTTACAATACACACAATTAGCCCAAATTTTACAATACACATATACTTTATACAACACACCCACTTAGGTTGTTTTCATTACTCAGAAAAGAATTTTACTTTTTTTTAAAATTCTGCTACCCAAGTTTCAATAGCACACCAAGCAATGAGAGTGACCCACCATAAACAGTTCGTTCCCCTCTCTCCACTTGGACAGTGCGTCAGAGTTTTCTTGCTCTTTAAAACTGTTGACCATATCATGAAGGCAGAGTCTCTGGCTGTCTGTGAGCTGGACTGACAACTGTTCTGGTTCAGTACTTGCTACAGGTGCCCCTGACAACACACATGAAGGTAAGATGGTGCTTTCAATGATGAGGCACAATGCTAATATTAATTAAACATGAAATTGCATTGTAGTGAATATACAGCTCATTTTGATAACTGCACATAATTGAAAAAATTATGTTTTTATGTCGATAAAGATCAGGGTAGAAGATTCATGTTTATAAATTTATACAAAGATTCTAATCCAGGACCATAATAAAAAAAAACGTAAAAAACCAAGAGACATAACTAAAAGAATGTTCATTATAATACGCAGCGCAAGACAATCCAAAGATACAAAATTTTAGTTATGTCTCGTAAAACTTGTTTAATATAATGCGCACCGATCAGGAATATGTTTATAAAAAGTATTGTCAATAAATTGCGCGACAGGAAAGGTTGTTCAATATAATACGCACTGCGACACTATAGCAAAAAAAGTTAACAAGTTACATAGAGATAAATAAAGATAATCTAAAAATTCAATAATTTAATTACGGTACATTCGATTAATCTGAAATTTTGATACATCATTTTTATCACCAGCACGAATCTGCCTGCAAAATTTCAGCTCGCTACCTTACGAGGAAGTGGGTTAAAAATCGATCCAAAGTTTTTTCGGCACTGCCCGCTCACCCGCCTGCCTCAAGCAGACACCACGAGTTAATATAAAGGATTTAAAAATAAGCAAAATCGATTACACCAATTTCCACACTGACAGTAGCATAGTAAAACAATTTAACCACCTATGTTCCCTTTAAGCTGCCAGCTGCACAGTTATCTAACCGCCACCGCGCAGCAGTTTAGAAATACAGCAAAGCAAATTTTTGATAAGGACAATATCATATCTGTGTTTGTGGGGTGTAAAACTTTGCACACAAAAATGGCAGCTGTGCAACTTTACACACGAGTTTGTTAATTTTGGTACCCACCAGTTTAACAATGCACTCACCCTTTGACAGTTAAACAATGCACCCACTCTGTGAAAGTTTAACAGCTTAACAATACCCCTGCCCTTTCTTTGACAGTTTAACAATGCACCCAGTCTTTGAAAGTTTAACAGTTTAACAATGCACCTAATAATAATAATAATAATTGATAATTTATATAGCGCTGTATCCCAGTAAGGAACCGGGCTCACAGCACTTTACATGGAGATCATAACATACATATAATAATTAAATAACCATTCATACCATAATAACAATATAAAGGACAGTACATTACACATAAGCTACGTTAATCATTAAAACAAATGTTGTTTCATTAATTTTGTAGATACATTTTGAAAAGATGCGTCTTAATTAAGTGCAGTCTTGAAGGACTTCGTAGTTGGAATACTACGGATGTGTAATGGTAGAGAATTCCATTGTTTGGCTGCACAAAAACCTACCCTTTCTTTGACAGTTTAACAATGCACCTACCCTTTCTTTGACAGTTTAACAATGCACCTACCCTTTCTTTGACAGTTTAACAATGCACCTACCCTTTCTTTGACAGTTTAACAATGCACCTACCCTTTCTTTGACAGTTTAAAAATGCACCTACCCTTTCTTTGACAGTTTAACAATGCACCCACATTAAGGATCTCAACAATCATGTGATTCCCAAAGAAAGATTACAGATAGGGGAAGACAACCCACATAATGATGACAAGTGTTATTACCAGAGTTATCCAGCGTTTGATGTTGATCAGAAATCTCTGGCCAAAGCTCTTCACTGACCGTGTGACCAGATTCACTGTTGATGTACAGTCTTCTACCTGGCATTTAACATTACAAACAAATCTAATTACAATCTGGATGCTTAAAACCCAATGCTGTGAAAAAATATCGGATGTGCCTAATCACAAATAAATGTGTTTTAAACAAGACTCACAATTCATGACCAAAAAAAATGCAGAAGTCATGATTCATGGCCCACATGAAAGTGACCTTTCAGAAATCACATTTGGGAGCTAAAAATCATTCACAAGAATTCTATTCAAAGTTCCTTAGGTCACTTTTATAATAAAACATTCCCTTAAAGAACCTAGGTTGTTATTTCTTTAAAGTAAGGAACTTAGATTGTCATTCCCTTAAAGTAAAGAACTTAGATTGTCATTTAAAGTAAAGAACTTAGATTGTTATTTTTTTAAAGTAAAGAACTTAGATTGTCATTCCCTTAAAGTAAAGAACTTAGATTGTTATTTTTTTAAAGTAAAGAACTTAGATTGTTATTTTTTTAAAGTAAAGAACTTAGATTGTCATTCCCTTAAAGTAAAGAACTTAGATTGTTATTCAGTTATCAACCTCATGTTTCTAAAAACAAGAGAAAAAAAAAGAAAACAAAAAGGAAACAAAAAGGGAGAAGGATGTGGTGAAATATAATACATTTTAGAGTTAACTTTACTTTATATAAGGCACATACCAGTAATGCTGTCAGAAATCTCTTGCCAGTGATTGCCATTGGTCTTAATCAATTCACCAACAACTCTGTTTTCATCAGATGACCTTGACACTTGATCAGTCTTGGAAGACGGGGACCTATCACTTTCAATAGCAGTGGTGGAAAGGGCATTGAGATTTTTAACAAACTCAGGGATAAGGGGGGACTACTTCTGTTGGTATCTGTGCACCAGAGTGTTCTCCCTTGGCTAAGCTGGTCTGGCACTGTTCCCCCTGAGCCAAGCTGGTCTGGCATTGTTCCCCCTTAGCCAAGCTGGTCTGGCAGAGTTCTCTCAGTACCTTTAATGGCTGAGGTTTACAGTGTGCACCATTCAGGGCTCCACTGATGGACACAAAGGTCACCCTGGGCTGAGGGGTGCACATATTGTCACCCTGTCGTTGTTCTTGGCAGGTCACTCTGGGCTGAGGGGTGCACATATTGTCCCCCTGTCCTTGTTCTAGGTGGGGCAGCAGTTGGTCACTTCGGCTCTCCCCCTCCATCACAGTTACATGGCTGACGTCCCTTGCAAGAGAATCTGCTGGCGGGCCTAACTGTTCAAGCTGTAGCACCAGCTCTTTGCCACTACTGATGTGTTGTGTACTTGCATCACTTACATGATTTCTGAGTTCCGAGCCCATCTGGTGTTTTGGTGAGTTTGTCAGCACCAGCGGTGGCTGTGACAGGTCATTTGGATGGGACTGAGAAATACAGCTGCTCTCGGCTATAGCTGAGCCTGCTAACTGATTCCTCTCTCTTGAATAAGTTTGTGTGGAGGGTGTCAATTCAACATCATCGTGAATATCATGAGTTGCGACAGCCGACTCAGATACAGTCAATACATGATTTGAGGGTAAACTAGTCCTCTGATTGTCAGTGTTACCAAACAAAGACTCTGATCCGTCATTCACTTGCGGATTAATGTATGGGGAAAAAAACTCTCTCTGCTGTTATGTATCCAAAGATTGAAAGGGAATCTCGACAACCTAAAGATAATTTACAGACAGATCTGTTGCGTTCTTGAGCACAGGGTACGCTATCATCACTGCAATGTTCTTGAGCACAGGGTACGCTATCATCACTGCAAGCATTAGTCTGATGTTCTTGAGCACAGGGTACGCTATCATCACTGCAAGCATTAGTCTGATGTTGTTGAGCACAGGGTACGCTATCATCACTGCAAGCATTAGTCTGATGTTGTTGAGCACAGGGTATGCTATCATCACTGCAATTATTATAAACCATTATTTTGGAGGTTTCAATGCCATCATTTGCTACCTGAAAGCTACCTTGTGGTTCATGACGTTTACAATCATCATTCAAGTCAGCATCTTTATCACCATATTTATGCACATCAGCCCCCGTCCCATTGTTCAGACAAACTTTTTCTCTCATAACTTCAAGGCTCTGAGGGTTTAGGGGGCTGATGGGCGTGGCAGTTCCATTGCTGACAGCATCTCCATAAACTGACGTACATTTATCTAAAAAGTAGCTACTGGTAGGTTCTGATGTTGTTCTGTGGCCATACGAGCCTTCCCCCAAACTTATTGATCTACATATCGTTGAGATTCCAGACTTGTCTGTGACAAACTGATATTCTGACGGCTTGGCATCAACCACATTTTCAGTAGGAGGCTCAATATTTCCTATCATAGACCTTAACCTTTGAACTCTAGCAGCTAGTGGAGTGCATTTGTTCTTTGATTGGGATATTTTCATAGTTGCACTTTTAGAAGGTGAGTTTGTTTGCATCAAATGAAAAGATCTTGTGGGATCTGAGGTTAAGTCATTGTTAGGAAAAGATCTTGTGGGATCTGAGGTTAAGTCATTGTTAGGAAAAGATCTTGTGGGATCTGAGGTTAAGTCATTGTTAGGAGAAGATCTTGTGGGATCTGAGGTTAAGTCATTGTTAGGAAAAGATCTTGTGGGATCTGAGGTTAAGTCATTGTTAGGAAAAGATCTTGTGGGATCTGAGGTTAAGTCATTGTTAGGAAAAGATCTTGTGGGATCTGAGGTTAAGTCATTGTTAGGAAAAGATCTTGTGGGATCTGAGGTTAAGTCATTGTTAGGAAAAGATCTTGTGGGATCTGAGGTTAAGTCATTGTTAGGAAAAGATGATCTTTCAAGTTCTGAAAGTGAGGATGTCATGGTTGCTGTTTGTGACAGTGGATGTGACGTATCAGAGATGATGTCATTTGACATGACATCTGCACAAGGTTGATGTTCAAAGGGTTGACATTTGTCGGATTTGTGATGGGCATCCGAGTGGTCACCAGTGGGGTCCAGCGGTTCAACAACTGGACTCATTGTGCAGGTGACAGTTTGACTGTCTGGGCAAACCAGAGTAACTGGCCTTCTAGAACTGTCCACCGTTTCATGTGTGTCAACAATACTAGAGATTTGAGCAGGGAGACAACCTGCATTGTGACACATGATGATATCATTCTCTAATCTAGAGCCCACATGGCAAGGGAGATCATTCTTCTCCTCACTGTGGTTTATTTCACCTCCGATGCCACCAGGTCCTCCCACAGGAGAAGATTCACTTGTCTCTTGTGAACATGAAGACAATCGTAGGCTGAACCCGCCTGAGGCAAATACAGAATGTGACATGACATTTTCCGGGCCCCTGTCGGGAGAGCTGACATCTTCTGTGCCCCTGTCGGGAGAGCTGACATCTTCTGGGCCCCTGTCATGAGAGCTGACATCTTCTGGGCCCCTGTCGGGAGAGCTGACATCTTCTTGGTCCCTGTCGGGAAAGCTGTAAGACTTTCCGGGTGTATTTACAACTTCTGTGGCCACCAAATCAGGCAATGCGTCTGCTGAGTTGTCCACCAGTTGTTGATGACTGACCAGACAGAATCCCTGGGAACTGTTGACAGTATCAGTTTGTGTTGAGCCAACAGTTTTGGTGACAAAACCTTGAGACAGTTCATCAACTTGATCAGAACCTGAGCCAGCGTTTGGACCTTGAGACAGTTCATCAACTTGATCAGCACCTGAGCCAGCGTTTGGAACAGAGTCTCTCTCACAGTCAGGCTGCAAGCTAACTAAAGTGGTCACGGATGAAGTTAGAAGAGTGGGAAAACTTGTTCCCTGGTGAACACTTGTTCCCTGTGGAGTGTACATGCTGAAGGGCAACGGTACGCCAGATGGGCACTTTGAATGTGACATTGAAACCTGACTGGTCGGCACGACAGACTCAGGGCTGACTTGATCCAAGGGCAGACTTAAAACAACCGAGACTTTTGGTGTTCCAACTTCATCCCCCCGTGTTTTGTGTCCATGATTGTTGTACATACTAAATGGCAGACATGTCTTCTCTCCAGTCTCACGTTCACGGCAACAGTTATCTTGACATGATGACCTCCCCTTGGTTACACTTTCATTGGGAATTTGTTTCAGAGACGTCCAACCATCACATGTCTGTCTGCCGTCACATATCTGTCTGCCGTCACATGTCTGTCTGCCATGACAGCATCTGCTGGCAGGGGAGATAAGAGGATTAGCTTTGGCTGATGGCTCAGACAGATCGTTTGTATTTCTGACATAGACTAAATCAGTATCTTCAACAAAGGCTGAGTCTGAATGTGCCTCAAGTCGTTTCTTATAAAAGTCGACACCTTGCACTTGTTTGTTGTATGTGAAGGTTCTGAGGAATTCAGATCGTGTGGAGCTTCGTGCGTCAGCTTCATCTAAGTCCATGTTACCAGCTACCTTCTGGCCTTTCATTAATTTGGCTAACTTTGAGGCTTGGCTATCACTCTGCTTATATGATCTCTTTTGGCCTATTCCCCTGTCACTATGAGCCATTGTCCTGTCAGAATGAGCCAGTCCTCTCTCACCAAGAGCCATCCCCCTGTCACTATGTGCCAACCCCCTGTCACTATGTGCCAACCCCCTGTCACTATGAGCCATCCCCCTGTCACTATGAGCCATCCCCCTGTCACTATGAAACACCCCCCTGTCACTATGAACCACCCCCCTGTCACTATGAGCCATCCCCCTGTCACTATGAGCCATTCCCCTGTCATTATGAGCCATCACTTCATCTCTGTGACACATCTCTACTTCATTGTGATTGATTCTCCCACCATCACCATCAACTAGTTGCCTGTCTGTTTGACACAACACTCCATCACCATGACCTATGACCCTGCCATTATAAGAAGTTGTCTCTTTGTCTCTTTGAGCCATTTCTCTGTGACATTGATGTGAGTTTGATCCTCTCAGATTTTTTCCAGCTTGTGATAGCTGAGAAGAGACAGACTCATCACATTGTCTTGTTCTATCAGAGACAGACTCATCACATTGTCTTGTTCTACCAGAGACAGACTTATCACATTGTCTTGTTCTACCAGAGACAGACTTATCACATTGTCTTGTTCTACCAGAGACATGCTCATCACATTGTCTTGTTCTACCAGAGACATGCTCATCACATTGTCTTGTTCTACCAGAGACAGACTCATCACATTGTCTTGTTCTACCAGAGACAGACTCATCACATTGTCTTGTTCTACCAGAGACAGACTCATCACATTGTCTTGTTCTACCAGAGACAGACTCATCACATTGTCTTGTTCTACCAGAGACAGACTCATCACATTGTCTTGTTCTACCAGAGACAGACTCATCACATTGTCTTGTTCTACCAACAGTTTCATAGCTAGAGGTATTTCTATTGGACTCTGTGATTTGCACCTCCATCCTTGGCTGCTTTGGTCCAAGCTCATCTGCCTGATTGGCCACTGGTGTTTTGTACAAGTCGCCAAGAATGTTCACGACTCTGTGTGCCGACTGGCGCAGTTGTTGTAATGTGTTTGTGATTAGCCCAGCCTTCTTGGCTTCATCGAGAGTTGTAACGTTGCCATCTCTCAGCCTTTTTAGCGTGGAATGATAGTGCATTGATTTACTGAGAGTGATTTCCCTTACTGGGCGGGCCATTTTAGTCCTGATAAAAATTTCTTCGGTGTCATTGACCTGGTTAAGTCTGGATACAGGGAAAAGTAATTCAGATTGTTCTGTCTCTTCACCAAGGTCTGCTGCTCCTGGGAGTCCCTTGGTGTTACTCTGTGTCATTGTTGAATTCATAGAGCCACTTAAGGTGGCATTCAAATCTTTAATGTGTGCTGGACATCTATAGCCTCCATTATTTTTCACTGAATCACTTTCTCCACTGTGTAAACTGATGCTGTCTGTATGTGCCTGACCTGGGAGAAGTTCTTCATTATTTTGTCCAAATAAATAATTTCCTTTTCTTTCTCGAGGTTCACCTAAACAAGTACCGACATTTGCTGAAACACTTCGACGACCTACTCCGGGCATAAGGCTGTTGGCCTCGGGACAACCTTTTGGGACCTTTGGTCTGCAAATAGACTTTGAAAACAAACCATTTGAAATGTTTGTAAACGACAGCTGTGCTCCTAACACAGGTGATGTATCTGTGCACCTGACAGATTTTTTATGACGAGTCTTTACAAATGTTCCATCTTCACTTTCTTCTCTCTCACTGTCTGCATCACTTTTGTTAGGCTCCTCATCTTTCCCGTCCTCAATCCTGTCTTCCACTGGGGGTGGATCTGTCAGTGACAACAAATTTTCCTTCCTCAAGAACCCATAGATCAAATCTTGGATTAGGTGAATCAATTTTGGCCAGTTCTTAAATTCCACTAGTGTTTTCCTAGGTTCAAATGTTATATCATACGCACTGTAGGGACAGTGGACGTTGATGACAAAAATCCCATAGCGCTCTGCTTGTTTCACTGGGCTGCCAGGGTTCACCAGCCCCAAGCTTACTTTCTCATCCCAGGAAACACCCTTCTTCCTCAAAATAAGCGACCGTACTAGAATTTTGTTAACTTGATGGTGAATGCTAGACTTTAAGACCAGTCGCTTGTTGACAAAAGCAAACTGTAAATCTTTGCGGCTGTAACTATCAGTGCTGACGATCCCAGAAATGTTAAACTCACCGTCGCTGATGGACAATTCTTTTAAATTCCGAGATTTTGCTGCAGGGAATATTGCAGACAAAGACATGGTAATGCTGTTGGATTTCGACGTTTGAAGAATAACGTGCCCGATCGAATCATCTCGTAAACTGAAACTTATATGGGGCCACATGAGGGCTGTGGCCGCCACGTGAAACCTTATCCTTTCCATTTCGAGTCCTTCATTGAGATGTTTTTGCCGAACAGGTAAGTTGTAGAATAAATTATGGGCAGTGACTGTAGTCCCTGCTGAAGGACGAGGCACTGAAGATTCCATAACTTTGGAAGGCTTGCCATTATGAAAACATTTACAATAAGTTATACCTGACGAGCGAGGCCTTGAAATTATTTCCAAAAATGTAGCTGCTGATCTCAAACTAGCTAATGCTTCTCCCCGGTAACCAAAGTATTTAAGGTTGTCCAAGTCCCTTAAACTCTTACATTTACTTGTTGCATATCTGATGAAAAAATAAAATCATGTCAGTGTTTCATGTGCATTCTTTATTACAATCAAAATATTACACTTCCCCTACAGTAAAGACTTGATTTACAATTGTTGTTTTCATTTAAAAACCAAACACATCTTACTTGTGTCCTAAAGCTGGCATATATCATATATAGTTTAAATACAAGGAAACATAATATGTTGGATTATCAACCATAAACAAGTGATTTCAACATTTTCAAACCTTTCGCCAATGAGAGGAAACTGGTCTGACGTAATTCCCGTTCCGTTGTCTACTACCTGGATCTTGAAAGACTGGAGATCAACTCGAGCTGCCACACTGGTCGCTCCAGCATCAATTGAGTTGAGGACTAATTCTTCAACAGCTTGGGCAAAACTTGTGAGGGCAACACCAGTCCTTAGTGCTGCCCTGACATCTTCAGATAAGCAGTGAATCATTTCTGTATTAATAATCAAATTATTTTTTTTTAAATTTGAACTGGCAAGTTGGTTGGGGGAGGGGGGGATGTTTATACAAAAAATATTAACTATCAGCAATTCTTATTTACATGTGTAAGTTAAATTATTTCTTTCAGACAATGTAGGCTACGAGCAAGCATTTAAGTGATGATTTCCACATTCAGATACTGACTAAACCATAAGCATTAGAACATTTGCTAGCATCAAATATGGTTTTACACATCCGACATATTTGTTGCTTTGACACATGAACTTTTTAAGAGAAGAATAAATAGTAAAAGAGAACCAAGTTTTTGACATTTCATCGTACTTGAATGGTAATTTCCCTTGAAACAAAGAAGAAATTTATACAAAACAAATGGCTATTGGGGGAAATTTTTTTCAAAATTACCCAGTTTACTACCACACATTCATTTGATTTATATTTAGATTCTAAGAAAAGTGGTACATTCTTAGAATTTAGAGTCAATGTTAAATTATAAATTTTAAGGATGTTGCTAGTGTTACGACTAGTCGTAAAACTAGCCAGTAAACTACTGCTACGACTAGTCATAGCAATAAAATTATTTTGTATTGTTACAACTAGTCGTAGAAGCAGACACTTTGAAAGAACTAAGTTGCTATAATATCTTGAACAAACTCTTCATAATATGTTATATGCATATATCATATTATATAACACAATATTAATAGATCTGGGCTTATTTATGTGTGTATTAATTCTAAAATCTAAATTTACTTAAATACATTTAATCAACGCCTCTGCTTTACAGAATAAGCAGTACAAAAATTACAAATACCAGGTTTGCCAACTCTCTAATTATGGTTTTAAAAAAAAATAGATGACCGTATTGGATTTTAAAAAAATTATGACTATTTATTATTATTTATTTATTTGTTTAGGATGGCACTAGAACTACCTTAAAAAATCAGTTTTTAAATTAAAATTGATCTCAGTTCTAATGTTTAGTATAACTTATAAGCATAGGCTAGGAATTACACATTTTAGCCTAAATATAGTGATATATATCGACTCATTATTTTAGCAGAGGTGTACCCAGGCCACATAACTTAAATAACGCTATTAAATAACATTGACATGCATCAAAAAGCCAGAACTGTGTGTGTGAATAAATTATTAGATACAACTTTAGACTTTAGTCGTAACAGTAAGTTCAGTAACCTATTACTTAGTGAATTAGTATTAGTATTACTCAATGCTTTTTTTGTAAAAAAGTAGGTGCTGGTCACTGGTACTCATTGATGGATTGCCTAACTTTTAACTACCAGTTCGCACCTTGATGCAAGCTAAATCACAACTGCAAAGATACTAAGTGACTAAAACAATTTTATTTTGTAATTAACCAATAAGAATATACGTTAAAATACAAGAAAAGTAATAATTTTTTCCCACATTGAAAAAGGTGCTGGTACGCCGTACCTGTGCATACCGTCACCAAAAAAGCACTGGTATGGTATGACTATACTATTGATTGTAATTGTTACTAATCGTTAGTAACAATAGTCTATAACTAATTATACTAATGATTAATGTATTACTATTTAAAATTTAAATTTACTATTACTTTACGTAACTTTACAGTTTACTATTACTCTATAATTAATTATTTTAAACATAAAATTTATGATAAATTTAAATTATGATAAATTATAAATTTATAATTTATTTCAATTTCTTTTTTTGATAATATAAAGGTTTTTTTTATAGTTTATTTTTGGCAAATATGTTTATCTGCATTTTGAACTCATCACGACAAGTCATGATTCATAACAATTTAACATGCAGCAACTTTCAACAAATCTTTCTAACTTTCTAACTCGAAACCTGAACAGTTTATTATGATGGTTACTGAAATTTCCTAGACAACTTTTTAAATGTCATTATTGGGCGAGGCTCTGCAGTGAAAGATTGAAACAATATATTGTATTACTAAATATCCGAGTTTAACCAAAGCCAAGCACTAATAAAACTCTACCGTGAGATCACCATCTTTAAATCTTTACTAAATTATTTTAAAATTAGGTTTTAATATCATTGATTCTTTTAAGAAATGTACAAAATATATAAAAATATATTTTTTAACATAACTGAACATTTTCAAATTGTGTTAGTGTGAGATAATACATTACAAACTTCAGATAAACACAGGGATAAAAACACTTTTCTTAAATTTCTTATTCCTTATGCAAGAACAAACGTTTCTTCCCCGTTTGGAATTCGGATGTGGAATGGGTTAGGCAGGTTAGGCTACCTGATCAAACCAGGAAAACTAACACTCATTTAAAACTCTAATAATAAAATTGCAAGACTCGACATGAACCATGGATAAGCGTAAGCGCAACAGTCTATTTCAGGATCCCACGATAGTTGCAGAAATAAAAAAAGGCAGACTGCGCTGGGAGTCACGGGAAGATTTAGATGGATGGATGATGTAGAGAAATATCTACAGCAACTGAGAATCCAATCTTGGAGAAAAAAAGGCATTGATTAAAATGAATGAGTGGATGGAGGTTGTGAGGTAGGCTCAAGCCCTACATTTGGGGCCGTCCATAAATGACGTCACGAGCCTAGGAAAAAAAGGGCGGGGGGGGGTCACGCATTTAAGACGATGTGTGACGATGGGAGGAAGCCAGAAGGTGTTTAAGAAATGTGACGTCACATCAAAACCCGCAACTTAATAAAAGTTCCACTTAAATATTTGATTGTTTGCAATTTATTTAATAACGTTTTACATGGCTTCACGCGTTTTACGATATTAGATTGCAGCCTTAAACAGTAAATACATATTTAAATGACAAAAAATTAATTTGCAACATGCTAATTTTCAATTAGGCCTATAATATACGGCTTTTAGGGGGGGGGTGTCAAAGATTTGTGACGTCATATTGGAGGGGGGTCTATCTATGTTTTTGTGACGAAGTGTGAGGAGGGCGGAGGGGGAGGGGGGATAAAAATCATCCAAAATCGCGTGACCTCAATTATCGATGACCCCTTGGCTGTAGCGCCTCAGAGACAGAAGGATGAAACACTCTTCAACGTTTACAACAATGTTGTTCAGGTGCAGCGAAAAATTCATGTCTTAACATGATAATGTTATGATGACATTATGTAGCAGCAGATTTACATCAATTACTATAGAATCATTTGTTCATTTTCATGAGTAAATTTACATAAACATTCACTTATTATTGTTACAATTGCATTAGTACTAGTAGACATTAGTTGGATTTTAGTTTATATAGTTTTTTGCTTATATAGTATATATATTTTACCCCGTTTCATTTTGTGGTTCCCACTGACTCGGAATTCTCGCATTGTCATATCTTCTGATAATACTGACACTGTCAGTATTATACTGATATAATTAATTCGTGTCTTTAATGGTATTTATGAATCCAACTCATGTCACATAATTACAATTTAATATGATATTAAAACCTAAGCCTTTATTTAAATATTGCATTCTCGTGAGTCATGTTGGGTACCTTTTAATTATATTCTTTTCATTTATACAAACATATCGCGAACCCCAATGTCATTAATGTGACCTTTAAGCTGCGCGGTTGTACTGCCACGCGGATATCTGATCGACGCCGCGCTGCTGTTTAGAATTACGGCGCAGCAAACTTTTTAAAATATTGCACCAAAAAATGGATGCTGTGCAACTTTGCACACGATTTTTTTAACTTTGCACAGGAACCAACAAACTTTAGAAGGACATTGATTGTCATTATTATAATAACTTGGAATTAGAACGATCGACACATTGATCATTGACCCTATAGAAGAAAATTGATGCTGATTATGCAAGTTTTTAAAATTTCATTTTAAAAAAAATTAAAGTTTAAAACAAAAATTGGGAGGGGGGAGGGGCGTAACGATTTTACCGTTTAGTTGAACTTAGTTTAATTTTTTTTTAAATTTCAATGAGTAACAATGTCTTATTTATTTATAAAATAAAACAAACCCGTAAAAACAAAGTTTTTGACTATAAATCCCTTATATATGAGACATAACTAACAGTATTGATTATTTTCAAACACGACAAACATACAGACTGAATCTGTCTTAACTCAACTTTGCTTCATAACCCTGGGGGGAGGGGGGGAAAAGTCTGGTCACCGATTTGCTTGACCGAGCTCAGCGCGACACGTAAAATGTAAACAAAAGCACCCCGGTTCTTCGATGGGTCACCTCAAAGCGTCAACTCAAACTTTCACGTGGGAAAAAAACAATAACAAACCGTGAATTTGAATTACAAACCTCATATAAGGATAAACTAAAAATGCATTAATTTAATTACGGTACGTTCGTTCGATCGATCTGAAATTTTGATACGATGCATTGTTAGGTTAGACGGGCCCGTGTGCCAAATTTCAGCTCGATCGGATCACGGAAAATGGGTCATTTTCGACTTTTGTTTTTCCGCCCGCCCGCCCATGAGATGACGACAGACAGAGAGACAGACAGAGAGAGACGGCGGTGAAGTTAATATAAGGGATTTAAATACTAAACCCCAATATTCGTTTCGCGTATTTTTTCCAACAATCCTTAATTTTTTCAACCCTGTCTTCCCAAACGTCTTACACCTAAACGCCCACTTCTTTTTTCAACAAATTATGTTGCTCATGCTCGTTGCTTGTATTTGTAGGCCTAGGTTAGATTTATGAATTTATATTTATCATAAATTATGGAGTTATGAGTCAAACTTACACGCCAGGATCCTTTGTTAAAGTGTTAGCTGATGATTGATATAATAATATCACAGCCTACTTTTATTATTGTCGACCACAGTAAAAATGTATAAAGACACAATAAAATTAAATAGTAGCCTTGCACTTGTCAGTTCCAATACTATATATAACTGTAAATTACGTTTAGCCTAAAAGTAAGTGTAAGGCTAATAAGTCTAAGTAAGAGTAAGAGTAAAACTAGTAGGAATACGTGTATGCTGAAATGCCTCAGGATAGGTCTATAGTCTATAGTCTATAGCAGTGATGGCGAACCTCCTTGGGGCCGCGTGCCAAAAATTCAATTAAAACCTACTTTTATATAGCAAAATGCCAACACAAAGTGCCCGCTAAGTGGTTTGAGTTTGATTAAGTAAGTAATATTTTAGTCGCGTGCTGGCTGATGAGGCTCTGCGTGCCGTCTGAGGCACGCGTGGCATAGGTTCGCCATCACTGGCCTCAGTATAGTCTATAAAAATAACTATAATAATTAATTCATGTGTACTTGGCTCACTTCTTAAATTTAAATGATAGTAAAGTAATAGTAATACTTAGTAATAGTAATAGGCTTAACTTTACTACAACTAGAATTGTTTACATTACAATTACTGTTATTGTTATTACATTGTAATTTAAAATGAAAAGTAAAGTAAATGAGTATGACTGTATGACTAGTATAAGTAAATGAAAATGAAACCTCACTAAATGATATGTCACAAGTCATAATCACACAGTGACAGTGTACAAGTACAAGTAGTACAACACAAGTGAAGTCTACAACTACAAATTACAAACAACAAACAAGTACAAGTACAAGTAGTACAACACAATTGAAGTCTACAACTACAAATTACAAACAACAAACAAGTACAAGTACAAGTAGTACAAGTACAAGTAGTACAACACAAGTGAAGTCTACAACTACAAATTACAAACAACAAACAAGTACAAGTACAAGTAGTACAACACAAGTGAAGTCTACAACTACAAATTACAAACAACAAACAAGTAGGGCCTACAAGTCAAGTCGTCAAGTACGGTCAAGTCAAGTGAAGGCGGCAGACAACTTATTGGGAAAATAGTAATAAAATATGGAAGCGACACTAAAAATAAAATATCATTTTATTTCTCTGAATTGTTAATTTCTTTATTCATGTTGTGTTGTTTTGGGAATGACCACCGAAGTCTAATTTTGTGGTTTACACACAATTTTGTTGACGCAGTCTTTGTGTTGTCATGAGTAACGCGAGTAAACAACAATGGCGCTACATTATGACTTCCCATTGGGCTTTGACTGTTAGCCAACCGATTTTGACAAACAACTGTACACTTTAATTTTAAGGTAAGAAATTTATTTAATAAAATTTACAATTCAATGCAGTCTTTAATATTTTATTAAACTCAATGTTCACTGCAACTAAGATATTTAATAATATTTTAATTAAGTAAAATTACAAAATAATACATACATTCCTTTGAATAATAATTTTTGACTACCAGCGCCACCTTTATTTACAGTTGACATTAACTCATTAAATAATATACTGTTTACAATGGTTAAAACAACTTCAGATGTTTAAATTATTATTATTAAGTTGACTTATTCGTAGAATCAGTGGCACGATTACCGGTATTTGAATATCGGGAATTAGAGTAATTGCCATGTTGACTTCATTTTTATGGGAACATTTATCGGCAGCCGAAATAGCTCAGTTGGGAGAGCGTTAGACTGAAGATCTAAAGGTCCCTGGTTCGATCCCGGGTTTCGGCACCAATCCGGCGGCTTGCCACAACACATTTTTTTCTTTCCTATAACTATAATTAACATTTTTTGTTATACATCATATTATAAAAATAGGGAATATTTATTATATCATCTTAATTTTACTCTCAATTTTATTTAAACAAAGGCCGTTGTAATCCACATAGATGGTGTAACCAAAGTTAAGGTTGAAGTATATTAATTTTATTTTTAACATTTGTTTACTTTGAAAATAACTTTTCTCCTTTCAATATTGTCCATAGTATCGGACTATTATCAGAAAGACACAAATTCTGACCCTGCTACAAATTAATTTACGGGACTTAAAATAATTCACATAATTTATAAATGCATTGAATGTCTTCATGAAGATTGAATACATTATTCGATGACTTCACGCATGTATTTTTGAAGGAATTACTGACCAATGCAATAGGTTGAATTAAAACACATGTGTTAATTGAACGCACACAAAAGTAATACTTTAGTGTGTTATGTGATGTCACACACAAATATGTGACGTGGTGTCACACAAAAAAAAATGTGACGTCACACAGAAATAAGTGACGCAGTGTCACACACAAATATGTGACGTGGTGTCACGCACAAATATGTGACGTGGTGTCACACAAACAAATATGTGACGTGGTGTCACACACACACAAAATGTGACGTCACACAGAAATAAGTGACGCAGTGTTACACACAAATATCTGACGCCACACACAAATATGTGACGCCACACACAAATATGTGACGTGGTGTCACACACACAAAAATGTGACGTGGTGTCACACACACAAAAATGTGGCGTCACACAGAAATAAGTGACGCAGTGTTACACACAAATATCTGACGCCACACACAAATATGTGACGTGGTGTCACACACACAAAAATGTGACGTGGTGTCATTAGGCCTGTCAACGGGTACCCGGGACCCGGGTACCCGTTGCCGTGTGATTACCCGGGTAGTAAAATTCCACCCGGGTACCCGTGAAAATGTGGCTTCAATGCCTATATTCTACATTAACGGAGGCCAAACTTCGGCTCCCATGCGGCTTTTTTTGTGTTTACATTGAGGCTCGCGAAACAATTTATCAAATGAAATTAATTTTATTTTTAAATGAGCTGTGAAGTACATCTATGGAGAAATATCAGACTCTGTCAACGGGAAGTATCTGTCAATGGGAAATAAAATACGGTCCCAACAAATTGCAATGTATTTTAATACATCTTTTTTCTCTCAACGTGAAACAGAAATCGCAAAACACAAAAAGGTTTTGGTTCTTCAAAAGAATCATATAAAGAAAACAAAAGTCCTCTGTCAAAAATAAGGATGGACTGCTTAGAGATGAAAGACGCTATGTTTGTTAAAAAAAACAACTCTTGCTTTGACACTAACTTTGCTTTGAAATACGCCGATTGATACTAGTAGTCTAGCTAATGTTGCTTATCTACCCCTCTCTCCTCCCTTCACTCCTTGCATTCGCTTATACTTCTTGTCTTCAGTAACACGTGGTGACCTAGAAAAACTGATGTTATTAATGCGTACAAGGTTATCAGTATTTAAATTTAATACATTAAATAGTTACTAACAGTGTAGGATGGGCAGACGTCGCCGTGAGGATGGACTGCATAGAGAAGAAAGAGGCCGTGTTTTTTTCTTTTCATAAAAGCACATTGGCTTTGATACTAACTTTGCTTTGAAATAGCCGACAGTGGGTCACCGATTGATACTATCTAATGTCGTTTTTACTCCCCCCCCCCATGTCTCTTCACTCCTATAACCCAGTGCTTCTCAAACTTTTTAGTATGGCGGACCGGCAGGAATTGAATTTTTTCCATTGCACCAGGAACCGGTACACTATTTTCCCGGTACTTACATGGTAGCAAAATGTATTTTATTTCCTATTATTTCTTTCATTTATTAGCTTATTGTCAAAAATGGCAAATTCTATTGTGTCAGTATTATTGGTAGCAATTGGAGGATTAAAATTATATTTCTCTCTCCTTTCTTGATAACTTCCGCGGACCACAATTTTGAGAAGCACTGCTATAACCCCTACCCCTCGCATTCGCGGTTGTTCCTTGTGTTCATTAACACGTGTTTGCCTAGCCCAAAAATTGATATACATACACCAAAAGTTGTCATTTTTTAAAGTTAATAAGATGGGTAAGATGTCATGCCAAGTGAGTTGACAGTGACACGGCAAAATGCAACCATTGTAATGAAATTGTGTCTGCGAAGGGTGGCAACCCAGCGCGATAAAACGCCATCTGAACGCTATTCATAAAATTGATATTGATTTTTAAAAAAACGCCGACCCACCCAATATCAGAAAAATTTTGGTGTTAACATTAATAACAAAAGCAGTAACACTGACCAAAGCACGATCACTTGAGATTTACCGCAGTATTGCATCCGTCATCGCCCATTAGCATTGACCACCGACGCCAAGTGGATATTAACATTAAAGGTATGAGTAGTATGAGGCTGAACGTTACGTCATTGCTGTTGTCATTTTTTTTGCAAGTTCAGTTTACTGTAGTTTTAGTTTATGATAATGACGAAAGCATTTACAGCAGGAATTGAATAAAAGTTTTTAGTGCATGATAGTTAATAGTTAATTGTAGTGCATTAGTAATAGTGTTACTGGAAGCAAGCCGTTGGCTACTACTACTGTGTGAAATGAGGTGCATGGAGGGTGGCTAGGTTACACCGTATAGCGGTCATGACGGGGAAAATAATGCGACGTTTAGAACGGGTTACCCGGGTACCCGTTCGAAATAGTCACGGGTACCCGGGCAGCTTTTTTCAACAAATTGACAGCCCTAGGTGTCATACACACAAACATGTGACGTCACACAGAAATAAGTGACAAAGGGTTACACACAAATATCTGACGCCACACACAAATATGTGACGCCACACACAAATATGTGACGTGGTGTCACGCACACAAAAATGTGACGTGGTGTCACACACACACAAAATGTGACGTCACACAGAAATAAGTGACGCAGTGTCACACACAAATATGTGACGCTGGTGTCACGCACAAATATGTGACGTGGTTTCACACACACAAATATGTGACGTGGTGTCACACACACACAAAATGTGACGTCACACATAAATAAGTGACGCAGTGTTACACACAAATATCTGACGCCACACACAAATATGTGACGCCACACACAAATATGTGACGTGGTGTCACACACACACAAAAATGTGACGTGGTGTCATACACACAAACATGTGACGTCACACAGAAATAAGTGACAAAGTGTTACACACAAATATCTGACGCCACACACAAATATGTGACGCCACACACAAATATGTGACGTGGTGTCACACACACAAAAATGTGACGTGGTGTCACACACACAAAAATGTGGCGTCACACACAAATAAGTGACGCAGTGTTACACACAAATATCTGACGCCACACACAAATATGTGACGTCACACACAAATATGTGACGTGGTGTCACACACACAAAAATGTGACGTGGTGTCATACACACAACCATGTGACGTCACGCAGAAATAAGTGACACAGTGTTACACACACATATCTGACGCCACACACAAATATGTGACGCCACACACAAATATGTGACGTGGTGTCACACACACAAAAAATGTGACGTGGTGTCATACACACAAACATGTGACGTCACGCAGAAATAAGTGACGAAGTGTTACACACAAATATTTGACGCCACACACAAATATGTGACGTGGTTTCACGCATTAGTTAACAGATATTAGAATCTGAAATTACCAGGCGCGTCATTGAGTTTCGCTTATAAATATGGAGTCCATGTGTGCCGAGGGGTGAACTGTAAGGTTGGGGGTGGTGGTGTGTGTGGGCGGGGGACGACAACTCGAATTCCAGTTCTGAAAATGTTTGCACTTTTAAATCTAACATAAGTGATTAATAAAACAAACCCGTAAAAACAAAGTTTTTGACTATAAATCCCTTATATATGAGACATAACTAACAGTATTGATTATTTTCAAACGCGACAAACATTTACAGACTGAATCTGTCTTAACTCAACTTTGCTTCACAACCCTGGGGGAGGGGGGGATGGGAAAAGTCTGGTCACCGATCGCTTGACCGAGCTCAGCGTGACACGTAAAATGTCAACAAAAGCACGCCGGTACTTCGATGGGTCGCGTCAACGCGTCAACTCAAACTCTCACGTGGGGAAAAAAACCAATAACAAACAGTGAATTTGAATTACAAACGTTATACAAGGATAAACTAAAAATGCATTAATTTAATTACGGTACGTTTGATCGATCTGAAATTTTGATACGATGCATTGTTAGGTGAGACGGGTCCGTGTGCCAAATTTCAGCTCGATCAGATCACGGGAAGTGGGTCATTTTTGACTTTTGTTTTTCCGCCCACCCAAGACAGAGAGAGAGAGAGAGATGACGACAGAACGACAGACAGAGAGACAGAGACGGCCGTGAAGTTAATACAAGGGATTTTAAAAAATATATTATGAAAGCAACCCCACGAATTTGCTGGCATTAAAACAAGTAATTGGTGTGATTCTCTTCAGAAATTAAATAAAACGTGTACACACTCTGTTAATCAGGTCATAAAACGTGTACACACTCTGTTAATCAGGTCATAAAACGTGTACACACTCTGTTAATCAGATCATAAAACTTTTACAAGCTCTGTTCCTTCCATTTCCTTGATATTTGCCCCTCAAAGATATTAACCT
Organism: Ampullaceana balthica; assembly: GCA_944989445.1. NCBI lineage: Eukaryota > Metazoa > Mollusca > Gastropoda > Lymnaeidae > Ampullaceana > Ampullaceana balthica. The sequence goes on from CALYLW010000678.1 coordinate 55,450, forward strand.
TTATTTTGTCGTAAGTCCACAAAAATTGGATATCTAAGCATAAACTGTTGAACCTCTCTGACAGTAGCGTTTTGATCCCGTTGTTGGTTACATTATTCACTGCAAGGGTGTATTGGAGGGACAGAGGAATAACGCTAGCTGCTCAGTAGTGGCACTGGTTTTGTGAAAACGCCCCGTTTCGTATGTCACTACAACGGTTTCCTTTTTTTTTGTCTGCTGCACAGGAATTCCGCCGGTCCAGACAGGAGACCTACGCCACGATTGTCTTGCACGGCGATGTTAAGTAGCCAGCCCTACCCGCCCTCGCCACAACACACCATCTACCGCCCTCGGCGCCAGGCCGTGGAGGATCCCAGCCCCGACATGAGGGGGCGCGGGGTGGTGGCCGACCCGCCGGCCGGAAGGAAGCCGTCCAAACTGGAGCTGATGCGGGCAGACTACCAGCGGAAGTTGCTGAAGGAGAAGGAGGAGAAGATGGTGCAGCTGTATGAAGACAACCAGAAGAAGGCGATGATGAGAGTCGCGAGGAATGGCAGCGGGGGTCAGTCGGCTTGAACACTCTTGTCCTTTCCTTTGGATCTTCGTTTTTTGTTGTCTTCGTTTTTTTGTTGTCTTCGTTTTTTTTGTTGTCTTCGTTTTTTTGTTGTCTTCGTTTTTTTGTTGTCTTCGTTTTTTGTTGTCTTCGTTTTTTGTTGTCTTCGTTTTTTTGTTGTGTTTTGTTGTTGTTGTTGTTGTTGTTGTAGTTGCTGTTATGGCCTAACCTGATCAACCTCAATGCAGGCTTTTTCCCATTTAATGGTGGATATCTATTAATAGAACACCTGGATATTGAGTTGTAACAATTTAAGAGATTAATCAAATGTACGGGTGTTCTGTTTGGCACTAATTTAAAAGACATTTTTTTTCCAAATTTTTCTTTTATTTATGTCAGCTCAGTCGATTGATCCAGGCAAACAAATTTTGCAAACGTTTTGATACTTCTAAATTTATGCCAAAACTCTTGTCTAAAAATAGTGACATGACGTCATACAGTAAGAACAAATGAGAACCCCAATTACACATTCTGATTCTGTAAAAACACACTTAGAGTGCCGCAAAAAGTTTTAAACAGGTATTCATAGCTTTTTAGCATTATAGGGGGCGTAGACATGTGTTTATGAGAAAAAGATGTTGCATTTTAACAGGAGTCTACACGATTGAAATGTTTGAGAACACTTGTCGTAAAGGTCCGCTGGTCATTTAGATATTCTATCTATTATTTAACTATACACGCTAATATGTAGTGAAATACCCGGGGCCCATGAAGCATGTGAAGGGAAGGTGGATGTAAGCAAAATTAAACAGGCATTAAAGTTGTACATCATCATTAATGTACTTAAATGTATAGACACCTAGACAAGACACAGTGTAAACAAATGTCAAACAAATCGTCAATATACCCCCACCCCGTTAATCACCAATCCACATTGGGCAACTAAACACGCTTTTTGTCCAATATACAAGAACAAACACATACAATATACAAGAACAAACACATACAATATACAAGAACAAACACATACAATATACAAGAACAAACACATACAATATACAAGAAAAAACACATACAATATACAAGAACAAACACATACAATATAGAAGAACAAACACATACAATATAGAAGAACAAACACATACAATATAGAAGAACAAACACATACAATATACAAGAACAAACACATACAATATACAAGAACAAACACATACAATATACAAGAACAAACACATACAATATACAAGAACAAACACATACAATATACAAGAACAAACACATACAATATACAAGAACAAACACATACAATATACAAGAACAAACACATACAATATACAAGAACAAACACATACAATATACAAGAACAAACACATTCAATATACAAGAACAAACACATACAATATAGAAGAACAAACACATACAATATAGAAGAACAAACACATACAATATACAAGAACAAACACATACAATATACAAGAACAAACACATACAATATACAAGAACAAACACATACAATATACAAGAACAAACACATACAATATACAAGAACAAACACATACAATATACAAGAACAAACACATACAATATACAAGAACAAACACATACAATATAGAAGAACAAACACATACAATATACAAGAACAAACACATACAATATACAAGAACAAACACATACAATATACAAGAACAAACACATACAATATACAAGAACAAACACATACAATATACAAGAACAAACACATACAATATACAAGAACAAAGCACATACAAATCTTCTTTCTTTCCCGTCTGGCATTCGGGCGGCTAAGCACACAACTTTGAGATAATCTTCTATATAGAAGGATCGTCTGAAATATTTAAGATAAGAGAAGAAAAAAGAATCTTGTTGCACTTAAATACAACGATTATTTGTATCTATAGGTGCGAGAAATGCCATTGCGACCCCGCCAGGGGACAGTCCGAGATTTTTTCAACGAGAGGCGTCGTCTTGCTGCTTCGGGAATACCGATGCCCAGCATGGACAACCACTACAAGCAAGCCAAGGGAAGTAATTCGCCCGCGGATTGGTCCAGCAGGACAGGAAGCGGAAACAGCGTACATGCGCAGAAAGTCAGCGCCGGGAGGGACAGGTCCCAACCTCTGGTGCCGATACACAGGGGAGGGGACGAGGCGGTGAACAACAACAACACCTCGGGGATACCGCTGAGGAGGACGGGCTCCAACGGTCACGTGGACAGGAACCCGTTCGACTCCAAGCCCCGGCTGGTCAAACACGCGCCCCTGCCCCCGACCAGTGGCCACACGGACAACAACAACAATGATGGTGGGACGACAAGTGGCACCAAACCGTCCCACCTCCCCAGGTTTCACACCTCAGGCTAGAAGCCAACCTCAGCCGACCGGCCAGAAGACTGTCCACAACCCGCACCCCCCAGCCGAACCCCGGGGTCACGGGGGTCAGGTGGGGTCAGGGTAAGATGACCGACTTCCAGATGTGGCAGCTGGAACAGAACAAAGCGCGGGAAAAGCGCCTGAAGAAACTCAATCACAAGCAACACGCAGACGACGATGATGGCACGTGGGCGGATCCCGAGGAGGAGCCGAGATTCGCCGAGAACTTGGAGGAAGCCGACGACCACGACGATGGTGATGGGGAGGAGGTTCCCGTGTCCAACGCCAAGATCAAAGAGATGGAGAAACAGTTGTTGGATAAGATAGCGCGCGAGCAGGCAGAACTGAAGAGGCTGAAGATAGAGAGACAAAAGGAGGAAGAAGAGGTAAATATGGCTGTTGTGAAAACCCACCCTCCTCCCCGTGCTGCTGCCATTTCCTGGTTCGGGGGGAGGGGGGTAGGCTGAGGGAGGCGCCCACTTTGTCTATCTTCCAGGTTCTTTCTTACCTTGGCACCTGTAATCACAGTCAAAAAAGTTGCACACCTCTACTTGACGCCGTTGCTGGAAGGCCAACTTAGATCGATAACATATCACGGGACACGATGCCACGTGATAGATGAATTATTGCAGGATATGACATGATATTGTATTATGTGTCACTTGTAAATATGAACCCACATAGAGAGTGAATCATGGAATTAACAAACTAAATATACATAAATAATTGTCTATATATTATATGTTCAGGTGACCAGATTGTGCATATGGTATATGTTCAGATGGACATATAGGACATATAGTATATGTTCAGATGGCCAGATTGTACACATAGTATATGTTCAGATGGCCATATAGGACATATAGTATATGTTCAGATGGCCAGATTGACCATATAGTATATGTTCAGATGGCCAGATTGTACATATAGTATATTTTCAGATGGCCAGATTGTACATATAGTATATTTTCAGATGGCCAGATTGTACATATAGTATATGTTCAGATGGCCATATCGGACATAGAGTATATGTTCAGATGGCCAGACAGGACATATAGTATATGTTCAGATGGCCAGACAGGACATATAGTATATGTTCATATGGCCATATAGGACATACAGTATATGTTCAGATTGCCATATAGGACATATAGTATATGTTCAGATGGCCAGACAGGACATATAGTATATGTTCATATGGCCATATAGGACATATAGTATATGTTCATATGGCCATATAGGACATACAGTATATGTTCAGATGGCCATATAGGACATATAGTATATGTTCAGATGGCCATGCAGGACATATAGTATTGCCGAAAAAATCATTTGAAATATCCCGCCATTAATCTATTCTGAAACTATTTATAGAACCACATTTTCGTATTTTATGTCTTCTTGTGATGCCAGGAATGACAGGTATAGTAAACAAAACTTGTCACAAATTACATCTGCGGTGATGTCACATTCAATGACCACAAACTACTCCTGCAGATTTGTCACACCTCACATCTGCCTTCCCCACCAATATCACACAGCTTTTTTAAAAAGTTTAATTCACTCTATCTTGTCACATCTGTTCTCTATCTTGTCAAAAGTTCCAAATATCTTGTCACAACTGCAATCTATCTTGTCACAACACAACTTCACTCCATCTTGTGACAAATTTACTCTATGTTGTCACAACTTCACTCTAACTTGTCACAACTTCACTCTAACTTGTCACAAAACCCTGTCCGAACCTTTTTCTTGATACCATTTCGTTCATTAGACTGACGTCATTGTCGTGCCATGGATATATATTTGTTACACCCTGGACACACACTGGCTTAATGTCAGTGTAACCTAGTGACCTCACCGTACACTTTTACACACAGTGTGTTAGTGCCTGTGTCACACATTGATGACATAGATTTAACATAAGATAATCGAATGTCACATATTAAATCTTATCGTACAAAAAAAAAGTAAAAATGTGATAAGTCTTAACATATTTTGATGCTATAGAAATATTTGTAGAGATGACGTAGGTCATTATTTTCAGCTGAAACGATGGACCAGGTGATGTATAAGGAACTGCTCTATCTGCCTACTGATGATGTGTTATTGGTTCCCATTAAGTAAACTTATAGTTTTGTTGTTGTTTGTATTCCTCAGGAGAAGCGAGAGTTGGAGAGACAGAAGAAGAGGGAAGCCGCTGAACGAGCCAAGCTGAAAAAACAAGAAGAGGAGAGACGGAAAGAGGAGGAGAAACGCAGGAGGAAAGAAGAGGCTGAGGAGAAACTTGAGCGTGAGAGGGAAGAGAGACGAGAGAGGCAGCAGATGGAAGAGGAACGGCAGAGAAAAGAGGAAGAAAAGAGGAGGCTGAAGATGGCGAACTCTCGGCGTGTGGAGGAGAGGAAGATTGACGAGGATAGGGCGTCTGATGAAGACGATGACACCCCACCATCAAAAACTTCCAGCACGCCGCAGGTGCAGCAACCGCAAAAACAAAAGCCAAAGGTCACGGCGGTTGACCTTGACGACACCGTGCTCTCCGTGTCAGACGCCAACTACTACGCGCAAGCAGCGGCGTCATCAGAGGCCAAAGGTCAAGTGGGGAGTCTGGCCAAGTGCAGCATCTGTGGTCGGTCCTTCGCCCACGACCGTATCCAGAAACACCGAGACGCATGCGCCAAGGCCAGCAAGCCGAGGAAAGAGTTCGACTCCTCCAAGAAACGGGTGGAGGGGACGGAACTCGCCAAGTATGCCGGGAAGGCCAAGAAACAAGAACCGCCGGTAAGAATGAAAACTCTGGTGGCCCACAACCGTTATGGGGATTTTATGTCAGTCTCATGCACCTTTTATAATCATCAGATCAACATCAGGGCTACCTTTAACACACACTCTCCTACAGGCTTAAACTGGACATTGCTCAAGTACTGGACATTATTCCACTTATGGACATTGTTCCACTACTGGGCAATGATCCACTACTGGGCAATGATCCACTACTGGGCAATGATCCACTACTGGGCAATGATCCACTACTGGGCAATGCTAATATATGAAGCTTTTGAGATCAGAGTTATCGTTGCATAAAAGGGGTTATCGCTCTTTGGGAATTTTTAAAAGTGCTTTCCTTGAATGGATGTTTTATTAAATGGCTTTAGCAGAAAGGAATTATTAGCCGGATTAGATGTGGATAGAGATATGTTCTCCCATGTGGAATTATTGGTCGTATTAGATGTGTATAGAGATATTATGGTATCCCGAGTTGAATTACGTCTAACTAGACAATCAAGTATATTTAAATGTTCAGGCTTTCAAAGGTGAAGAATTCAATAGATATTCTTTAACTATTTTATTTTAAAATCTAAAAATATCGTGATTGTTCAGCCTACACTTGGCCATTCATTCACATCGACGTCACGTGTTCATGAACACACAGTTCCAACAATGATGACATTGTCACTTTAATCCAATGTATCTCTCGCCACAAGGATGAGGTAGTGAAGATATATCGATATCCATACTACGGCCTCGAATCGTTCTATAATTGGACACTGCTCTTGTCCTCATATCGATCTCCGCAGGGTGTAGGACATCAATAAATCACCGTATTGATCTTTTCATGTTCATCTTACGTTACGTGACGGCCTCTGGTTCCAATCCAACAAGGGGAAGTAATTAACAAACAAGGGGAAGTAATGCGCAAACAAGGGGAGCTAATGCACAGCGCATCACGAATGTGTTGACACGTTTTTATTGGCCTTCGATTTGATTCCCAAACACTCTCCAAGGATATGGGAATGGGGTGCGAATGGTAATATATATATATATATATATATATATATATATATATATATATATATATATATAATATATATATATATATATATATATATATATATATATATATGAAGCAGTCTTCAAGCAGTTAGAGATAACTGCCTAAGTCAGTGATGGCGAACCTTTTGGGGGCCGCGTGCCCAAAATCCAATTAAACCTACTTTTATATAGCAAAAAGCCAACTCAAAGTGCCAGCAAAGTGGTTTGATTAAGGTTCATATCTTTTAGTTGCGTGCCGGCTGATGAGGCTCTGCGTGCCGTCTGTGGCACGCGTGGCATAGGTTCGCCATCACTGGGCTAGGTTGTTACTTTTGAATTGTGATTTTGTAATTGAACAGATACAGAGAGACAACGGAGACAGGCACATAACGAAGACAGTCAAATAACGGAGACAGACACACAACGGAGACAGACAGACAACGGAGACAGACAGACAACGGAGACAATCACACAACGGAGACAGACAGACAACGGAGACAGTCACACAACAGAGGAAGTCACACAACGGAAACATACAGACAACGGAGACAGACACACAACGGAAACAGACTAAATCGTTAAACCGTAAATTAACTAGTGCAGACAACACAAGTCTTAATGTCGGTGAAACTTTTGTTTTCAGAAGAAAAAGTCCAACTGGCGCACACACCACGAACAGTTCATCGAGTCACTCCGCTATGCCAAGAAAGTGACGCAGATCGAAAAGGAGGGAGGAGACTTAAGATCCTTAGCCCCGCCCCCTCGCACTGTCAACCCAGATCTCGTCCCATGTCCTCACTGTGGCCGGACATTCAACGAGACAGCCGCCGAGAGACACATCCCGAGATGCCAAGCGCTGAAGACACGGCCGGCGCCAGTAAACACCAGAAGGAGATAAACCCCAGGGCCGCTTGGCCAACACACAGAAACTATGTTGACGGAGATTTCTATTTAGAGGTTTTAATGTGGACGGAACAACCCGCGTGAAGAATACGATTGTCAAAGTACAGCACTCCTACTTTGAATCGAAGACATAAGTTAAATTCCCTTTGCTCTGAAACATCTTTAGTCTCCGGAAACGGGATCCGGCTTCTTCTGTCGTCAAATACTCGTGTACATAAACAACAGCTTTATATTCATTAAAAATAATTTTCTTCATCATGTTTATTAGTAATATTCACCTTCCAGCGTACATCACAAATCCCAGATCAGAATTTCGGGGCATTTCCTTTGTCAACGATATTATGCAAACCCCCCCCCACCCACGTCCGACTCAAAGCCCAGATATTGCCCCCAATGGTGACGTGTATTAGTGCCCTTAGATGACACCCAAGGTTACCATCGGTACAAACGATGGCCAGGTGTCAAATATACAGGTGTCATTTACAGCACGTTTTCACATCCATTTAATTTCAGTTATTTTATTGGAAACGATGTTTACCAAACTGTAGTCCGCACGTGCACGTATGGCTCCATCAGAAGTAGGTCAAAACTAATTCAATATTTTGATAAACATCCATAATCCACACCTAACTCACTGACCCATGTCCATCCTTACATTATGATGACACTAACACCCCCCCCCCTATCTCTCTCTCCCATGAAACATCACATTTTGTTACTCAACTGCCAGGTTTTAACCAGCGAATGCTTTTATCAAGACGCTAGTCACCCGCATACATTACATATAAACCCCATAGGTAGCCGCCTCGTCACAACGATCATATCTTTCATATGAACCCCATAGGTAGCCGCCTCGTCACAACGATCAAACATTTTAACACTTTAAGGGCCGTCTATAAATGACGTCACGCCCACGCGATTTTGTCCGATTTCCCCCTCCTCGTCACACGTTGTCACAAAAAGAGTTACCCCCCCCCAAATATGACATCATATAGCTCCCCCCCCCCTTCATAAAACCCGTATTTTCTATTTGAGAATGAGCATGTATCATTTAAGCATGTATTTAGTATTTAGTGTAAGGCTTCACTCTAATATCGTAACCCGCGTGAAGTCATTTAAAACGTCATTTAATAAATTGTAAGCAATCAAATATTTAAAGTGGGACTTTTATTTAAAGTTGCGAGTTTTGATGTGACGTCACAGTTCTTAAACACCCCCTCCCCTCTTCGTCACAAATATGTGACCCCATTCCTCCTCTGGGTGCTTGACGTCATTTCTTGGACGGCCCTTTATACATCGACTGGTTTGGGGGGGGGGAGATGTCCGTAGAGGACACACGTTTTCTCTGTATCAATAGGGGAGGACTATTAGGAAAAATGGATAATTTTTAGCGTGGCATGGGGCGACGTAAACTAACCCTAGTAACGTCACTGTGAGAGATTTAGATTTGGACTCTGCTGCGCCCCTCAACCGTCTGCCAGGAAGAATAATGAGATCATCAAAATCGTGTATATGTGTGCTAGATGACATTACACACTGACACAGCGAAGGTCGTGTGTTGTGACCTTTGACTTACACACATTAACTGAATCGTCACTGTTAGGTTTGAGAGTACGTCTAGTCACCGTGAGCTCTGTACCCCTGCCGTGAGCAGAGTTGAATCTCACAGCTGACAAGACAACGGGGAATTCAGCACGCATGCGCACAACTTCACTTTTACTTTAATGCACACATGGTATATAAGGTTTCATTTCGCTATTAAATATAACTTTAAACTAACAAGTTACTAACAAAACATGTGGGAGGCGGACCCATCTAAGTCCACGCCAAGTTTCTCAATCTAAAATCATATTTTTATTCTCCCTTTGTATGTGACTTTTTGTTTCGTTTCGGTTTTCTTGTTAGAGAATAAATCCTCATGGCTACGTTCTCTGACTTGTGGCTACACATTTTCCCATCTTTAATTAACGCAAATGTTTCTGGAAAGTTCTCCCACATATTTTTGTTTTTGAAAGAGGCTGTTTAGCTCGTGTGTGTGTCCAGCTAGAAGGATATTCCTGGGTGTCGTCTGAGCACAATTCTCAACATCAGGGGTACAGGTATTTAATCGCCCCAGGGATTAACTCCCGTACCACGAAAACACAACACGGAATCAAACTATACGAAGAAGTCTGTTTAAAATTGAATTTCTCTTCACCAGCAATGACAGTGTGTGATAAATTCTCGAAGCTATTTTAAGATTTAAACATATATGAATAAAGGATTCTATTTATATTTTAATTGATGAAATACTTGTGTCTGTTATGTTTATGGTCATGGCATTACTTAAGAAATTTTTAACACCATAGCAAATGGATTTTCAAAAGACAAAAAGTCGATCATTTAAAGTAGCAATATATTAACTATTAAGTGGATACGATTCACGATTAGTATTCTAAATTAGATTCACAGACACAGCAAAAGCGTTTTGTGCGTAATTATTTATTTTGCTTTACGGAAATGTAAATATTAATGTAATAAATGGGCCGAGAAAGGGAGAAAGTGTGTCAAAATATAAATATAGTTTAGGGGCATGAAGAAAGTTTTCTGTGGTGTCCGATGGAGGGTGCTAGGGGTTATAGCATTTTAAAAGATATTAATGAAGATTTTTAACACCTCAATAAGAATTAACACCAAGCCTAGCAGATCCCTCATTGGCTTTATGTTGTTTAATATTTGGATATTTTAGAAACATGCCAGAGAATGATTCAATTGTAATATAAGAAATATAAGAAAAAATAAATTTAAAGAGAATATTGAATATCTGGATCCCAAAATTGTAATCAAAAATTATAAAATGTCAATATAATATAATGCTCTAAAATATTTGAAACACAATTTTAAATAAAAAAAACGAAAAAACCTAAGTTTTTTTACTATAAATCCTTTATGTACGAGAAGTAACTAAAAGAATGTTCATTATAATACGCAGCGCAAGACCATCCAAAAATACACAATTGTAGTTGTGTCGTAAAACAGGTTTAATATAATGCGCACCGATCAGGAATATGTTTATAAAAAGTGTTGTCAATGAAATACGCACCTTATTGCGCGACAGAAAGGATGTTCAATATAATACGCACCGCGACACTCCATCTCAAAAAATAACATGATACATAGGAATAAATAAAATAATCTAAAAAAATCAATAATTCAATAATGCGATAGATCTGAAATTTTGATACATTGTTTTTATCATCGGTACAAAACTGCCTGCAAAATTTCAGCTCGCTAGCTTACGAGGAAGTGGGTTAAAAATTGATCAAAAGTTTTGGCGACAAGCAAGGGTTCAAGGAAGCAGACACCACGAGTTAATATAAAGGATTTTAAAAAGACGACTTGCACTTTCATAAATCAAGTGTTTATTATTATTATTATTATTATTATTTTGTTATTTATTGGAAATCAGAAAAGTTTAAAAGTAAACAAATCGAAAAATTCAAACACCAACAAAATCCTTAAAATTGCAAAAAGTATTTATTAGTTTAAAAAAATAAAATAAGCAACAAGGAATAATTTTAAAAGAGAGAAATTGTAAACAGAAGAGAATTTCGATCTGTGTTCATTCTCCAGGAACCGACTCTTTGTTTTTGATAAAACATCTTTCCGATTTTCCCAAATCTTCTCTCACTTTCTCCGAAGCCTTCTCTCGTATCTACTAAAACAAATATTTTTTATGATCTGCTAATATAACAGTATAAGACTGTGTCTACACTGGAGCCGGAATTCGACACTGCAATATACGGCTGCATCTTTTGAAGAAAAAAAACAAAAGAAATGCCCTAACATAGTGTGCATAGCTACACTTGCTCAGTGGAAAAACGGCGGCGAACGCCCGTCGCAATAAATATTTTGTGCAGTACCTATGGCATCCGGATCCGTCCGTCCTCAAGGGACGATGGCGTTGACTTCTGCTCCTACCCCCCAACCATACCACACTCCTTGCTCTTCTCTCTTCACCCCTTGCTATGAGGGTGGTTTCCGCAACTTGAATGCCCTCATGCACTCTTGACCGCCAGAGGATGCGCTCCTCAGCAATGGCCTCCCACGTTTTATGATCGACGCGCGCCTGTAACATGTCTTTCTTGCAGACGTCCTTGTAGCGCAGGCAGGGGCTACCCTCAAAAATATTTTTTCCCTAAGCGCGCTCGGTCGTATACAGCAGTGTCTGGCTCCCGTGTAGTCACAGCCTAATGTCCTATCTTTATTATTTTATTTTAAATGATCGAATGAGATTAGAGAAAGTCCGAAAGAAGTTCAAGGCATCCAATGAAATGACGGCTAACTGTGGCGGCCATCTTTACTTGAATTGAAACAACACCACACAATAAGTGATGTAAACACTGAACAGCTGAAAGAAGAAAACAAACCCTGGTCAAGTTATGTATATATACAGATATATATTTATATATATATATATATAGGCTAAAGCAAAGAGAACGGTGCGCTCAACTATTTACATTGATACATTGTTATGGCAGAGCGCGTACTTCCGGGAATGAAATGTTGTATTTTTACACTTCAAAAGGGAATAAGTCCAATTATTTTTATCCATAAACGTAATTAAGGTTGTAATTTTAGGGTCTGGGTTAGGTTTAGTTGTCTATTTTTTAAATTAAAATAGAAGAAACAAATATAGCAGCCAAAATTACCATTTATCGAGCGCACCATTCTATATATATATATATATATATATATATATATATATATATATATATATATATATATGAAATACAAGAGATCCTCGTGTTACGACCTTGATGATTCGTGCTTATGACACGTCATAACCGAATTTCAGTGTAAGTCGGAACATAAAAATATATAATATAGATTATTATAGATAATGTCACTGTCTGTGAAGTACTGTACGTACAGTGCTATAACAATGTAACAGTAAATGACAAGAAAGTATTTTTAAAATGAGAAAAAAATTCCTTATTACATGAAAAAAAGTTGTTTTCTTTTAAAAGTTGTTAATGATTTGGAAAAAAAAACAGAACGACGCGTAATATTATTAATTTTTTTTTATAGTATAGGGCGCGTTTTTAACCACGAAACAGTGTAAGTCGGGATCGGCGTAACCCGAGGACTTCCTGTACACATTTTCTACAATGCTACAATGAATTGTACATGTTAAATTTGCAATTACCTTTGGAGACGGGTTATTAGTTTAAAGTTTAAATGAATAATAAATTACGATAATGAAAATGATTATGGGGCCGTCCATAAATGACGTCACGCGATTTTTGCCGATTTTTACCCCCCCCCCTCGTCACGCGAGGTCAGAAAAACTTAGACCCCCCCCCCTCTTAAAATACGTCACAAATCTTTGACCCGCCAAAAAAAAACAACAACAAACTTTATTTTCTATTTGAAAATAAGTATGATTCAAATCACTTTTATTGTCATTTAAGTATTTATTATTTATTTAGTGAAGATCTACATTGTAATATCGTAACCCGCGTGAAGCATTTTTTAAAAAACGTTTAACCGGCCTTCAGAAAACGAACTGTGTTAACATCCTTAGCTTATATTTTATTTTAATGCATACAAATTAAACATTGACTATTAATCATCACGGTTAACGTCTTTGTTTAGAAAAAAATATTTAAAAATAACATTTTTAAAATGTATTTTAAAAAAAATCCCTCAATTGACTGACGGGCATCCCGTAAGAAAGAGGTCGGCGAACAGAGGTAAATAACCTGAACTGGGGTCAAAAAGGGAATTCTTGGGGGTAATGCAGACTCATTTGGGACATATAACATCCACTACAATCCGCTAGATATATTAAAATACGTCATGTGTACGTGTACGCTTGGAACATATGCCCATTATTAAACCGGTTCCTTCCAGAAAATGCATTTTGTTTAAAATTTACTATGTAGATTTCTTACCTACGCACTATATGAAGACACCTAAATCTACCCTACTTTCATTTATATTGACACGAGTGACAATAATCTTAATCCACATGACTTGTCTTTATCACGTATCATTTCTGTGATATTTAAAATTAATGCCTTAAAAACTGAGCTAAGAAGAAAAGTTGTTTTGTGCTCCTCTCGAATTGCGATGTCAAGAATTTGATGCATTCAATAAAGTTAATGAATACTTGACTAATTTTAAATGGGCTCATTTACCATTATATCTAGAACAGTGCTTCTCAAACATTTTAGTATTGCGGACCAGCAGGAATTTTTTCCATTGCACCAGGGACCGGTGCACTATTTTCCCTGCACTGACAATTTTTTCTGTCCTTTTTTTAGAACATCTGCGGACCGGCAGCGGATGGCCCACGGACCGGCACCAGTCCGCGGACCACCACTTTGAGAAGCACTGATCTAGAAGACTAGAATGGCCAGGGGCGTTTGACAAAAAACCAATCGAACAATTATATCAAACTTAAAAGTTTTTAATTCTATCAAATAGATTCCCCCCCCCCTCCCCTTTTAAAGAAAAAGGATATTCCGTGTCGTTTTGACTTAAAATATCTACACATAATCCTATTCAAATCATTTTTAGACACTTGTCATGCTTGTAAAACTCACCAGTAGCATTTTCGGCTAAAGACGCTCCCCCAAATCCCCGAGTCATGTGAGCAGGACCTAGAGTCTGTAACGCACACATAAACTTGTATATTTTGGGGTAACGGGCAAAAAAGTTTTACGACTCCTGCCATGAGAGAACCAAACGGAGCTGCGGTTACATCACAAATGCTTTGATGTCAACATCAAACGACGCAGTGTAACAATTTCATATGTTATCTTGTGGATTCTCAAACTTAAGGATTATAATTAGATTTAATTTTCGTGTCTTGATAGCATACGCCAACCAGCGTCTGATGGCCTACCGACCGGCACATTGAGAAGCACTGATTTTTTAAAAAAAAGAAAGAAAAAAAAGTCATTAAATAAATTGTAAGCGACCAAATATTTCAGTGGAAGTTTTATTTAAAGTTACCCTTTTGATGTGACGTCACATTTCTTCAACCCCCCTCCCTCCCCCTCGTCACGCATCGTCACAAAAGTGTGACCCCCCTCCCCCCCTAGGTGCGTGACGTCATTTATGGACGGCCCCTATTCTAATTTCCTGACTATTTTTGACATCACAGCGTGGACTAGATTTAATGCTAATTGTTCATTATGACCTCAGGCATTTGACCTCGTAAAATTGTCATGATTAAATTGAAGGCCAGAACGTTGAATATTATCATTTTTGTTTAAATTTGTAGATGAACTCATACGCATTCTAAGGGTCATATGTACATGTAGTTAGTGATGAAATACACCAGCTACAAACTCACCGTCAACATAAATTCTTTGTTGACCACCGTCAAGCCGAAGATACTGAAACCGAGATGATTGTCATTGGCCTTGGACAGAAACATCTGGAGCTGGAAGATACACCAAACATTATTTGTGTGTATGTTTGTGTGAGTTTGGGGGGGTGGATATGACATCAAACATTATTTGTGTGTTGGGGTGGGGGAGATATTGACATCAAACATTGTTGTGTGTGTGTGGGGGTGGGGAGTAATGACATCAGACATTATTTGTGTGGGGGGGAGATATGACATCAAACATTAGTGTGTGTGTGGGAGGGGGGGAGATAATGACATCAGACATTATTTGTGTGTGTGTGTGTGATAATGACATCAACCATTATATGTGTGTTGGGGGGGGAGAGTATTGACATCAAACATTATTTGTGTGTATGTTTGTGTGTGTTTGGGGGGGGGTGTAATGACATCAAACATTATTTGTGGTGTTTGGGGGGGGGGATAATGACATCAGACATTATTTGTGTGGTGTTGGGGAGATAATGACATCAAACATTTTTTTCTTGGAAAGCGAGGGTGGGGGCATAATGAATCAAACATCTACAAGTTATATTTGATGGCTTTGAAATTATATATATTTCAAAATCATATTCGATGTCCTTAACATGAGGGCATACGAGTGCAATCAGAGGCGTCCCTAGGGTTGGTGTCACCCAGTGTGGTCTGCACCCCAATGCCCATATTCCTTAGTGACGCCTCTGCATACAATGTTGTTCTGTTGAAACTATAATTCTTATTAATAAAGAAGCAGTTGACAAAATTGATAATCAATGTTGACCTGTCTTATTAATTATAGATCCTCATTTGTGTGTACGCTAACCGGACATCGATCGTCTTGTAAAAGATTGTGGCCCTTTTAAGATGGTGTTATCAGAAAAGTTCTATATTGTATATCTTAAACGTCAAATGAGCAAAACTTTATTACATTTTGACAATTAACTGATCAGTTCTATGCTATTAAAATACAACATTTTTTTTTAAAAAAGTTATACTTTTATGTGAAATTTACCTGTCCAAGTTGTTCCAGAGTTATGTTTCTTGTTTGAATCGTCATCAGCTCGCGCTCAACGCCATTCATCTGTAAATGACGTCAGAAAGAGTTACAAACGGGAATTACCGAAAATTCTTCTTGTCCTCACATTATTTTAGATAAGCTAGTGAGCCCAAAAATATAACAAGCAATATATTACATTTACAATAAGTGTAAGGCCTCTTATAATTCAAACGTTGAGCGCGAGGCATTTTTGAGACAATCGTTTTGGGCTCTTGTATCAGTCTTGGCCGAATTATGCTGATGACCTTTACATCAGTCATGACTGTGACATTCTGATAAACCGAATCATACTGATGACCTTCACATCAGTCATGACTGTAACCTTCTGTTACCGAATCATACTGATGATGACCTTCACATCAGTCACGACTTTGACTTTCTAGATTCACTCCTCGCTGTGCACCGGTAACAATCATTACAAAATGAAAACCAACTCACTGAGGTGTGGACATTGCTGACAAAGTACGTCACTAAGGCTATGAGAAATAAGCCAATGGTCAACCACGTCACGCTGATGATCATGACTGACCAGTCCATGGGAACATTGATGACCTGGTAGAGGATGCAGCACTCCATGGTAATGGATATTCTGAAATAGATAGTCTGAAAGATATAAATAGTATGTAATAGACATTCTTTAATTGTATTAATAATTAATAGGTATAACGTAAATAATTTAGTATATTTGGTCAGCTATAGATCCTATTGAGTCAATTGTATCATACATTTTATGTAACAGATATCTGTAATATATAGTATGTTATAAAGATTGTGTAGTCAAAAATTATATTAAAGATATTCTATAATAGATATTCTATAATATATATTCTCTTTTACGTACTCCTTGATAGGTACTTTATAGATATTATATATAGATATTCTGTAATAGATATTCTATAATAGATATTCTATAATAGATACTCTATAATAGATATTCTGTAACAAGTTGAACGTGATTGAATGAGATCGCAAGAGAATTACAGTGTAACTACCAGTCGTTATGTCTATACTGGCTAGTGTAAACTAAATGTCTGCTGGCCTCTGGCTAGTATAAACTAAATGTCTGCTGGCCTCTGGCTAGTGTAAACTAAATGTCTGCTGGCCTCTGGCTAGTGTAAACTAAATGTCTGCTGGCCTCTGGCTTGTGTATAATGCCTGCTGGCGTCTACCTAGTGTAAACTAAATGTCTGCTGGCCTCTGGCTAGTGTAAACTAAATGTCTGCTGGCCTCTGGCTAGTGTATAATGCCTGCTGGCGTCTACCTAGTGTAAACTAAATGCCTGCTGGCGTCTAGCTAGTGTTAAGTAAACGTCTTCTTGAAAAGGTAGAGTAATTAAAATTGAGATAAGATGCTAAAAATTTTTTTAATGTACCCATAAAAGCATCCAATGCATAACCGGATGTGACGATCTAATATAGAGATGGCGTCACACAGAACAAGGTGGTGCTCGTGGAACAGTTGCAGGTATTCTGGGAACGTGTCTTTAGAGGCGGAGATCTGGATGGAGAGTCAACAGAACTTGTTACGTTCATGGGTGGGGGGGGGCGACAGCAGAACTTGTTACGTTCATGGGGGGGGGAGGACAACAGAACTTGTTACGTTCATGGGGGGGGGGACAGCAGAACTTGTTACGTTCATGACGGAAGAACTTTTTACGTTCATGGGGGGGGGGAGACAGCTGAACTTGTTACAAAGTCAATGATGGTTAACAAATGGCCGAGTACATGTGTGTAAATATTGCATAAAATCAAGTAACTGTTTTATTGTATTCTTTAAGATATTAGTAACATTGTAATGTGTGCAAGTGTTGTGTGCAAGTGTTGTGTGCAAGTGTTGTGTGCAAGTGTTGTGTGCAAGTGTTGGCTTTCGTGAACTAAAGATTTGCTCGTAGTTCTGAGATCTGACTGCTGCTAGACTGTGGGAGGCTGGGGGGGGTGAGGGTCAGGATAGTATGGCTCAGACAGGAGGAGGATAACTGTCGGTAGGGTCCTGGTGCGTGGAGACGATGCTCGCCAGAGAATCAGGGGCGTGACGGTACCTCCCGAGGAAGGTTTGGGGACGGGTAGGTAAAAATCACAGGACTCATGGCGGAGAGGGTTTCGTTCTCGACCAAGACGGCGTCATGTTTTCTGTCCTTCTTGTGGCGATCGGGATGTCTCCGCTGACCTTCGGTACTGATAGAGGTTGGCACTTTGTCTTCACTCGTTGACCCACAAGACATACATACAGATAGACGAGGAGAGAGTTTACATAGAACCAAATCAAACCTTATTTAACTTAAATAACATCTTATTTTGACCGATTAACATTTCATAATTTCGTTAACCTACTTAATTTATCATTTTATCCTACACATTTTCTCAAAAATTGACCTATATAATAGGTCAATTTTAGACCTGCATATTTCCTCATGTTTTGATCAACATACTTTTACATAATTTGACCTACAAATTTATCTCGGTTTGACCTAAATTTTTTCTCACGGTTTGACATTCATAATATGTCTATGTTAGACCGACATATTTTATCATGGTTTGACATACATATTTTATCATGGTTTGACCGACATATTTATCATGGTTTGACCTATATATTTATCATGGTTTGACCTACATATTTATCATGGTTTGACCGACATATTTTATCAGGTTTGACCGACATATTTATCATGATTTGACATACATGTTTATCATGGTTTGACCGACGATATTTCATCATGCTTTGACCGACATATTTTATCATGGTTTGACCGACATATTTTATCATGGTTTGACCTACATATTAATCATGGTTTGACCTACATAGCATCTCATTGTTTGACTCAGGTGCCTGAAGTGAGCGCTGACGTAGTGACTGAAGACGATCAGGAGGGATATGGTCCCTATCCAGGCAAACGAGGTGAAGGCGTTGACCACACTAGACAGGACTATGACCCCTGGTGACCGGTGTCCAGTCACGTAGAAAACCTTGTTCATCCCAGCAGAGAACTTGTCGTCTGCCACCATGACGAAGGCGATGAATGTGCCGTTGAGGGCTGGCACGGCACACATCCCAGCTACAGCAAGTCTGTTGACCTTAGAGTTCGTCAGACTTCTCAGGCCAAGGAACTGAGACACGGGATCCTGGATTTAAAAAAAAATAATGACCAAAATAATTTTTAACAACAAAAAAAATATTTAAAAAAAATAAATTAAAAAAAAATTAAAAGTATAAGAATATTTATGAGAAAATTAAATAACAATTTTTTTTAAAAATGAATTTAAATAAAATGACATGGAAAAGTAACATAAAACTTTAAAATATCAGTGATAAAAGACGGGAAACATTGACATCTGATGACAGGAGGTGACATTTAACTTATTGACCTGATGGATTTGAAACCATTTCTTAAAGAACGCACTGAAATGGTCACGTCTGCTACAGCTGACGTACAACATGGTGGCTGTCGCCGTTGACTCGAGATACCAACCGGAAGAAGTTAATACAATCATCAGAGGGACATCACCATTGGTGTACAGGAAGAAACATCTGAATAGAGGTTAACGACATTTTTATTTCTCTAAACAGAATTCAACCAATTCAAAATAGATTTAAACCTATTAAAAGTATAATGCAACAATGTGAACATATACTTTAAAACAAAATAATAATTTACGCATACACACACATACAGACAACAACACATACACAAATACCTTTTATTTAAATTTAAGTCCAACTTACCTTAAAACGTTCGCCCACAACATTACTAAAACAATTGTTGGATAGATTCTACCACGTATCTTTGGCCATACATTGGTGTCGTTCGTTGCTGTCCCGTCCTTGTAGGATTCGTCCACAAACTTAGCACCATTCAGCGCGTGTCTGTCAAACATCTCGCACCTGTTCAGAAAATTGTCTCGGTACTTCTTACGATGGTAACTAAGACATTTCCTGTGATCCTGGGAATCATCTGTTGATGTTGTGGTTTTTGGGGAGTCAGTCACTTGATAAACACCAGGCTCACAGTTTGACAAAGAAATGTTGGAATAACTTTGAATGGTTGAAGGATTTTGTTGCCTGAGTGTCCAGTTGGAGTCCGAGGATGTCCATTCATTGATTGTTGAACCGGAAAGAAGGCATCTCTCCGATTCCACGGGACAGCAGCATCGTTTTATTTGGTTTCTTTTGGCAAGCTTTATAAAGTTTATATATATATATATATATATATATATATATATATATATATATATAAAGAAAATGTTGAATTGTAATAAAGCTTGAATCTAAATTTTAAAATCAATCTACATCATTGATTCCACCCTCCCCACCCCCCCCCCAACATTTTTTCTCATTCTCATTCATTTATACTTATTACACATATAAATACTATTTAGGAAATCAGCTCAAAAAATAATTAGTGTCATATTAAGTAGTTACTTCCCCTGGATGAACTTGAATACTATCTACCTCATGATATAAGTCAACGCATTCCAAAGATCTTTTCAAGTTGTATTACCTGCAAATGACGTGTAAGATCTTTGCAAGCTGTATGGTGTGTACATAACGTTTATTGCCACGATTACTGTGGTTTTTCCCCAACTTACCCATTCGTCGTAGTGACCAGAATCAAAATACACGCCGAACAAGCGGAGACACGTCAGCGGTGGTCTAAGGGCTGTCCGTGCACAACCCGAGGACATCGCTGTGACGTCATCACCCCGGCCGTCATGGATCTTTGTGACGTCAACATCACGTGGGTTGTCCCCAGGGGTCATTATGATACGAAGCTTTGTGAGGCAGGAGTATAGCTAAGTAGCAGGAGTAGAGCTAACTAGCAGGAGTAGAGCTAAGTAGCAAATTACTTCAAACTCAAGTAAAACAAGTGAGAGGACATTGAATAATAATTGTTCACAATAAAATTATGTCAAAGTTTCCACACACTTTCAATTGTCACGCTGCATAACTTACAGAAGCGAGCTTTCAAGTGTGTATCATTGTTATGTAACAGCTCAAAAGCATTTCAACTTTGTCTTTTTTAATAAATACTTTTTGTATGAAAACAAATTTTTAATGATAGAAAATTTGGTTTAAAAAAATAAAAATAAAACACTTTTTCTTCATACTTGAAAAGTTTAAATTGATCTAAAAATTTAATTATTTTGATATTTTTCATACAAAATGTTAATTTAAAAAAACCATTTACAATAATATTTTCGCCGATGCGTGCGGATAGCTCTGCGTTCTGCATTGTTCGACCGACCGTTTATATAGCTTGAGGTGTCACAGATAGTAAAACTAAATATCGCCAGTCACCAAAGTCAACAAAGTGGCGAACTTCATTTATTGATTTTTTAAAAGCACATCAATTTTATAACTATGAGACCATTTTTAATTATTTGGTCTCCCGATGATAATTTGAGGAACTAAAGAGTTCGAGTGACTATTTGTGTATCTTTAGCTATCCCCCCAAAACCACTAATGGCTTCTATTGATTTATTGATGGAATATTTTTTTTTAATTTTTTTTTGTCGGTTAAATAATATTGTCATTTAAAACTGGTTTAAACATCATGGCTTTTCGTAGAACGTAGAAATTGTTCATGGTATCATTTCTATTAAAAATGTATATACAGGGTGGCTCAAAAAAAGTAGGACCGTCTTGTATAATTTCAAATAATAATTTTATTTTGTAACTGTTTTCTACCAAACATCAAGTAAATTGTTGCTAAATGAAAATGTTATTTATATAAAATAAGAATTCAAATTCAATGTGTGCTCCTCGGTTCTCAACAGTTGTTTCTAAACGTCTTCGCCACTGGTCAATGCTCTTGTTTATAAACCGCTGAGACAAATGTTGCCACTCTTCGACAATGTCCAATTTCAGATGTTCCATTGATGCAAATTTACGACGGAGTTAAGGAAATAATGACGCCGTGCGTTGAGTTAGTAAGTAAGAATAATTTATACGGTTTGAAAACCGCTCAAAACATAATTTTATATATATTGCACAAGATTGCTCTAGGCGGTCCCACTTTTTTGGGGCCACCCCGTATACAAAACTTTAATTGCTTTCACGTTCACGGCAAACTATACCCAGTTGAAAACGGCACCTGAATATCCACAACTCAGTATGTTTGTAGTTTGTAGGTGATTGAACACTATAGTTCAACGCTAGGGCTGAAATACGCCAAGTGCCACCCGGGGCGTATTCTCAAGTTTGCCACCCTTTTACCCAAACGAAGCCAAGAGTGTATCAAAATTATAAATGGCCGTTTGGGGCCGTCCCTAAATAACGCCACGTGCCTCGTGCGGGTCACGTTTGTGGCGATGGGGAGGGGGGTATTAAAGAAATGTGACGTCACATCAAAACACGCAATTGCAAATAAAAGTTTCACTTAAATATTTGATTGCTTACAATTTATCTAATGATGTTTTACATGACTTCACGCGTGTTACGATATTAGAGTGAAGCCTTACATTAAATACATTAAATAGTTAAATGACAAAAAAGTGTTTTAAAACATGCTCATTTTCAAAGAAAAATACGGCTTTTTGTTACGACGTGTGGCGAGGGGAGAGGGGTTGTGAGAAATCGGTCAAAATCACGTGACGTCATTTATGGACGGTCCCATAACTAGGTCATGGATTAATTAATTATAAACGGATGTCAAAATGATCAATCTCAAAATTGAAGTCAAATTAAATAATTTTTGTATTATCTTATCTTCTTCTTATCTTATCATCTTCTTCGTATCTTCTTCTTATCTTATCTATACAGACGCTCCTTCTATGCAGAAGATAATTGCGCCTACAGACCATGACAGATGATCTGTTGGCAAGTGATGCAGCGTTCACAGGCCACGGCTTTGTGGGTTACACGTATTACCCAGCCGCCTAACTACATGAAGTGTTAGGTACCCATTCGGAGCGGGGTGACTCAGGGACGCCCTAGGCCCCGGGAACAAATCCTTGCCTTCACGTGGATTCGAACCCGTGACCATCGGTACGCCAGTCGAGCGCGCTGCCACTCGACCACCGCGTGTTTTCTTAGACATTATGGCTATATTGGTTAGACTGGGTTAGTCGCGATCGTTCCGTAACGGATCTCAAAAAATCTTTGATCAACCTCAGTTTTGAAAAGCTTTTCTCACAGGAAATGTTGCCTTTAACTTTAAGCTGCGCGGCCGCGCATATATCTTACACGAATGGATGCAGAGCAACTTTGCACACGAGTTTGTTCTTTTGCACACGGACCAGCGAAACTTAGAGAGAACAGGTAGCTACACTAATTGCAATGGTTAATTTAATTCGAAACATTAAAATATTCGAAACTGACAAGAATAACACCATTAGTTAAATCATTAAACCTTGAAACACTAGAGGATAGAAGAACCAAGAGCAAAGTAGTAATCATACATAAAGCAATTAATTCTAATTTAGAAATACAACACAAAGATAACTTAATACAACCCTCAGATAGACATAAGTATAAGGATAAAAACACCTTTCTTATTCCGTATGCAAGAACAAACACATACAAGTTTTCCTTTTTCCCGTCCGGAATTCGGGCGTGGAATGGGTTGCCTGAAGAATCCAGGAAAACCAACACTTTATCAACATTTAAATCTCTAATAAAAATGCAGGACTAAACACAAACCATAGATAAGCGTAGGACGCAATAATCTTCTGTATAGAAGGAGCGTCTGTAAACAGACAAGATAAGATAAGAAAATATAAAATAAGATAAGATAAGATAATATAAAACGATATTTGGGACTTAAGAAACAAATCAAAAACTTTTGGATGAGCTTCGGAAATTACAAGGGCATGGGCATGGGCAAGGACTAGGGCATGCTTTCATAATATTTATGCACATTATTCACGTCACTGTGGGAATATGACACTCCAACTCTGTGGATGTGATGATCTTAGTGAGTGAACGTGACGCTCTTAGAATGCGGATGTGACAATCTCAGTGTGTGGCTATGTATGTTACGATCTCAGTGTGTGGATGTGACAATCTCAGTGTGTGGCTATGTATGTTACGATCAGTGTGTGGATGTGACAATCTCAGTGTGTGGAAATAGATGTTAGGATCTCACTGTGTGGATGTGACGATCTCACTGTGTGGATGTGACGATCTCACTGTGTGGATGTTACGATATCAGCGTGTGGATGTGACAATCTCACTGTGTGGATGTTACGATCTCACTGTGTGGATGTGACGATCTCACTGTGTGGATGTGACAATCTCACTGTGTGGATGTTACGATCTCAATGTGTGGATGTTACGATCTCAGTGTGTGGATGTTACAATCTCACTGTGTGGATGTGACGATCTCACTGTGTGGATGTTACGATCTCAGTGTGTGGATGTGACAATCTCACTGTGTGGATGTGACGATCTCACTGTGTGGATGTTACGATCTCAGTGTGTGGATGTGACAATCTCACTGTGTGGATGTGACGATCTCAGTGTGTGGATGTTAAAATCTCACTGTGTGGATGTGACGATCTCAGTGTGTGGATGTATGATCTCAATGTGTGGATGTTACAATCTCACTGTGTGGATGTGACAATCTCACTGTGTGGATGTGACAATCTCACTGTGTGGATGTGACAATCTCACTGTGTGGATGTATTAATCTCACTGTGTGGATGTGACAATCTCACTGTGTGGATGTGACAATCTCACTGTGTGGATGTGACAATCTCACTGTGTGGATGTGACGATCTCACTGTGTGGATGTTACGATATCAGCGTGTGGATGTGACAATCTCACTGTGTGGATGTTACGATCTCACTGTGTGGATGTGACAATCTCACTGTGTGGATGTGACAATCTCACTGTGTGGATGTGACAATCTCACTGTGTGGATGTTACAATCTCACTGTGTGGATGTGACAATCTCACTGTGTGGAAGTGACAATCTCACTGTGTGGATGTGACAATCTCAATGTGTGGATATTATGATCTCAGTGTGTGGATGTGACAATCTCACTGTGTGGATGTGACGATCTCACTGTGTGGATGTAACAATCTCACTGTGTGGATGTGACAATCTCACTGTGTGGATGTTACAATCTCAATGTGTGGATGTGACAATCTCACTGTGTGGATGTGACAATCTCACTGTGTGGATGTTACAATCTCACTGTGTAGATGTGACAATCTCACTGTGTGGATGTGACAATCTCACTGTGTGGATGTGACAATCTCACTGTGTGGATGTGACAATCTCACTGTGTGGATGTGACAATCTCACTGTGTGGATGTGACAATCTCACTGTGTGGATGTGACAATCTCACTGTGTGGATGTATTAATCTCACTGTGTGGATGTGACAATCTCACTGTGTGGATGTTACAATCTCAATGTGTGGATGTGACAATCTCACTGTGTGGATGTGACAATCTCACATTGTGGATGTTACAATCTCACTGTGTAGATGTGACAATCTCACTGTGTGGATGTGACAATCTCACTGTGTGGATGTGACAATCTCACTGTGTGGATGTGACAATCTCACTGTGTGGATGTTACGATCTCAATGTGTGGATATAGATGTTAAGATCTCACTGTGTGGATGTGACAATCTCACTGTGTGGATGTGACAATCTCACTGTGTGAATGTGACAATCTCACTGTGTGGATGTGACAATCTCACTGTGTGGATGTGACAATCTCACTGTGTGGATGTGACAATCTCACTGTGTGGATGTGACAATCTCACTGTGTGGATGTGACAATCTCACTGTGTGGATGTGACAATCTCACTGTGTGGATGTGACAATCTCACTGTGTGGATGTGACAATCTCACTGTGTGGATGTTACAATCTCACTGTGTGGATGTGACAATCTCACTGTGTGGAAGTGACAATCTCACTGTGTGGATGTGACAATCTCAATGTGTGGATATTATGATCTCAGTGTGTGGATGTGACAATCTCACTGTGTGGATGTGACGATCTCACTGTGTGGATGTAACAATCTCACTGTGTGGATGTGACAATCTCACTGTGTGGATGTTACAATCTCAATGTGTGGATGTGACAATCTCACTGTGTGGATGTGACAATCTCACTGTGTGGATGTTACAATCTCACTGTGTAGATGTGACAATCTCACTGTGTGGATGTGACAATCTCACTGTGTGGATGTGACAATCTCACTGTGTGGATGTGACAATCTCACTGTGTGGATGTGACAATCTCACTGTGTGGATGTGACAATCTCACTGTGTGGATGTGACAATCTCACTGTGTGGATGTATTAATCTCACTGTGTGGATGTGACAATCTCACTGTGTGGATGTTACAATCTCAATGTGTGGATGTGACAATCTCACTGTGTGGATGTGACAATCTCACATTGTGGATGTTACAATCTCACTGTGTAGATGTGACAATCTCACTGTGTGGATGTGACAATCTCACTGTGTGGATGTGACAATCTCACTGTGTGGATGTGACAATCTCACTGTGTGGATGTTACGATCTCAATGTGTGGATATAGATGTTAAGATCTCACTGTGTGGATGTGACAATCTCACTGTGTGGATGTGACAATCTCACTGTGTGAATGTGACAATCTCACTGTGTGGATGTGACAATCTCACTGTGTGGATGTGACAATCTCACTGTGTGGATGTGACAATCTCACTGTGTGGATGTGACAATCTCACTGTGTGGATGTGACAATCTCACTGTGTGGATGTGACAATCTCACTGTGTGGATGTGACAATCTCACTGTGTGGATGTGACAATCCCACTGTGTGGATGTGACAATCTCACTGTGTGGATGTGACAATCTCACTGTGTGGATGTGACAATCTCACTGTGTGGATGTGACAATCTCACTGTGTGGATGTGACAATCTCACTGTGTGGATGTGACAATCTCACTGTGTGGATTTGACAATCTCACTGTGTGGATGTGACAATCTCACTGTGTGGATGTGACAATCTCACTGTGTGGATGTGACAATCTCAATGTGTGGATATAGATGTTAAGATCTCAGTGTGTTGATGTGACAAACTCAGTGCGTGGATGTGAATGTGACGCTCTGTGTGGATGGGGGCCCTCCATATATTACGTACGCACAAAATTAGTATTTTTGTACCCCCTCCCCCTCCCGTACATTTTCGGGACCCCCTCCCCCGCACAAATTCGCTCACCCCCCCTCTTTTGAAAAAAAATAAATTATAAGCCGGAGTCAAAAGATATTGGTTTTACTCTTTGAAGCCGTCCATAAATGACGTCACACGCCTCAAAAGGGGCGGGGGAGGGGGTCACGCATTTTTGACGAGGAGGAGAGGTGTTTAAGAAATGCGACGTCACATCAAAATGCGCACTAAAATATTTGCTTTTTGTTTCCAATATGACGCCACAAAAAAGCTTCCCCCCCCCCAAACAAAAAAAATTAATTTGAAAATTAGCATGTTTCAAACCTATTTTTTTTTGGGTGTCATTTAATTATGTGTTTAGTGTAAGGCTGCACTCTAATGTCGTAACACGCATGAAGCCCATGTAAAAGGTCATTAAATAAATTGTAAACTATCAAATATTTAAGTGCAACTTTTTTTATAACTTACGAGTTTTTATGTGACGTCACGTTTCTTAAACTACCCCCTCCCCTTCGTCACAAATGGTAGATCCCCTATAGGTGTGTAACGTCATTTACGGACGGTCCCTTCGCCGTCCATAAATAACGTCACGCGATTTGGCAGATTTTTCACTCCCCCACCCCTCTCGTCACAAAAACTTAGACCACCCCCTCCAATATGACGTCACGAAGCTTTGCGCCCCACCCCATAAAAGCTGCATTTTCTATTTGAAAAAGAGCATGTTTAAAATAACTTTTTTGGTCATTTAAGTATTTATTTAGTGTAGGCCTGCATTCTAATATCGTAACACGCGTGAAGTCATGTAAAACGTCATGTAACAAATCAAATATTTAAGTGGAACTTTTATTTAAAGTTGCTAGTTTGATGTTACGTCACATTTCTCTAACAACCCCTCCCCCACGTCACACATCAATACAAATATGTAGACCCCCCCTTCTCCCCTTTCCCCCTAGGTGCGTGAACTCGCCGTCACGTTGTGTGTTTAAGGCACCGGTGGGAGAAAGAGAAACTTCTAATTTCAAGAAATGTAAATATAAATCCGACGGATATATTTTAATGATGTGTAAACGTTTGGTCTGAATCAAATGTTAATTGCTTCCAAGTAATTATAATTTCAAAATTTCGTTTGCAATTAATTATAAAACATGATTGCATATCAGTATTGACTCAGTCGGTCTTGAATGCCGTTTGCAGCCAGAGCGGTTAACGTTACTAGGCTTATCATTATGCAAATTAAATTGGTTGTGCGTACGTACACATTCAGTCGAGACCCCCCCCCCGTGCGCATCCATACGCAAAATGCCGTTAATTTAATGCCCTCCCCCCTTGCGTACGTCGTAATACATGGATGTCCTCCTGTGACAATCTCACTGTATGTTTACACTGGACTCGCTTCAGCACCTGCCATTTTGTATTGGTGGTATGGAAGTGATGGGTATTTATTTCATATAGAAATTAGAATGTTTGGTCTCTTTTGGGTCCAGTTGCTAAACTCTATATATTCAACTACAGTAATCAGTAACTTAAACTTAAAGTCACGGTTAAGAGTGGAAAAAAAAGTTATGTTACAAAGTCTCTTAATTTCTTTGTTAAGTGTTGTTTCAAAGCTTTATTATAATTCAATTGTTTCATGTTTTATGGTTTTTTCTTGTATTGAGTTGTATCACTGAAAGCTGGTACTGGCTCCATCCATCTATAGATCATTTAAAAAGGACCAGTAACTCTGCCACGAGCAACTAACCATTTGAATTATTTCCAGTGCATGGGGAGATAACCTTGTATTTATATAGCACCTGGAGTAAATATTACAAAAAAGTAAAAAATTAGCCTAACAATAAAAATGGGTTCATTTAAAAAAAGAAAGTTTACTTTTTTTAAAACCTTAATTTCTCTAATTACCTGATGCTGACTGATGTACCATACAAACACACAAGTAAAGTTCACTAACAGACAAGCCCCTCTCCCAGGGCCGCCACCAGGGGTTGAATCCACGAATTTATTCAGGGGCCCCAAGGGAAGGGTGGCCCCCTCAGCCACGCTTAATTTTTATAATGCTGATATATATTCGGACAATTATTCAAGTTACATATAACAAAAAAGTTAAACAAATGAGCTCACCGCGAAAATTGACGGAACAACTTTTTTGCACAATGAACGTTTCGCTAAAGGTACGCCTCGGAATTTCGTGTTTTACTAAATTTACGTCACAGTTTTCAAAAAATATTATATCTTAGTCATCAAATACGTCACCTATATGTCTTCCGGTGACTCTCACTTATTCGAATGGATGTAAATATTATAATTTTTTACTTCACTTTTACGACCCGTTAAGCTGTAAATAAGACTTAAATACTTTTTTTGTTTGGAAAAAAAGGCACCGATCGATTTTCTTCGTTGTGTTCATGGGGTTCCCGTTGAGATTCTCAATTATTTTCAATCTCTAAACATAAGATGATTACACATGTTTAAAATTTCAATCTCCGTGTGCAGTTCACACACTGAATCTGGTCGGGGTAAATACTGCGTCATGTTGCAGAAATGCAATAACATTCTTTGGAAACGTGAATCGCCTCTACAAATTATTCTGCTCTTGTCCAGAAAGATGGAATCTCTTACTGGAATCAACAAGATGCTCCCTGCATAATCTGAGTGACACGCGCTGGAGTTCAAGAGTTGATGCCTTGCGTCCAATTGCTCAGAGGTTGCATAGCATTCTTCCTGTTCTAGAGACAGTGATGTCCACGACTAAGCACACAAATGAAATTAGAAGCGAAGCACGTGGACTGAAAACATATTTCTCTTCCTTCACCGCAGTGTTGATGGCAGCATTCTGGCTAAAATTTTTGACGCACATCAATGAAAGAAATCTGATACTCGAATCAAAGGCAATCTCACTTGAAATCGCTTCACGTAACATCAATGATCTCTCAAATGAATTGCAGCGCTTGAGAGATAATTGCCACACTATTTTCACAGAAGCACAGCATGTATCAAAAGAATTAGGAATTCCTACAGAACTGAAGACATCGCGGCCAGAGGCCAAGACCTTTCCGTTCAGATTCCGAAACGTCCAATGATTCCCAAGACGTCGCGGGTGTCAAGGAATCAGCTGAAGCTAAGTTCACTAGAGAAGTTTTGTAATTCATTTTGGATTTTGTGATTGGGCAGATGTACCATCGGTTCAAAGTTTTCGACACGATCTGGAAACTATTCAATCCAGTTATAAATTTTAGAAGTCTGACTTCTGAAAAAATATCGCCCTCTTGTGCTGATTTAGTGGTTAAATATCCACGTGATCTTACCAGCATTTTGAAAGACGAGTTGTTTCACTTGAAGAATGTATACGGTGCAACATTCAACATCAAGGTAGCGTCTGCCTCTGCGTTGTCTGATCCACTTGATCTTTTGAACTCAATTTATTCACTCGGGCTAGAAGGAATATTTTAAAAAGTGTGTATTGCCCTGAGGATTTTTTGTTGTCTTCCTGTGTCGGTGGCTCAAGGAGAACGATCGTTCAGTAAATTGGCTTTTATAAAAAAAACTATATGCGTTCTACCATGAGCCCAGAAAGATTAAATGGACTGTGAATTATTTCAATTGAACACGAACTTACCAGGCAGATGAACTTCAATGAAGTTATATGTGATTTTTCTAATATGAAAATAAGGTGATCCTCCTCATCACAGTTAATATACAAACAGACCTCACACACTTAAATATTATTAATAACATGTTGTGTTATCCATGGATGTTACTATATATAATATAAACGTTCAATTGAAAATTCCAGTTATAAACATGGCTATTTCCCTTGGTATGTAACAATTTTTACACTTCAAACTTCAAATGATTTCTTATTGAACGAAATTATTTTTTAAAAATGTACTCCATATGAGTGAATAGAACACAAACTTATTAGATCTACTTTTTGTTAATTATTGCTTTTGTTGCTATTTTTTTATATGAATGAATAAAACAAAAAGAAATTCTACTAATGCTTTTGTTGTTGCAAATATGTGGCGTTTTTGTTATATTCAGTAGGAAATTTTTGCTCCCTATATCGCTTGTATTGGTATTTATAAATGCAGCCAGCATTGTCGCTATCGGTTAAGCTACATTTTGGTCATTTTGTATACATATTTCAAGGATTTTGGCATGTGGGGACCTGGGAAAAGGCATAGGCACGATGTTGAGCCCAAAGGGGCCCAACGTACCCAGTTTTCAGGGGCCCAAAAATTTCTGGTGGCGGCCCTGCCTCTCCCCACCATACAAACACACAAGTCAAGTTCACTAACAGGCAAGCCCCTCCCAAGCCAAGAAGCCTAACCAAAGAGCTAAACAGATGAGCTAAACAGTATTCACATCGTGGTTTAAAAGTCCTGTCATTGAATCAGCATGTCAATGTTATTCATGGTAGATTTAATCATGTCTGTAAAGTTAACTATTCTTTTCTAAAGTTATCCACTTTAGGTTATAACATTGTTAATATTCAGTTAATCAAGTATCATGTATTATTTTCTATATTTTGTAAAGATATAAGTATAAGAGTAAATTTACTTTAATACATGTAATAATGTAAATCTTTAACTTCAACTTGATGAAACTACAATATTTATTCATAAAACAATGAACATTAAAATTAAAAGTATTTGTTATTTAACAATGAATCAAAACAGAACTGCAACATGAGACATTAATTTAAGTTTAAGACATGGAATAACATTTTAACCAACACTGGAACATGAGACCTTGATTAAAGACATGGAATAACATTGTAACCAACACTGGAACATGAGGTCTTTAAAGACATGGAATAACAGGTGGATTTTAATATGTTACAATTTTAGTGACAAAGAATGTCATTGTCTGGCAAAGTAAACACAAGCCACCATGTTTATTTCCCACCCATTACATTTCTGATGCATGTTTCCATTTATTCAATACACAGTTTACTGCATAAGAAAAAAATTCCACAACACACTTATTTTTTTTTGAAGGAGTCCTTTATCCACATCCCCCATTTCAGGATGTTTATTTTACAAGGTCATCAGGTCATCCTAAGAAGGTGCATATTTCAATGTCATCTCTCCGACACAGACCATGCAGTTTTTACCCACAAGTTCATTTGAAAAATAATTATTTATAAATGAATCTGCTTTTTCACCAACAAGAAGTTGATCTGTTGAAAAATCAACCAAACTGGATGTCAAAGTGAAATTATCTCCTCCTGATTTCATTACATGTGTTATTGTGAAATGTTCCGACTCCTCATCAAGGCGGGTGATGCTCAGATTGAAAATTTTTGTAGTGTCGTCATAGCAACACGTATGATGAGTGTCTCTCATGTTTGCATCATCGTGATCCTCGCCTTGACATTGTTGCAAGTTTCCTTGTATACTGTACTGATTACCGGTTGCAGTAATGAGTCTGCCAATAAAATCCTCTGTAGAGTCCAGACAGAAAATGTAAGCCAGTCCTGTCAGATCTGGCTGGGACATTTCAAACCTATAAAGATAAAAGGAAAATGATTTATTAGACATAGATATTGGAGTCTATTTCAGAATTTTAATGCACATTCATTGCTTCAACTTCGAGGGTGTAAGTGTAAATAAAAACAAATGGAATTTAGGCTATTTTTATTTTAAAAAATAATGTATTCATAAACGTTTAACACCAATCAGTTAATTACCAATGGCCAAAAACTATGAACACAAATAAAGTTTATTTATTATTTGAGCAATATTTGAAACGAATCGATGCTTTTTAAGTCTTCTAATTCTATGAATTTTATTCTATGCATTAATAATTAAGTAATACTTCTCTCTTGTCGGGGTTGTCAAGCTCTTTCGAGTTATTTCGACTTTTGAAACTCGTTACAATCGTTCATTTAATGCCTCATCTGAACTTAAGTCAAGATGTTTTGATGAATGCCATTTCAAATAAACTTAAACAATAATTTATAATAATAATTATAATGAGAACTTTACTTTAAAAATTTAATCGCGTAGGCTGATATTTTGGTCCGATATTTTATTTTAAAAAGTGCCAGCCAAATTTTAATGTTGATGAAACATAAATCGTTTACTACATGAACTACTACATGTATTACCCTTTTGAACTTTTGTCAAGTTTTATTGTGGTTTCGAAAACGGAAGTAGATATTATTTTTACACGACCTTAACATTAGCAGCCAAAGGCACTAGACAGGAGGTTAGTTATAACATAGCCCTAAAACTTATTCTTATGTCACAATAACAATAATTAATAACATTTATAATCATAGTAGTTTATATTCTCTTAGTCAATTAGTCGTTTGGATATTTTCTAATCCAACATTGAGTGGACAACAGGAACAAAAGTTAGGCATCGGCACAGTTGGGGGCACAGTTAGTGTTAGTTAGAGTTACTCAGTTAGTAAGTTAGTTTAGTTAGTGTTACTATTCCTAGGTTATTTGCCGATGATTGTATAATTTATAATCTTGTCGGTAATCCTGCAGTTTCTACACGTATAATATTTCACAGCGAAATTTAATTTTCTTGTGGGACCTTACGTTTTTAATTTATTAAATGCATTGTAAATTGTTATAGTATAGTATAGGTAAGCGTTATTCGCACGGTTTTGGCAGTGCGAATAATGTCCAACATTATCCGCACGGTAAACCGCACTGCTGCACGGTTTTGACCCTGAGAATGATACCAAACGATATCTAAATTCTTATTACTAACTGCTTATTACCTATTATTATATTATGTATCATTGCTTATTGACATATTTTGGTTTGGAGGGTATAAATATAATTAATTTATTATAATTAAATTGTCATTTTAACCGTCTTTCGAGTGACTGGAATCTTATATTTTTTAAATCCATTTTAGCAATAATCTGAGTGGACCTGCATAATATCGTTAGTTAATCATTAGTTAATTAATTAATTAGTAACACTATGGCTATGGATTTAGCGGCAATCCTGTCAACGGCGGTCCCAAAATCAAACATCACAAAATTTATTAAGTAACGTACTTTTACTAATTTAAACACATTCATTAAGTAATAAAAGAAGTATTTAATGGTTAAATGATGGCTTTTTATGTGTTTTGATGAGTTTAAAGGGGTTTTTAACTATAAAAACTGGGTTTAAAATCAGAATTCTAGCAAAAATCGTTGTTTGTTTATATTTTTAACCCCATTTGGCCAGATAATTTAATTTATTTAACGGCCTCAGACCAAACTAAATTTTCATGTAAGCGGTAAGCTAAATACTAGGGCTGTTATCGATTAATTTAAATTTAATCGTTAACTTTTGAAAAATTATCGATTAATTAATCGATAATTTCGATTAAAACCAAAAATAGAAATTTATGACGTTATTAAACTGAACATTTCTCACGGACATTGAAAATTAAGAATATTTTAAACTAAATTTCATGACAATGTGTTGATACTTGATGTGTGCTGAAGGTGGTACGTCAGTGATGTATTTAAAAGAGAATTGTTTATGGCAGTGGACACAGTAAACGTTTTCACCATCTTCGACTGTGCCATCCGCAGTTAGCTCAAAAACAACATATTTGCTCAACTTTCTAGTTATATGTTTAAATTTAAATGCGCTGATGCTGTCAGCAGGGCCGTCTTAACGCATAGGCCCGTTGGGCATTTGCCCGGGGGTCCACGAGCATATGGGCCCCAATGGGAATATGTCTATTTATATATATTATGTCTATTCATTTTTTATTCCTGCGGGGGAAGGGCCCAACCCTATTTCTTTGCCCGGGGGCCCAAAATGGTGTAAAGACGGCTCTGGCTGTCAGCCATGTTTTAGTTGACGTCTGTCGGTCAACATAAATTAATAAAATAAATTTTAATATTACGCAGTAGATGTTTGTACGCAAAAAAAATATTAAATTATTAATAATTATTAATAATTTATTATTTATTACTAAAATTTTTAAAAAAAAATATTATAAATATTTTCTTAAATTTTAATCGAATTTTTATCGATTAAAAATATTTTAATCGATATTTAATCGATAAAATTTTTAAACGATTAATCTAGAAATTAAATCGTTTAATTTCCGCAGCCCCTACTAAATACTAATCAGATTCAGAGATGTCAACTGACGGTAAAGTCATTTACGATAAAACATTTCTGAGGCCCCCCACCCCCACCCGCAATTCATGAAATAAAATTAGTACTTGGGAAATAAGCCTGTTCAAGGTATGTGACATCACAGTTCTTATAAATCACCCTCCCCCTTGTCAATTATTAACCAAGAAGTAGCCAAAATTCTTTGAATTTTTAGTATTAAAAAATACTTACTTTTTAACAAATAATTGTTTTATTATTATTTTTAAAAAAATAGTATTGCTTTGTAGTTTTTAAGTGGAGTGCCGTCTTCGCAGCATTGACATATTACTGTTCCAGGATATGTTTATGTGACACATATCACAAAAATACACCCCCACAGTTTAAAATAAAAATTAGTTAATTAGTTTTATTGTAAATTTATGAGAAATATTTTTTTAATTTTAAATTATTTACCCAGGTAGTGCTGCCTTGCAGCTCAGCTGGATGAACCAAATTATCCAATTGGGCAACACAAAAAATAAGTGCTCATGTTGCACTATAAAAATCATAATTTTGTTTCAGCAGTAAACTTGTTTTGCTAATAATGAATAATGGCAAAGCTAATGTGTAGCAGATGTCAGATGGGCATCGTAACTAAACTGATGTAATTCTTAAGCTGTACAATTGAAATTGAAGAAATCATAGCCCACATTTTTCTTCGACTGGATTAACATTTTTGAAATTATTTTTTTCAACTTTATATCAAGGCTATCTGTAGGATTTTTTCGTCAACAATATTAACATATTTCAAGCAGCAAACTAATACAGAACATTATATATTCTTTAAAATATTAAGTTTAAATTAAACTTTAATCTATTATATTCTCAAAAAAGCTCCTTTAGTCTGATCAAAAAGCATTTTAAATGTAAAATATGTTTTACTTGCATAAACTCAATCATAACAGATATTTTGTAGGAGTTGTTTGAACATTTCATCACATAAGGGATGCTCTTCAACAAAGAAAGTGTGAAGTTATTTCAAACTATTCTTTTGTATTTGAAAAAACCTTAAAACCATAGCTGTAAATTGTTTTCTGGAGTCTTCTTTAAAATGGCATTTCATGGTTTATCTTGATACTGATACACTTCGTTAAACATCTGATATTATTGTGGATATATTAGTTTTTAAATTGTGATGTCAATGAATTATGTAATTCAAAAATAGAGATTTTAAATTTCTTTTAATTCTCATTATTTCAGTATATGGCTTAAGGTTTATCCCTGATAATAATAGCAACATTTTTGTTTCAGTATATGGCTGAGAGTTTTTCACTGATAGCAAAAACCGGTCGGTTTTGGAGACGTAATTTCATTTCAATCGCTTTTCCAACAGTCGTGTTCTCAGCTATATTCTTCGATCTCAGGAGGACCTACCTCTACAAGAAAAGGAAAGCAGAATCTGTTAACTAGCCTTGATAAAACACTTAACAGGTATGTAAGATCTTATGGCATGATATTAAAGCCAAAATATAATAATATAATATATTATATAATTATTTCCGTATGCATTAATTCATGATGTTGAACATTTTGAACATTTTATACCATACTTGTTACAAATCTTGATCTGAAGTACATATTTTTGGAACTGGTCTCTGATTGGTTTGCATGATTTTAATGTATGAAAATATCTTTTGGTACAATAAAGATCCCAAACCAATACATTTTATTACATTTTAATTAGCTGTACTTCCACTTATACAAAGAATGCTTTAGAAACAACACACATGATGCCCTAATCAACTTTGTCTTATTGAAAATAAATTGTGTCCAAGTATATAACGTACTAGTATAATTGGTATACCTTATTTCAAAATATGCAATTGGCAAAATAGCTTGAAGCTATCAAAAAAGTTTTTACATGTAATCGAATTGTAACTACAAATTCACTTTAATTGCAAGTTAATTTATTGTTACTAAATACTTTTTTGAGTCCGTTATTGTGTATTGCATTCTCTTCAGCAATGTCACTGAGGAGGTTTAGGCCCGAGCATTACAAGCAGCTATCGATGATGGTGATCCCCATCTCTGCCATGTTGTTTGGGGCTTACCAGCAGTTCTTGCATGATCAGAGCTTCACCTTGTACCGCAACAAGAGCAAAATGTTTGGGGGGAAAAGTGTGGAGCCAGGCAAAGAGATTTGGTACTGAGATATGATTTATCTTGATGACTACAGTGTATATAGTTATTATGTTTTCTTAAAATCACAAGAATTTTTTTTTATTTGAGTGAAGCAGATGTTAAAAGAAAATGTTTTTGTCAAAGAAACAATAAAATTTAAGACACTTTCAAATGGTCTGTGTTGTTGATTATTTCACAAGCTTTAGTGTCAATTTGAATAAAGTTAAAATGGAATTTGTTGTGACACTGAGTTCTGTTAGATTGTTTGCATAACATCAAGTTTGAAGAAATAAATGTTTGCATAACATCAAGTTTGAAGAAATAAATGTTTGCATAACATCAAGTTTGAAGAAATAAATGTTTGCATAACATCAAGTTTGAAGAAATAAATGTTTGCATAACATCAAGTTTGAAGAAATAAATGTTTGCATAACATCAAGTTTGAAGAAATAAATGTTTGCATAACATCAAGTTTGAAGAAATAAATGTTTGCATAACATCAAGTTTGAAGAAATAAATGTTTGCATAACATCAAGTTTGAAGAAATAAGCGTGATCACCTATTTGGTGATAAGGAATAATTATAATTTAAGAAAAAACAACTCTTTGTAACCTATATAAATTTTAATACTTTAAAATGTATAGAAAAGCTGCTTCAGATATATAATAATGCTGGGTGTACATTTTTTAAAGATATCTATTAAAAACAGTGCACAGAAAATTAAATTGAAAGTACATGAGCCATAATTAAGAATATCAAATTTTACATAAGATCACAGCCACTTACATTTTTTTTTCAAACAATAGAGCAAAGATACACTCTAATTTAGTCATTATACAGAAACTATTGAGCTTACATTAATCATTGAAAATTAAACCACTACCTAATACATTTATTAGCTGCATTTTATTCCTTAGTTGTAATTGATCATATAGAGCTAAATGACTAATACATTTTTTTATTAGTGAAAGTTGCCACACTTTAAAAAGGATATTTAATTTTTAGTCAGTTCTTAGAACATTTTTCAATGTCAAAAGATGTCTTTAGTATAAACTGCTAAGTTTAATCAACAAGTTAAATTTATGTAAACGACTATATATTATAGTTGAATTAAATTAATCAAGTTGTCTAGAGCAGGACTTCTCAAAGTGGTGGTCCGCGGACCGGTCCGGGGCCATCCGTTGCTGGTCCGCAGAATAAAATAAATAACATTTCACTACAACTTCAGTACAGTGAAAATTCACCGGTCCCTGGTGCAATGGAAAAAATTCCTGCCGGGCCGCCATACTAAAAAGTTTGAGAAGTCTAGAGAATCATTACAATTACCTACAACATTATACCTGTAGCACAACATGTATGAGTATCAGCTTCATTACCCACAACAATTTAGTACTTTTGCAATTACTCAAAAGAATGTACTTGTAACATTACCCATAATGTTATTCTGAATGATAAAGGTAGCATATGTGCACCATCATGTCATATATTTTTATAATTAGGAAATGAATGTTTTCAATTGAATGGATTTATAAATATATGTTACTATTTTTATGTGAGGCGCTGTGAGCCCAGCTGCTTACTGGGGTACTGCGCTATATTACTTCTCAAATTATTATTAACAATCAATTTGTAAACATAAGTACATTTACCTACACAAATCTTAGTAGTACAATTACCTAATAAAAATCTACTTGTGTAAAATAATCATTACAATTACACATCACAAATAAAATAATTAAATAATTTGATCCTGTTATTTTCTAATGACTAACAAAAAATGCAAAATAAAATATTCCTAATATATACTAAAAAATTAAATATTTAAAAAATCTTTTTTTAAAAAGGACACACTTTTAACATAATCACTACTTTTAGTTATGTCTCATATATAAGGGATTTATAGTCAAAAACTTTGTTTTTACAGCTATTTTTTAAAACATATAATAAAAACTCTTTAAAATTCACGTCTGAAGCCCACACATCTTTTTTACCACTATTTTCTTTATACCAAACACCTCATAAGCGCCCGCCCAACGTTTTATACCACGGTGAAGTGTTCACGTGGTGAACTCATGGATGTCAACAAAGCAGACGGGTACCGATGCTTATATATAGACTATAGATAAACTAAAAATGCAATAATTTCAATACTGTACATTCGATCGATCTGAAATTTTGATACAATGCATTGTCATCCAAGATCTATCTGTGGTAAAATTTTTAGATCTCTAGGACCATCAGAAGTGGTATAATTTTACGTTTCAAGTTTTGAAGGAAGGATGGATGGATACAACATACAAACGTGACTTAAATAAAAGCGTGTAAAATCTGGAGTTTTATAACCCAGGATCTTATATTCTTGTGTGACTCAGCATTATAAGTGTGGTCAGAAATAAAACTGACTCATTCTGATGTTGTCACATGAAGGATGTTCATGATATTAAAGTTCTCTTTCATAACTAACTACATAATATTCAGGATTAAAGTATTAAAGGTTACTTTAAATTTTAAACGCAGTGAATCTCCATAAAAGTTTAAAAGAATTCTTTGAAAGAACTTTTACAAAAATATTTTAACATAAAATGTGCACTATTATATAGATAAGTTTTTGTTAACTGTTAAGTTAAAGTTTGGGGTACAAGATTCCCTGACTTCAACCACCTGCCTTGTCATTTTCACATCACAATACATGGATTGACCTTTGACATGAATAAAACAACTCTTCCTTGCAACATCACTTCTGTGTGCCTGCACATGTAACCAACTGTAAAATACCCACCTCTGATCATTCTCAGGTGATGAGGTTATTTGTTGTAAATAACCAGACAGTTAAACAGTGTGCTATTTTGTCCCATTCAATGTCCTTGAATTTAAGAATGACAAAAGTTCTGAATTCCCTGATAATTTTCACGGTACTGGTTTGTAACCTATAGACTGGGAGAAAGGCCGCCATTCATCAGCTTTGCCTAATGAGGGTCCATGCCACTGTGTGCAGGTCCAAACAACTTTAACTTTTTTTTCAACAAAAAGATATACAATTAATGAATATGGCACAAGGAAGTTGTGCAAATTTGAAAACTTTCCCAATGGTTAGTTTGGAAATAGCAGCTGTACTATATACCTTATCACATTTAGGCAGATATATTTGCACTCCATGATTTAAGATTCATTTTTGGCAGTCGGTCATGTTTTGCTTGGTTCATATTTCAGAGTTATCTTTCTTTTTCACCTAAGGCACTTTGAGTTTTCTTAGAGTTAGAGGTACATAAATTTAAGAAAGATTATCGAAAGTGTAAGAGATTCCTGGATGTGATATTGCTACTCCTGCTATCTTTCCTAAACTCCACCCCTCTAT
Source organism: Ampullaceana balthica (assembly GCA_944989445.1). NCBI lineage: Eukaryota > Metazoa > Mollusca > Gastropoda > Lymnaeidae > Ampullaceana > Ampullaceana balthica. The sequence continues at coordinate 96,235 of CALYLW010000678.1, forward strand.
CCTTGACCCTATAGAATTTGTCTTTAGCTCTGTCCCAGTTTGTCAGGTCTGTGCTGTAAGAATCTGTGTGGCCATATAACCCAGTGAATGTGTTGAGTGCCAGACCAGAGTAAGGGGTTTTCTGACTAAGGTTTTCTTTGCCATTGAAGCAGTCATGGAACGTCACATGCTTCTTAACAGCATCTGGAGTCTTGTATCCATTGGAAAGCATGGTTGGCTCATGTGTTCCTAGGTGTTCTGAAACAGCGAAAAGCTTAAGAAATATGCTGTGTTAATTATAAGTATGTATAGCCACATAATTAAAATGGCTCCTACTTATTTTACTGTCCCTGAGAATAATGAGCATCAAAGTATTATTTACATACAGTATTATTTTTGGTACTTAAGACATACCAGTAACTTCAAGTCATTAGTCATTATTAAAAAGTCTTGTCTTTAGACATACCAGTGGCTTCAAGTCATAATAAAAAGTATTTTCTTTAGTCATATGTAATATTTAATATATATATGTAGATGTTATAAATATATTATTTTTTAAAAACCAATTTCGGCTTTATACTTTATATTATATGATAAATGTCATGCAATATATAAGTAATCATCTCAAGCAATACAAGTGACACATTAACAACCCACTCCAAGGCTACTCATACACATAGCACAGTGTGTTAGCACCACTACATCACACTATAAATGCAGGTTGTATTTGTATACCTCAGTTATTATAAGTTCTTGTAAAGTCTATTAAAAACTTATCACTGAAAATCTCTCCCAGTAAATTATGTCAGGACCACAGCATGAAATACCAGGTATAAGAAAGTTTCAGGCCATTTAATTTGTTTAAAGCCCAAATAGTTAAATTATCTTTTTATTGATTATATTTAATTAGCATATTACACTATTTCAGTACATAATAACATACAATGTACTATATTATAATTTGGAGAGTGAAAAAAAATGAATATACAAGTATTACAAGAACTGTATGGTTTAGAATATAAGCTACTATTAGTTAAAGGCAGCACTCTTACTTAGAGTTTGGTGTTATTTAAAAAAAAATCAAAGTAGTCAGACTTATTCTATGTTATACTAGAGGGTAAAGTTGAATCTTATACTTAGAATTATGTGGTAGATTTATATACATGTATTATGAGAATTCAGTGATGCCATGGGGAATGAAACCAATTTGCTAAATTTATCTCTTTGACTTTACACCTAAGCTTGTAGTTGTAGTCTGAGCTTTTCAAGAGTAAGTATGAAATTAGTAAGAAAATTAAAAAGTAAAGAAAGCAAGAGGCCCTTGCAAGATATGTAATTTAATTCAATACATATATTATAAACACAAGCGCACAAAAGAACAAAACAATAATATGTGAAAGAAAATAATAAAGACCTTTGCAGTGAGATTCACATAGATTGGCAGTTATTTTATGTCAATACATTACCAACACAATTTCAAACTCCAATACATACATGTGTTAAAAATGTATTTGACTTTTAAATTCATCATGAAGCAACTTTTTAAAAAGCTGAAGTTTGTTAATAAACATGTAAACAAGCTGTAGTTTTTGTTTAAGGTTCATAGTTAAGTGCAGGTATTTAGATTATGAGAAGCAATGCAATGGGAAAATTACTTTTTATTTAATGGAGTGCATGATTTATAGTTTAAATATGCAGATCATAGTAAATGTCAGTTTAATGATGAAAAATTCTACATTAAAAAAAAAGATAATTTCATAATGAGATAAATATAAATATTAAATATACATTGGAAGCAAAAGCTGAACAGTACAAAATCCATATAGCAAAACAACGAAGCCTAATTGTGCCACTAAAAGCAAGTTAGTGATGATTAGCCTACATGGATTATTCACTAAAGGCAATAACATCAAAGTAACCCAACAGAGGCTGAGTCTAAACATACAAAGAGGATTGTTTAAATAAGTGGTTCAGAAGTTTTCACTTCATTACTCTAATTAACAACTAAAGCTAGTTGTATAGAAAAATATCACAGAAAACTTGGACCGGAATTGGTTATGTAAATTGACAGACTATTTCAATAAGTTATTAACTTATCATAGGTCTGAAGGCATTTCATGGTATCTTGAATTATTTTGACAAGTTAACTTAATGGCATACAAGGTTGTAACAATTAACAAGGAACAATAACAGACTTGAAACTGATCATATTTTAAATTCAACAAAAGCCATGTCATTCTTCATCTTGGTAGCTAAACCTCTGGGGGAGGGCATGGGGCAAACTTTCCCAACTGGGCATGCCCTTTCGAGGTACTTTGGAAAGGGGGTTGCACACACAGCAGGGTGGGGAGAAGGAACCACTCGTCGCCTACCTGGACACGGAGAGAGTGAAGGGGCTCTTGGTGTTAGTCGACTACCAGCACCATCACCATGGAGACGGTACTCTTCCATCAAGTCCCTGGCTCTGATGAGAAAAATCAAGTTATTGGAGAGAGGAAAAAAGAAAATTTGCCTCTCAACATTTTAAATCCTCACTCTGGATGTTTCTAATAAATTATTTAAATTAATTTTAATCTATCAATTTTTTTATTATGTTCTAAAAAATAAACCGCACAACAAATTAAGTGTCAGTACATGTACAATGTACTTTCCATTTTTTAAGTTGCTTGACAAAATATTAATTTATGAAGGCACTGAAAAATTTCTAATTACTGCTACCCCTCCCCCACACAATGTATCTGTTGCACACATTTTTTTCCCCAACATTCTTGAACCATATTTATACTTTTACAACACAGATTTTTTACATCAGTAAATTTGAGTCTCTGTAAAATGGAAATTTAATTTTACATAGCAAAGCACTTATGGTATTCTTAAGAATCTCATATAGGTCAGATATAAAAAAATGTATGTATGGGAGCAATATTTTAAATAAGGAGTTAAATTTCTAAATTAGTTTTAATGAAGACTTTTCTTAAATACAGCTTAAGATACACAAACGAATAGTATGATCAAAACAATAAATTAAAGCTTTATTAATAGACTAATTAATACACGAGTAAAAGTTTTGACTAATGCCTCCTTTATGATACAGACTTTTTTTACAAGTGTGTTAAAGCTCCAGTTATATAAATAAGTAAGAAACAAACTACTATGGTACAAGTACAAGAAGTTTTTCACAAATATGAAACTAATCTTTGTCCCAAATTTACCTCTTCATCTTTTCTTCAACTGCCTTTTCCCTTAAAGCTAGACTTCGTTCCCTACCTGTAAAATTTCACATGGTAATTAAAGAATAGGACTGTTTTTGTTTTGTTTCTAACAATTAAGATACTTATGGGCTAGAAACCATTTTATATAATATAAAAAATGTTATATGTGAGTAAGCTATCATGTAAATGTAATTAAATAATAATTTGTTAAAAGATCATGTGCACCAATATAAATTTTTCTGTAACTTTTAAAAATTATTATTGCACACCAATAGCATAAGCAAACAAATCCAGCAACAAGCAACAACCAACAACAACAAACTCCACTCTAATCACAAGTCAAGATATAATCTAAATACTGCACTTGCTAAAACACGACTTAGCAGAATACCCAACTGCAAAGACCATGTAACTACATTTTATTTAAAGCACAGGTCATATAATTTTGAGAAAGAAAAAAAATTCAGTAAAAAATGTCAGTTGTCCATCAGTTAGCTCTTGTGGGTTGAGAAGCACTTGATAAATCAACTCATTTCCTCACATATAAAATTATACAGTTAAATAGTTGTCTCAAATACATGGACATTGTACACCTGAACTCATGTGAAAATATTTGCAGCCTCACCATTGAAGCACAATCTACAGAGAGAAACTCACAGCAAGGGTGAATACCAAAATAATATAATTGGAATCCCATTCAAATTTCAACTATTTGGCAAGCGAACTTACTTTCCAACTCTTTTTCCTTGAGTTCCAACTGCCTCATTTTGACAAGCAAATCTTCATTTTTGATCTTTGCTGCATCCCCAGACCCAGTCACTGAAGATTTCTCCGGTACAGCAGATCCAGCTTTGCTGAAATTTTTCTGATTTACAATTTCCATTTTGCTCTGGATTAAGGGATCTGCCAAGACAGATCCAATGCTGGGACGCTTAGACACCTGACAATAGACGAATATTATTTTAATCAATTAAATCTTCACAAAATTTTTTTTTCCAATAGATCAGAAAACATTTTTTGTATCTCAAAGACAATTTAAAAAATATATATATATTTAAAGAAATTGAAATGAATTCCCAGTGGTGCCAGAATAATCTCCATTGCATGCTTAGGGAATCCTTTATTTAGCAAGAGTAAAACAAAACTAAAAATGTATCTACACGGTACATTATGAATTTTTAAAAATGATGTCTTTACCTCCACTTGTATCAACTTCCGTATCATCATATCAAGCTCCATCGAGTACTGGGATGGTAGACGAGGGAAGTCTCCTATCCTTATCTTCCTGTTGAGTTCACTCTGGTTGGAGGCAGTAAATGGTGGGGTCAAGGCACAGAGCTCATACAACATGCATCCCAGAGCCCAGATGTCACTCTTCTCATTGTAGGACATGTTGTTGACAAGTTCCTACATTTAAATATTTAATAAATTGCATACATTACATTGCTGCCATTTTATGTGTAGGCCCAGTGCTTTTTTTCAGTGGGAACTCATGGGAACTGAGTTCCCATACCTTTTTTGGCCAGATGATTTGTCAGATGAAAACATGAGAAAACTCTGGAAGTTGTTTTAAAGCCTCATACGGTAGTGTATTATAATACAGTAGAATACATTTTTCCACATAAACTATATAGTCAGATCAGTTTTTATTATAAATAAACTCTTTGAGTCTCTCATTTTCTTATAAAAACGTTTATTTCTTTAAATATCTGTACAATAAAATTTGTGTTCAGTGGAAAATTCAATTATAGACTATTATAGTATTTTCTGACATAAGTTAAATTTTTTTTAAAAAAGTAAAAAAACCAAGTTTTTCACTATAAATCCTTTATGTACGAGACGTAACTAAAAGAATGTTCATAATAATACGCAGCGCAAGACCATCCAAAAATACAAAATTGTAGTTATGTCTCGTAAAACGTGTTTAATATAATGCGCACCGATCAGGAATATGTTTATAAAAAGTGGTGTCAATAAAATACGCACCTTATTGCGCGACAGAAAGGTTGTTCAATATAATGTGCACCCTTACACTCTATCTCAAAAAATAACATGATACATAGGAATAAATAAAATAATCTAAAAAATCAATAATTTAATTACGGTACATGCAATCGATCTGAAGTTTTAAAACATTGTTTTTATCATCGGCACGAAACTGCCTGAAAAATTTCAGCTTGCTAGCTTACGAGGCAGTGGGTTAAAAATCGATCCAAAGTTTTGGTGACCGACAAGCAATCAAGGGTTCAAACAGACACCAAGAGTTAATATAAAGGATTTAAAAACAGATGTGAAATGAGTTCCCAAACATTTTTTGGTAGAAAAAAAGCACTGTGTAGGCCTAAGCAATTTTTTTTCTCTTTACAATGGGTCACCCATTTCCTTGATTAGGATAATATTTTTTGGTCCAATTATTTTTTATTCTTCCCTAGAGCCTACCCCCACACTAGAGGCCAACCCCCACCCTAGAGGCCAACCCCCACCCTAGAGGCCAACCCCCACCCTAGAGGCCAACCCCCACACTAGAGGCCAACCCCCACCCTAGAGGCCAACCCTGTTTTACACATCCACCTCATCCTATTACAACCTGGCCAAGCAAAACTCCACCTTCCATCACCCCTGGCTTAAAAAATTAGCTTCTTACCTCTAGTACTTCCAACTCTACCTCAAAAAATTCCCAGCCCTCTCCACCAACCCCCTATTTAAATTTGTTTCCCCTCTGAACATTTAAGTCATGAGTTTTAGATGATTCTTTAAAGTAAAGTACTAAACCCCATCACAATTTCAAAATATTTTCATTACAGGCTACGTCCATTTCAAGTTTTAAAAAAATTGTTTCACCCTAAAACCAATAAAATGTTTCTTCACACACAATGCTTCTTTTACAGTGGCACCTTTCTTTAAATTAAGCAGTTACAAAGAGGAAAGACTAATAGTAATAGAAGACAATAAAAATTACAGAAAAAATGTGTGAACACTTTCTAGAGACCTTTATTAAAACTCACCGGAGACATGTAATAAGGTGTTCCAACATAAGTCTGGGCAAAGCTTGTTTCATGGTGTAGCACTCGGGCGAGACCAAAGTCTCCCAGTTTGACATTGGACTCCATATCCAGGAACACATTTGCAGGCTTCAGGTCTCGATGTAGAACAGCTTTGCCATTTTTCCTACGGTGACATTCTTTCAAGGCCAATGTTGTTTGGATAAGTATTTTCCAAGCAAAATCTTCTGGTACATGAGTTCTACAAGTGTAAAAAGAAGAAAAATTGAATTATATTAGTATGTTTTACACTCATTGCCATTAAAATCAAATGTGTTAGTGATGTAATAATATTCTAAAGCAATAAATATCAAGAATTTCAGTACCACAGTATATATACAAGTTGACAACAATATAAAATCTAACCCATCTTTCCGATGGCGAGCAATAATGGAGGCCAGATCTCCACCCTGACAATACTCCATGATGATATAAATAATAGTCTTTGTGCGGTCAATGATGCGGTCATGGTATCGGACTATATGTTGGTGGCGTAGTTCCCGTAGGAGGTTGACCTCGGATACCAACATCTGCTTCTCAGTTTCTGACATTGATCCATACTCCATTTCTTTCCAAACCATGATCTGAAAGATGAGGATTTGAGTGAAAGATAAGCTATGATCTTAAAGCACCATGGAAGTACTTATGAAAGATAAAGTATGATCATCTAAAAAGTAAGAAAAGTGAAAGGTGAGGCAAGGACTGAAAGGTAAGAAATCCTATTAAAGGAAAAGTTTGATGTGAAAATAAAAGGCAGGGTATGGAGAGACCAGGCCAGATCTGACGATAAGTTTCGGAAATATTGATTTTAAATTTAGAACTCCTATTAACACAGAACTCAAGACAGAATTTTTTTTTCATTTAAAAATTTGCAGCATGGCTCTTTTCAAATCATGTTAGAATAATAGGAATTATGAGAATTTTATTTTAAGATATCAAATCTTATAAATGGTACATCATTTATCAAAAGGACATTTATTAAATGTTTATTGTTATTATAAAATCTTAACAGATCCTTATAAGGCCAGCGTAAGTAAACGTTTAAGTTAAGGGCTAGTTAAAGGCTAAAGGTTAACTTTAAGAATACTTTTTATGGAAAAACTTAATAATTATTATTTGTTTCCCTGAACAAAATTAATCACTTGAAAAGGTGTTGACACGTTTCAAATAAATGTGACATACTTTCCCATCTTTTTTTCTGCGAATTTTCTTGCAAGTTCCATAAGAACCTGTCCCAATTGTTGCAATGACCTCATAGTCGTCAAGAGTGGCTGCCATTTTAGATCTGTAATTACATTAATTTATACTTCATATAACGCAAGAAATTATATTTAAAATATTAAACCAAACAAGTGGACTCATTTTAAATAATATTACCCAACAATGAATGAAATATGATCATTAGCGTTTTAAGATACTGCTCAGCAGAAAAGCTAACATTTTCAAATACAAATACATGTAATGTGGTTTATTTTATTTGGTATTGATTACCAAAGAAGCCATTTAGTTTCAGCCAAAACATCCTTTAAATATATATTTAAATTTTTTTTTAAAGTTTAAACTTAACATATATATAGCATAGGCTATATTGGCTGTTGTTCAATTATTATTGTCATTGTATAGCCTAGTATTTATCCTAAGCCAGGGGTCTCCAAACTTTTCTGCCGGAGGGCCGCATTAACTACCAAAAAGCAGTTTGGGGGCCGACTACAAACAATTTTGTGGTAAACTACAGGTAAAAATAGTATCTTTTTTTTTATATTAAAAGGTCTCCAGGGGCCAGATGAGAGCGCCTGGCGGGCTGCAGTTTGGAAACCCCTGGCCTAAACTATTATTTCACTAAGAATAAGAAGATCCCTCTGAATAGCATGAGAGGACTGATAAGGGATCAATGAAGTTTGATTTCAGAGTACTGAGACTGAGTTACTCAGCTTTCCTTCCATCCAATGCAATTTCAATGAACTCATTTTCAATCCCCACTAGACATCTGTAATAGGTAATAGTAGAGTAATTAGTAATAGCAATACAGTAGAACTCGGTTATGTCGATGGCCTAGGGGTTTGCCAAAAAGCGTCGAGATAACCAATGCTCGAGATAAACGAAAACCAATATGGCGGCAAATTATTAACATGTGCTTGAAATTTCTTTGTGTACATGATGTACATGTTAATAAATGATAGGGGTCTAGCGATATGCATTTTTGCCGATATTGCCGATACCGATATTACTGATTATTTTTTTGTGTGGATATGAGTGCTGATCCCAATATTACCAATATTTTTTGCTGTCGATATGAGTATGAGTATTTTGTTAGGAAAAAAACAACAGTCGTCATATTTGATGATGTCATTCTTAAATTTATGACTAATAATTATTTATATTTTATATGTTAGACTACTGGTTTAATTTAGATAAACGTAAATTAAGAAACAAATCGTACAACTACATGTGAATTATAAGTGTGTGTTGATTACATAGGACGGACTAACTGTAACTTCAAATAGTCGGAATTAGCTTATTACTGGGAGTTAATTTTTTGTTATGTTACGGCAGAATACCAGAGCTGATACGTGACCGACCGTGACATCAATACCAGAGCTGATATGCGAGCGACCATGAAATCAAAGCGTTTTCTTAATATTTTGATGTCGTTAGCAGGCGGCGCGAGGCGAAAATTCGAAATATCCTCTTGCTGGTTCTCAAAAAATTTGGAAAAATACGGCCGGTTCCTCAAGTCTTTTTTTAACGGTTAACTGGTCCTCCAAAACAAACGTACATGACGACATTTGAGAGTACTTTTAATACATAAAAAATTGATTATTAATCATTACGGCTTCCTGCTTTGTGCAAACAAATTCTTTTTTTAATCGCTGTTTTGACGGAATCGCGGCAGACAGCTGAACACTAACTAGCGTCGGTACATCAAAGGCTCTTTGATGTCCATCGGACGACGTTCGGTGATAATTTGATCCATTCTCTTGATGGTAGTACTTGACGGATAACCGGAAGTAAGACAGTGCTGGCAAGCGGGCTGTGACGTCACCAGCAGACCTCGTGAGGTGGAAATTTTATGTGTTACGGCACATGTGTTGGTTATAAAAAATCAATAACTTACATTTTCAAAAGCTGGCAATTGGTTATGGGGATCGAGATAACCAACATTAAGTAGCAAATTTGGCTCTTTTTTGTGCTCGAGATATTAGGGTTCGGCGACATAAAAGAATCGACATAACCAATGAGAAAATGCTAAGACAAAGAGAGAATCTGGCGGTTCCATTAAAAAACGTCAACTAAATAGGGTTGGCAAGTTAACCGAGGTCGAGAAAAGTGGGTTCTACTGTAACTGTAATTCAATAAGTTTGAAATGAAATTGAGTTTCAACTATTTTAAAATATTGAAATAATTTAGACTCTTTAATTTAACATTAGTATGTACGGAAATAATATAACATTTTATGAATAGTGGTGGTAAGCTACTAACTACTAATTAAAGTATGTTAGTAGTAGTACTACTAGCAGTAGAGCCACATTTTTTCACACTACTATCTCTATCAAGCCATCATTACTAGTACTATCACTAACAGTACAGTAAAAGTTAACAGATTATTTGTTTTAAAATGACCACTTACAGTAGTTTATAATAATTTTATTTTTGTGGGGTCCAGTTATTTAAAAATATTAAATGTGTATGTCGTATGGCACTAAAACTAAGAAAGACGTGGACATGATTTACGTAGAGATAACTCTGTAATTTGAAAAGGCTGAAAAGCGTCTTTAGTAACCAAACAAGTCAAAACATGCAAATTGAATTATAAATGTAAAATATATAATGCTCGCATTTCTACAGCTATTTCATATACCTGTTTTGAATTTGTATCAGTTATTTTTTTAATGTTTAACATTGAAAATTACATTGTAACTTAATTTTTTTAAAGGAATATTCATTTGTTTTTTTCTTCTTGATTCATTTCTGTAGAGGTTGCCATCTTTAAAATTTCCCGCATGTTTGCATCTATACTTTTCATTGGATCTCTCTTAAATACAAAACTCGTTCATACAAGCAATTAGATTGGTTAAAATTGTGGAAGAGGAGTTTGGGGCACGTGATATGTAAAATGGCGATCTCCATGTTTACAATCGTCAAAATGAAAATTTTACCAAAAATCAGGCCATTTTAGATAGTCTGTTGAAAATAAAACACTGTACATTAGTTAAATAGAAGTTCTGAAATGGAAACCCAAGGCACACTACAAAAAGTGCTAAAACATCATTCAGATACCGAATGGCGAAATAAAATTGATGATTTGTTCAAATTTTTCTGTAATCATGTTTTTCTTGGTCAATGGGAGTTAGCCAGGACAGCAATTCCAACTTTGTTGAAAGAATTTGACAGAGATGAAAGAAAAACCACTTTTATAGAAATTCTGAAGGCTGTTATAGACTATCCATTTTCACAAAGGTACAATTTGGGAATGGTAGCATTTGTCATTTGCCCCCAGCATTTACTAATGACTAATACTACTAATGACTAATAATATACTACTAATACTAATAATAAATAATATTTATCATTAATAATTTATTATATAGGCTATCTAATGCCTATTATACCGAGGCGTCACTAGGGTTGGTGTCACCCAGTGCAGTGCTCATTGTGTCCTCCCTCACAACATATCCCACAGACCTCCTCTGAGTCAGCCAGTGCTTAATAAAATGAACATACAGAAATTTAAATCTTGGTAACACTTGATGGTGTCACTCGGTGTGATAATATATAATATTTTAAAATATACATTACACTTGTCTAACTATGACAAATCGTATTCTATCTCAAATGATGAGGGTGTGACAGGCCGGTGCCCCACTTAATGGATAGTGCAAGATATCTGTATTAACTAATGATGAAAGTTCAACTTACTTGAATAAATGAAGATTAAAAAATCTTAATTACCTATTAAAAAGTGTCAAAAGTATTATACAGGTTCAAATTTAGATCTTTCCATCAATGATAGGTCTTCCGAGTATCTCTGTACCCTGTACCCTTGGACATGCCTTAAGCTTTTCTTATACAGGCATTATCATATTATCATAGGTTAGCTTGAGGCTTAAGATTTTTTGGCAAAACTTTGCCTGTTACATGCTTTAACTAATTAAGATCAAGAGATCTCTATGGCACTTATTCTCATGTTATAATTGTTAAATTATTAGTTCTCCCCCATATTGCTCTTGAATCAATACCACACTTATTACATTTCTGCATGATTGAAATTTTAATGTTACAAAAAGCTACAAATTATCTGTTGATTTGTGTTACAAAAGCTTGGGGTCACCATCTCTCAAGTCAGCCCATCATTTATCATGGCTTTGTCTACAAGAGTTAAGACAGGTTGAGCAGGATGTCATTTCAGACAAGGTAATTATTTCAATACCCAGTAAGTCACAATACTAGCTAGTGGAATGCAAGTTTAAAATAGAAAAAGCAAGAAAAGATTAATTTACATCTCAAATATGCTTTCTAGCTTATGATAATATTTATAAATTTAGCTTACAGTCTTTACCTCATGCACACAAATATGTAACTATCATAGTAAACACACCAATATTTTGTCCTATGTGAAATTTTCAGCCAACTGATTGTTCACTCTAAAGAGCCAGAAGTAGGTCATGTTTTGAATTATGTTCACCAAACAAAAATAGTCTTTGTTGCTGACATGTGGGTGTGTTGATTTTTAAAATGATATTGTTTTAAGTTTCCAGTATTCACTCATTAAAAATAAACACAACATAGCTGTGCTCTGTTTCAGTGTGTGTTAGCAATTTTTTTGTTTGTTTATAAAGATTTATTCTTGTATAGGAAAAATGGTTTGACCAGATGACAAAAGATATAGATTTCCGCCTTACACTTAACTGTCTCAAGGATGCTGACAAAGCTGTTATACAGGCAAGTTATCTGGATGGCCATAATTTTAAATTTTAATTTATACAAATAATAAAAACGAATTATTCTTTTTAATTATTTACAATGCAAGATATGAGTTATTAGCATATTTTGGTTTCAGAATTTGAAGAAGAAATAAAAGAAACCATTTAAACAAATCAAATATCATGATAATTTCAAATTAATTTTTTTTAAAAATCTATCATAACTCTGTTTAGGAATAAATGTTTTCCAATTAGAAGCAGAAAAATTCATCCAATGTATTAAAATTCTATATAATGACCCCTGTTGTCCATGTTCAGCTAACAGGAAATTGCATGGCATTCAAAACTAAATAAAATGTTTTTACAATTTATTCTAGGAGTTATATGTTTTCTTCAAGAAACATGTTCTGAAAGTGACCTCCGTGTCAACTGAAAAATACTCGACAAGAAATGATTTCTTATCACCGGGTGCTGTAACTCTAATCAAAGAGACTATGGTTATGTGCCCTAGTCTTGGTGACAGTGTTGTTAAAGCCTTAGTCTGCGAAGAAGAAAATATGGAGAAAAGACACAATGAAATGTTACAAGGTAATTTCACACTTGCTTGGGAAGTCTTGTCATAAAGTCTTTGCAGGATGTGTTGTCAGGAAGTCTGGGCAGGAAGTGCTGGCAGGACGTCTTGGCAGGAAGTCTTGTTCATTCAATATAGCACTTTGCTCTAACAAATAATTTATCAATGAAGCACTTTGTTTAAGCTGGTGCTTTAATTCATAACAGGAACTGGACAGGGCTTTTTTGTGTGGACATTTAGATTCTGGCCAAATACTTAAGACCTCATAAAAGATATAAGATGCTGGTCCAGTTATAGCAGCAGATACAATGTTGAACAATTTACAGTTTTAACAACATTCTTACAATGTTGAACAGTTTACAGTTTTAACAATATTCCTTAAATGTAGACCAGTTTTTAGTTATAACAAAATTACAAAATTAAAAAATGTATGGAAAGTGTCCAGTTATGAATAAGTAAAGCTCATTGTTTTAACTGTTTGTCCACAGCTCTTTACATTGACTGTATGAACAGCCTTTTGGATGAGATACCTGACTCTGAGAATGAAGAGCCAGAAAGTCTCTGTGACAAAGTGCTGCAGATTTTGTCCTTCTACAACCCAGTGCCTTACTGGAACTACCTTCAGCTGCGGCAGCTTTTCACCAGGTTGTTAAACTTATCAACAGAGCATACCGCCTGTCACATGACCCCAGAGAAAATAGTCTCGGCGATAACTGGGAGGAAATCATATTATTTACTTGATGAGTTCTGTAAGATATTCCAAGAGGTGAGATACATTTCTGTGGCTGGCAGATTTATTGACACTAATGTATGCATCTACCTGATAAATAAAATTAGCAACAAAAAAAACAAAAAACCCTACTACAAAGAGAAATTCTATTTTTTACTCAATTATTTTGGTTACTTTACAGAATTTCGTAAAATAATTATTTCTGAAATCTTAGTTTTCCTGTAATAAAGAAATGATGTTGTAAAAACAATTGCATGGCCAAGATGTTAACTGTTTGATTATTTTTGTTGATGCCTCTACAAATTTGTGTTTTTTTAAAATAAAATACTGAGGATTTTTTATCTTATTTGAACCCTCTATGAAACTTGTTATATCCTCTTGGACAATTCAAGTGTATCATTGGAGAGAATTATCTTGGCACAAATTTGACCCTATTGCTGTATATAAGAAAAAAATCATACTACAGTATATACAAATTTACAGTTTGCACAGATTGAATTTCTTGCTATTTAAATAATGTTAACTTCCTCAAAAAGTTACCTCAAAAAGTTATCACTTTAATTCAACAGGTCTCACTTCACACCACCTACAAACTGGCCGAAGAGCCCAGCAACCCGCTCAGTGATGACCAGAGAGTTGTCCTGGAGATTATGACCAAACTAGACCGTAACGTATGCTGGAGAGATCTCTTCATTCTTTGCCTCAAGAAGCGCGTACACTTCCTTGCAGAAATATTGGTAAAACATAGTGGTTTTTTTTTACCTCTAAAAATGATTTCTCATTTTCAAAGTCTTGTCATTTCTAGTGGACACATTTTGCATTCAATTATTTTCAAATAAATAAAGGAAATCCTAAGAGATTTTCTTTACAAATGTAAAAGTGCTGTTTATTAGAAGCACTAAACAGGCAAATAAAGTGAGTACACAGGTCCCAGTCGTGACCAGAAACTCAAACAGCTTCCAACAAAAGATGTCTGCTAAAAGACAGGAATTGTCAAGTGTGACATAATGTCTGCTAAAAGACAGGAATTGTCAAGTGTGACATAATGTCTGCTAAAAGACAGGAATTGTCAAGTGTGACATAATGTCTGCTAAAAGACAGGAATTGTCAAGTGTGACATAATGTCTGCTAAAAGACAGGAATTGTCAAGTGTGACATAATGTCTGCTAAAAGACAGGAATTGTCAAGTGTGACATAATGTCTGCTAAAAGACAGGAATTGTCAAGTGTGAAATAATGTCTGCTAAAAGACAGGAATTGTCAAGTGTGAAATAATGTCTGCTAAAAGACAGGAATTGTCAAGTGTGAAATAATGTCTGCTAAAAGACAGGAATTGTCAAGTGTGAAATAATGTCTGCTAAAAGACAGGAATTGTCAAGTGTGACATAATGTCTGCTAAAAGACAGGAATTGTCAAGTGTGACATAATGTCTGCTAAAAGACAGGAATTGTCAAGTGTGACATAATGTCTGCTAAAAGACAGGAATTGTCAAGTGTGACATAATGTCTGCTAAAAGACAGGAATTGTCAAGTGTGACATAATGTCTGCTAAAAGACAGGAATTGTCAAGTGTGACATAATGTCTGCTAAAAGACAGGAATTGTCAAGTGTGACATAATGTCTGCTAAAAGACAGGAATTGTCAAGTGTGACATAATGTCTGCTAAAAGACAGGAATTGTCAAGTGTGACATAATGTCTGCTAAAAGACAGGAATTGTCAAGTGTGACATAATGTCTGCTAAAAGACAGGAATTGTCAAGTGTGACATAATGTCTGCTAAAAGACAGGAATTGTCAAGTGTGACATAATGTCTGCTAAAAGACAGGAATTGTCAAGTGTGACATAATGTCTGCTAAAAGACAGGAATTGTCAAGTGTGACATAATGTCTGCTAAAAGACAGGAATTGTCAAGTGTGACATAATGTCTGCTAAAAGACAGGAATTGTCAAGTGTGACATAATGTCTGCTAAAAGACAGGAATTGTCAAGTGTGAAATAATGTCTGCTAAAAGACAGGAATTGTCAAGTGTGAAATAATGTCTGCTAAAAGACAGGAATTGTCAAGTGTGACATAATGTCTGCTAAAAGACAGGAATTGTCAAGTGTGACATAATGTCTGCTAAAAGACAGGAATTGTCAAGTGTGACATAATGTCTGCTAAAAGACAGGAATTGTCAAGTGTGACATAATGTCTGCTAAAAGACAGGAATTGTCAAGTGTGACATAATGTCTGCTAAAAGACAGGAATTGTCAAGTGTGACATAATGTCTGCTAAAAGACAGGAATTGTCAAGTGTGACATAATGTCTGCTAAAAGACAGGAATTGTCAAGTGTGACATAATGTCTGCTAAAAGACAGGAATTGTCAAGTGTGACATAATGTCTGCTAAAAGACAGGAATTGTCAAGTGTGAAATAATGTCTGCTAAAAGACAGGAATTGTCAAGTGTGACATAATGTCTGCTAAAAGACAGGAATTGTCAAGTGTGAAATAATGTCTGCTAAAAGACAGGAATTGTCAAGTGTGACATAATGTCTGCTAAAAGACAGGAATTGTCAAGTGTGACATAATGTCTGCTAAAAGACAGGAATTGTCAAGTGTGAAATAATGTCTGCTAAAAGACAGGAATTGTCAAGTGTGAAATAATGTCTGCTAAAAGACAGGAATTGTCAAGTGTGAAATAATGTCTGCTAAAAGAAGCAGGTGAAATATGTGCTACAGATGTGTGAAATAATGTCTGCTAAAAGACAGGAATTGTCAAGTGTGAAATAATGTCTGCTAAAAGACAGGAATTGTCAAGTGTGAAATAATGTCTGCTAAAAGACAGGAATTGTCAAGTGTGACATAATGTCTGCTAAAAGACAGGAATTGTCAAGTGTGAAATAATGTCTGCTAAAAGACAGGAATTGTCAAGTGTGAAATAATGTCTGCTAAAAGACAGGAATTGTCAAGTGTGAAATAATGTCTGCTAAAAGACAGGAATTGTCAAGTGTGACATAATGTCTGCTAAAAGACAGGAATTGTCAAGTGTGAAATAATGTCTGCTAAAAGACAGGAATTGTCAAGTGTGAAATAATGTCTGCTAAAAGACAGGAATTGTCAAGTGTGAAATAATGTCTGCTAAAAGACAGGAATTGTCAAGTGTGAAATAATGTCTGCTAAAAGACAGGAATTGTCAAGTGTGACATAATGTCTGCTAAAAGACAGGAATTGTCAAGTGTGAAATAATGTCTGCTAAAAGACAGGAATTGTCAAGTGTGAAATAATGTCTGCTAAAAGACAGGAATTGTCAAGTGTGACATAATGTCTGCTAAAAGACAGGAATTGTCAAGTGTGAAATAATGTCTGCTAAAAGACAGGAATTGTCAAGTGTGAAATAATGTCTGCTAAAAGACAGGAATTGTCAAGTGTGACATAATGTCTGCTAAAAGACAGGAATTGTCAAGTGTGAAATAATGTCTGCTAAAAGACAGGAATTGTCAAGTGTGAAATAATGTCTGCTAAAAGACAGGAATTGTCAAGTGTGAAATAATGTCTGCTAAAAGACAGGAATTGTCAAGTGTGAAATAATGTCTGCTAAAAGACAGGAATTGTCAAGTGTGAAATAATGTCTGCTAAAAGACAGGAATTGTCAAGTGTGAAATAATGTCTGCTAAAAGACAGGAATTGTCAAGTGTGAAATAATGTCTGCTAAAAGACAGGAATTGTCAAGTGTGAA
Source organism: Ampullaceana balthica (assembly GCA_944989445.1). Classification (NCBI taxonomy): domain Eukaryota; kingdom Metazoa; phylum Mollusca; class Gastropoda; family Lymnaeidae; genus Ampullaceana; species Ampullaceana balthica. Next base: position 113,403 of record CALYLW010000678.1, read on the forward strand.
ATAATGTCTGCTAAAAGACAGGAATTGTCAAGTGTGAAATAATGTCTGCTAAAAGACAGGAATTGTCAAGTGTGAAATAATGTCTGCTAAAAGACAGGAATTGTCAAGTGTGAAATAATGTCTGCTAAAAGACAGGAATTGTCAAGTGTGAAATAATGTCTGCTAAAAGACAGGAATTGTCAAGTGTGAAATAATGTCTGCTAAAAGACAGGAATTGTCAAGTGTGAAATAATGTCTGCTAAAAGACAGGAATTGTCAAGTGTGAAATAATGTCTGCTAAAAGACAGGAATTGTCAAGTGTGAAATAATGTCTGCTAAAAGACAGGAATTGTCAAGTGTGAAATAATGTCTGCTAAAAGACAGGAATTGTCAAGTGTGAAATAATGTCTGCTAAAAGACAGGAATTGTCAAGTGTGAAATAATGTCTGCTAAAAGACAGGAATTGTCAAGTGTGAAATAATGTCTGCTAAAAGACAGGAATTGTCAAGTGTGAAATAATGTCTGCTAAAAGACAGGAATTGTCAAGTGTGAAATAATGTCTGCTAAAAGACAGGAATTGTCAAGTGTGAAATAATGTCTGCTAAAAGACAGGAATTGTCAAGTGTGAAATAATGTCTGCTAAAAGACAGGAATTGTCAAGTGTGAAATAATGTCTGCTAAAAGACAGGAATTGTCAAGTGTGAAATAATGTCTGCTAAAAGACAGGAATTGTCAAGTGTGAAATAATGTCTGCTAAAAGACAGGAATTGTCAAGTGTGAAATAATGTCTGCTAAAAGACAGGAATTGTCAAGTGTGAAATAATGTCTGCTAAAAGACAGGAATTGTCAAGTGTGAAATAATGTCTGCTAAAAGACAGGAATTGTCAAGTGTGAAATAATGTCTGCTAAAAGACAGGAATTGTCAAGTGTGAAATAATGTCTGCTAAAAGACAGGAATTGTCAAGTGTGAAATAATGTCTGCTAAAAGACAGGAATTGTCAAGTGTGAAATAATGTCTGCTAAAAGACAGGAATTGTCAAGTGTGACATAATGTCTGCTAAAAGACAGGAATTGTCAAGTGTGAAATAATGTCTGCTAAAAGACAGGAATTGTCAAGTGTGAAATAATGTCTGCTAAAAGACAGGAATTGTCAAGTGTGAAATAATGTCTGCTAAAAGACAGGAATTGTCAAGTGTGAAATAATGTCTGCTAAAAGACAGGAATTGTCAAGTGTGAAATAATGTCTGCTAAAAGACAGGAATTGTCAAGTGTGAAATAATGTCTGCTAAAAGACAGGAATTGTCAAGTGTGAAATAATGTCTGCTAAAAGACAGGAATTGTCAAGTGTGAAATAATGTCTGCTAAAAGACAGGAATTGTCAAGTGTGAAATAATGTCTGCTAAAAGACAGGAATTGTCAAGTGTGAAATAATGTCTGCTAAAAGACAGGAATTGTCAAGTGTGAAATAATGTCTGCTAAAAGACAGGAATTGTCAAGTGTGAAATAATGTCTGCTAAAAGACAGGAATTGTCAAGTGTGAAATAATGTCTGCTAAAAGACAGGAATTGTCAAGTGTGAAATAATGTCTGCTAAAAGACAGGAATTGTCAAGTGTGAAATAATGTCTGCTAAAAGACAGGAATTGTCAAGTGTGAAATAATGTCTGCTAAAAGACAGGAATTGTCAAGTGTGAAATAATGTCTGCTAAAAGACAGGAATTGTCAAGTGTGAAATAATGTCTGCTAAAAGACAGGAATTGTCAAGTGTGAAATAATGTCTGCTAAAAGACAGGAATTGTCAAGTGTGAAATAATGTCTGCTAAAAGACAGGAATTGTCAAGTGTGAAATAATGTCTGCTAAAAGACAGGAATTGTCAAGTGTGAAATAATGTCTGCTAAAAGACAGGAATTGTCAAGTGTGAAATAATGTCTGCTAAAAGACAGGAATTGTCAAGTGTGAAATAATGTCTGCTAAAAGACAGGAATTGTCAAGTGTGAAATAATGTCTGCTAAAAGACAGGAATTGTCAAGTGTGAAATAATGTCTGCTAAAAGACAGGAATTGTCAAGTGTGAAATAATGTCTGCTAAAAGACAGGAATTGTCAAGTGTGAAATAATGTCTGCTAAAAGACAGGAATTGTCAAGTGTGAAATAATGTCTGCTAAAAGACAGGAATTGTCAAGTGTGAAATAATGTCTGCTAAAAGACAGGAATTGTCAAGTGTGAAATAATGTCTGCTAAAAGACAGGAATTGTCAAGTGTGAAATAATGTCTGCTAAAAGACAGGAATTGTCAAGTGTGACATAATGTCTGCTAAAAGACAGGAATTGTCAAGTGTGAAATAATGTCTGCTAAAAGACAGGAATTGTCAAGTGTGAAATAATGTCTGCTAAAAGACAGGAATTGTCAAGTGTGACATAATGTCTGCTAAAAGACAGGAATTGTCAAGTGTGAAATAATGTCTGCTAAAAGACAGGAATTGTCAAGTGTGAAATAATGTCTGCTAAAAGACAGGAATTGTCAAGTGTGAAATAATGTCTGCTAAAAGACAGGAATTGTCAAGTGTGAAATAATGTCTGCTAAAAGACAGGAATTGTCAAGTGTGACATAATGTCTGCTAAAAGACAGGAATTGTCAAGTGTGACATAATGTCTGCTAAAAGACAGGAATTGTCAAGTGTGACATAATGTCTGCTAAAAGACAGGAATTGTCAAGTGTGAAATAATGTCTGCTAAAAGACAGGAATTGTCAAGTGTGAAATAATGTCTGCTAAAAGACAGGAATTGTCAAGTGTGAAATAATGTCTGCTAAAAGACAGGAATTGTCAAGTGTGAAATAATGTCTGCTAAAAGACAGGAATTGTCAAGTGTGAAATAATGTCTGCTAAAAGACAGGAATTGTCAAGTGTGACATAATGTCTGCTAAAAGACAGGAATTGTCAAGTGTGACATAATGTCTGCTAAAAGACAGGAATTGTCAAGTGTGACATAATGTCTGCTAAAAGACAGGAATTGTCAAGTGTGACATAATGTCTGCTAAAAGACAGGAATTGTCAAGTGTGACATAATGTCTGCTAAAAGACAGGAATTGTCAAGTGTGAAATAATGTCTGCTAAAAGACAGGAATTGTCAAGTGTGACATAATGTCTGCTAAAAGACAGGAATTGTCAAGTGTGACATAATGTCTGCTAAAAGACAGGAATTGTCAAGTGTGACATAATGTCTGCTAAAAGACAGGAATTGTCAAGTGTGAAATAATGTCTGCTAAAAGACAGGAATTGTCAAGTGTGAAATAATGTCTGCTAAAAGACAGGAATTGTCAAGTGTGAAATAATGTCTGCTAAAAGACAGGAATTGTCAAGTGTGAAATAATGTCTGCTAAAAGACAGGAATTGTCAAGTGTGAAATAATGTCTGCTAAAAGACAGGAATTGTCAAGTGTGAAATAATGTCTGCTAAAAGACAGGAATTGTCAAGTGTGAAATAATGTCTGCTAAAAGACAGGAATTGTCAAGTGTGAAATAATGTCTGCTAAAAGACAGGAATTGTCAAGTGTGACATAATGTCTGTTTATAAAAAAGAAAGTCTGCTCTGAAGTGTCCCCAGATTAAATTTAAAACAAATGAGATTTTGACATGACTTAATAATTATCTCATGTTATTTGTAGCTTGGGACATGTCATTTATAGCATGGGACTGGTCATAAATATCACAGGACAGATCATTTATATCATAGGACTGGTCATTTATAGCACAAGACAGGTCATTTACATCATAGGACTAGTCATTTATATCACAAGACAGGTCATTTATATCATAGGACTGGTCATTTATATCATAGGACTGGTCATTTATATCATAGGGCTGTTCATTTATAGCACAAGACAGGTCATTTATATCATAGGACTGGTCATTTATATCACAAGACAGGTCATTTATATCACAAGACAGGTCATTTATATCATAGGACTGGTCATTTATAGCACAAGACAGGTCATTTATATCATAGGACTGGTCATTTATATCATAGGACTGGTCATTTATATCACAAGACAGGTCATTTATATCACAGGACTGGTCATTTATATCATAGGACTGGTCATTTATGGCACAAGGCAGGTCATTTATATCATAGGACTGGTCATTTATAGCACAAGACAGATCATTTATATCATAGGACTGGTCATTTATAGCATAAGACAGGTCAATTATATCATAGGACGTCATTTATATCACAAGACAGGTCATTTATATCATAGGACTGGTCATTTATATCATAGGACTGGTCATTTATGGCACAAGGCAGGTCATTTATATCATAGGAATGGTCATTTATAGCACAAGACAGATCATTTATATCATAGGACTGGTCATTTATAGCACAAGACAGGTCATTTATATCATAGGACGTCATTTATATCACAAGACAGGTCATTTATATCATAGGACTGGTCATTTATATCATAGGACTGGTCATTTATATCATAGGACTGGTCATTTATAGCACAAGACAGGTCATTTATATCATAGGACTGGTCATTTATATCACAAGACAGGTCATTTATATCACAAGACAGGTCATTTATATCATAGGACTGGTCATTTATAGCACAAGACAGGTCATTTATATCATAGGACTGGTCATTTATATCAGAGGACTGGTCATTTATATCACAAGACAGGTCATTTATATCACAGGACTGGTCATTTATATCATAGGACTGGTCATTTATATCATAAGACTGGTCATTTATGGCACAAGACATGTCATTTATATCATAGGACTGGTCATTTATAGCACAAGACAGGTCATTTATATCATAGGACTGGTCATTTATATCACAAGACAGGTCATTTATATCATAGGACTGGTCATTTATGGCACAAGGCAGGTCATTTATATCATAGGACTGGTCATTTATAGCACAAGACAAGTCATTTATATCATAGGACTGGTCATTTATAGCACAAGACAAGTCATTTATATCATAGGACTGGTCATTTATATCATAGGACTTGACATTTATATCACAAGACAGGTCATTTATATCTTCGGACTATTCATATTTTGTTTTGTTTCTTTCTATACAGGATCTGAGCTTGTCATTGATAACAGCTGGCCAATTTATGGAGTTGCAGGACCTGCTGAGCTATCCAGAGTTGCAGCCCTTGAAGTCTGCTGTTTTGTTGATGGGCTGGTCTCACTGTGTGACCTCAGCTCATGCCAGGACACTGCTAGACACACTATGGGATGACTCTGTAAGTCTAGGACACTTCTAGACACACTATGGGATGACTCTGTAAGTCTAGGACACTTCTGGACACACTATGGGATGACTCTGTAAGTCTAGGACACTGCTAGACACACTATGGGATAACTCTGTAAGTCTAGGACACTTCTAGACACACTATGGTTTCAATTCCATAAGCAGAGGAAATTATTCTCAATATTGTTCTGGGAAGATACCTTAGATATATTTTTGCCTGTACTTACACACTTTTTGACTTATGCAAGACCTCAGACTCAAGAATTGTTTTATTTCTTTTAGAGTGAAATTCACAATCCAGTTTTGGCTAAAATGTGCAGGAAACTTGCCTACCACCTTGACCTGATACAGTGGTGTCTGGATAGAGCCAAGTAAGTTTTAGAGCCTTAACAGGGCCAAGATATTCCCTTTACTTAATAAATATTTTTATTTTTAAATATTAAAATTCATGTATTGACCAATGTCCAGACCTATGCTACAATGTATTTCATCTATTGACCAATGTCCAGACCTATGCTACAATGTATTTCATCTATTGACCAATGTCCAGACCAATGCTACAATGTATTTCATCTATTGACCAATGTCCAGACCAATGTTACAATGTATTTCATCTATTGACCAATGTCCAGACCTATGCTACAGAATGCAGAGATCAGCCCCACTCGACAGGCCACTGAACTGCTACAAGGGCTGGAAACTCACTCAGTCCTCTACATGCTACATCACTCTACCAGCCTTGCCTCCCTTGACCATTCGGAGGTTCTTCAGCTGCTGGCCCATGTCTCCACGGATAAAAGTGAGTTATAAATATATCTTTAATTGGCACATCTCTTTGGATATCTTCTTTTAGCACACTGTCATGTCCCCCCTAGATTAACTTCAGTCACATCCTGTCACTACTCTGTTGATATTGAATGATATATAATTATTATATCATTAACTAATCAATAAACCTGAGTGTTGTATATAACAGTTTACCGTGTCTCTGTATCACCATTTCATAAACCATTTTGTTTGGGTTTTTTTGTTGGTTTTTTGTCCCATAACCTCATGGTCGAAGGGGGTTCTAATCTTTCCATTTCTCGGTGCTTGGTAGACCTTGGCAGCGCCCATCTCCTCTCCAGGTCAGCGGAGGACTTTTTAGCGATAGTCATTCATCAATATTTTTATTGTGGCTTTAACGTGGGCTAGATTCCACGCCCCTCAGCTTGTGAGGCGAGCGCACTATTGACTTCGCTTTCCAGCCGCCTCACAATATATCTTTAACTAGCACATCTCCACAGATGAAAGTGTGTCTTAGTGATATCTTCTTTTAGCACAACATCATGTCTCCATAGATTATAGTGAGTCATGTCTCCATAGATTATAGTGAGTCATGTCTCCATAGATTATAGTGAGTCATGTCTCCATAGATTATAGTGAGTCATGTCTCCATAGATTATAGTGAGTCATGTCTCCATAGATTATAGTGAGTCATGTCTCCATAGATTATAGTGAGTCATGTCTCCATAGATTATAGTGAGTCATGTCTCCATAGATTATAGTGAGTCATGTCTCCATAGATTATAGTGAGTCATGTCTCCATAGATTATAGTGAGTCATGTCTCCATAGATTATAGTGAGTCATGTCTCCATAGATTATAGTGAGTCATGTCTCCATAGATTATAGTGAGTCATGTCTCCATAGATTATAGTGAGTCATGTCTCCATAGATTATAGTGAGTCATGTCTCCATAGATTATAGTGAGTCATGTCTCCATAGATTATAGTGAGTCATGTCTCCATAGATTATAGTGAGTCATGTCTCCATAGATTATAGTGAGTCATGTCTCCATAGATTATAGTGAGTCATGTCTCCATAGATTATAGTGAGTCATGTCTCCATAGATTATAGTGAGTCATGTCTCCATAGATTATAGTGAGTCATGTCTCCATAGATTATAGTGAGTCATGTCTCCATAGATTATAGTGAGTCATGTCTCCATAGATTATAGTGAGTCATGTCTCCATAGATTATAGTGAGTCATGTCTCCATAGATTATAGTGAGTCATGTCTCCATAGATTATAGTGAGTCATGTCTCCATAGATTATAGTGAGTCATGTCTCCATAGATTATAGTGAGTCATGTCTCCATAGATTATAGTGAGTCATGTCTCCATAGATTATAGTGAGTCATGTCTCCATAGATTATAGTGAGTCATGTCTCCATAGATAATAGTGAGTCAAGTCTCCATAGATTATAGTGAGTCATGTCTCCATAGATAATAGTGAGTCATATCTTGTCACTACTCTGTTGATATTGAAGGATATATTATTATTATATCATTAGTAGAGCTGCGGAAATTAACTATTAATTTCTCGATTAATCGTTAAAACTTTTTATGGATTAAAATTATTTTAATCCATAAAAATTCGATTAAAATTAAAGAAAATATTTATAATATTTTAAAAATTTTTTATTAATAAATGATTAATAATTAATAATAATTTCTATATTTTTTTACGTACAAACTTCTCCCGCGTAATATTATAATTTATTTTATTTCTTTATGTGGACCGGCAGACAGGAGCGGCTTTTTGGGGTGGCAGCTGGGGCAATCTTTGCCCCAGGCCCTGCGCTTAGGGGGGCCCCGCGTTTCAGACTTGAGACTATATTTTAGTAACAAAAGTGCCGGCAAATATTGCACTACTGCGTTTGCGCAAGAATTGATCTAATCTAGGGGGGGCCCACAGGGTCATTGTTGCACCAGGCCTCGCGCGTACCTAACACAGCCTCTGCCCGCAGACGTCAACTAAAAAATGGCTGACAGCATCAGCGCAGTGAAATTTAAACATAAGAAGAAAATAATTTAAAACTTATAAGTTCAAGTACTTTCATTTAATATGACTAAAAACGTGGGGCGGGTGTTTGGTATAAAAGTTAAAGATTTATAATTGAGAAGGCAAAAGAGAGATCTATAAGTGAGAGAATGAGTGAACTGCATATGTTAAACCTCATAAGCGCCTGCCCCACGCTTTTAGTCATATTAAATCAGTGTGCTTGAACTTATAAGTTTTAAATTATTTTATTCTTTTTAGTCCACTTATAACAACCTGGTTTTTAAAAATATTATTTTACCTCTATTTATTTTACCAAACACCTCATCAGCGCCCGCCCAACGTTTTAATACCATTGCGATGAGGTCACAGGGTGAACTCTGCACGTGAAATTTCGCAACAGCAGACGGATACAGATGCTTATATAGAGATAAACTAAAAAATGCATTACATGTAATTTAATTATGGTACATTCGATCGATCTGAAATTTTGAAACAATGCATTGTCAGTCAAGATCTATGTGTGGTAAAATTTTGAGCTCTCTAGGGCCATCAGAAGTGGTTTAATTTTACGTTGGAAAACTTGAAAAATTGCGGACAGACAGGAACGAAAACAATGCGGACAGACAGGAACGAAAACAATGCGGACAGACAGGAACAAAAACAATGCGGACAGACAGGAACGAAAACAATGCGGACAGACAGGAACGAAAACAATGCGGACAGACAGGAACGAAAACAATGCGGACAGACAGGAACGAAAACAATGCGGACAGACAGGAACGAAAACAATGCGGACAGACAGGAACGAAAACAATTTCGGACAGACAGGAACGAAAACAATGCGGACAGACAGGAACGAAAACAATGCGGACAGACAGGAACGAAAACAATGCGGACAGACAGGAACGAAAACAATGCGGACAGACAGGAACGAAAACAATGCGGACAGACAGGAACGAAAACAATGCGGACAGACAGGAACGAAAACAATGCGGACAGACAGGAATGAAAGCAAGTTAATAAAAATGTGTTAAAATGCTATTGAAAATGTCTTGATCAGTGGTTCCATGAGTCCTGGGTGTACTCAGTTGCTGTTTACAAACAATTTCAGGGTAGAAAAACTCAAAGGTGGAAAAATTTAAAGAAGGTAATATCTCAAAATATATGTTTCCACATAAACTCTTTTATTTTGGCAGCTTTATTCATCCAAGAGTAAACATGGTAGTTATCAGGTCAAACCAAGTCTTTATTCATCCAAGAGTAAACATGGTAGTTATCAGGTTAAACCAAGTCTTTATTCATCCAAGAGTAAACATGGTAGTTATCAGGTTAAACCAAGTCCAGACTGAATAAACTGTTTTTGGCCGAAATATTTGTAATGGAAATTCTTGTTTCAACTTGCAGAGACCAAGCGCAAGACCGTGACATTCCAGGACGAGTCAGAGAGAGGCTTGCAATCAACCATCAACATCGAACAACAGAAAGATCTGGCAATATTTCGAAGCTATTGTGCTATCAAAAATGTCATGGATGCGGTGGCGTTTTGTGCCAAATACTTTGACCACAAGCTGATGAGCCCCGTCCACATCACACGCACGGTCAAGGCCAAGTGCCTGGACAGACACTTCCTCCCCGAGCAGGCGGTTAGCTCCAGTGAGGGTGAGGACTCGTCTTCCCCGAGCCTCCATCAGACTCAGACTCTCAGCAGAGATTCGGAGGAGAAGGAGAGCTCCGAACATTTCGTCAGATCCTACGACACGTGTGTCACCAAAAAATTAAAAGAGACCAAGGATCACTTGTCACACCTGCAACCTTTGACCTATCGGCTGGAGATCTTGGAGAACATCTTCTCTCTCATCTTCGTCACGCATGAGGACTTGTGTGATGTGACGGGCACGATAGATGTTGAGACAGACGACGATGTGGACGACAGCAAACTGAACAGTTTTGGAGACAACCTGAACATGTCCGTAATCTCTGAGGAAGAATGTGCCGCAGAAACTGCAAGCCCTGAGGAAACTAGGACATTTGAAAGCACCTCCGCTGCCCAACAACTTAGCTCACAAGCAGACAGGTCCACAAGCCTGGACTACGACGCCCCGTTCATCGACCCCTATCAGAAGCAAGTTCCAGATCTGATTCCCGTTTATGATGCTGTAAAGTCATCTTATTTTACACAGAGTTCAGACCATCAGAGACAATCCATGGATGCGGCACAGCTTGCACACAATATTTACCTCCAAAGTAAGAAGAAGCGAAAGAGGAAGAGACTTATGTCTGACTCGTGTCCCAACACACTGGTGGGCTTCCTCCCCAACGAGTACCTGGTCAGAGACGTGCTCTACTTGCTCAAAGAAGCCTTATCCGACCTCAATGCCGCCAAGTTCACGATCACAGGGAAAGCACCAGAAAAGATACCAAAAGACCCAAGCAAGAGTCCTAAGGTGAAGCCCCCAGGTGCAGACCCAAAGCTGGAGTCAGCCTTGCAGGCCAGCTTACAGAGCAGCGTCACGCCCGACACGTTCGCCAAGAGGAGCACCAGGCTGACACAGGCCGTCCACGAAGCCTGGTGGAGGTTTCAATTGATGGCTCACGAGGCCATTCCCAGAGAGCCTTGCCACGTCCTGGCCGAGAGGATTTTTATAACAGACAACGACATCAATTTCTTGCCTGTGTGTGAAGGGACAGTCTACAGCCCTGACAAAGGTAATAAAGAACAGCCCTGATGCCATATATCAGAAGTAGCAGTTCCAGTAGGCTTAGTTTTAGTTTATGAGATGAATGTTAATGAAACTTGAATGAAAGAATTCATCAATCATTTCTTTGTTATATTGACTTAATTTAAAAAAAATATATTTGAATTGTTGATGTTGCCAGGCGACAGCTCACGTTTACCTGGCAAAGATTCAGATCTGGGGTCAAGCAGCCGCCCCAGGTCAGCCAGCTCCTACACTGTACTCTCCAATACAAACATCGTGTCGCAGATGATGGCGACACCTGAGACCTTACTGGTGCACAGCCTGGTTAAGGGCAGTTTGACCCAGGCGGCGGAGGTCATTAAGGTGAGTTCTGGTGCACAGCGGGGTCAAGGGCAGTCTGACCCAGGCAGCGCAAGGGCAGTCTGACCCAGGCAGCGGAGGTCATTAAGGTGAGTTCTGGTGCACAGCCTGGTCAAGGGCAGTCTGACCCAGGCAGCGGAGGTCATTAAGGTGAGTTCTGGTGCACAGCCTGGTCAAGGACAGTCTGACACAGGCAGCGGAGGTCATTAAGGTCAGTTCATCAAGGTCATTCTAACCTAGGCAGAGGAGGTCATTAATGTCATGGGTGACATGAGGTTTTATCAGAAATGTCGGTTATACAAAGGAAAGGTCCCGTATATAATGTAAAGCAATAGGCAGAAGGTCTTCTGTATACACCATGGCCGTATTAATGAGGGTTGTCTCAAATCAAGTCCTCTGGAATTATCAATCTACATTGATGTCTTGGACATCTGAGCTTTCTCAGAATCTATTCAATGGGTAATCGGGTTTTCAAATGTATATTTTCAAAATTAATTTCTCAAAAATTTTCTTACAATTTTAAAAGGTGAAGATAGACAATTTTTTTTATTACTCTTCTGTTGAAATTTTTTGTTTAAAAACTTTTTTCCAGTTGTTTCGTTTGACGGAGAAAACAGCAGAATCTTGTGAGGTTCTATTTGCCAACATTTACCAGACAAGTGCGCGGCTAATATGGGAACTCGAGACAGAACCTAAAGATGGGGCTAAAAATCCCTTGAAGGTCGGCAAGCGCAGCATGAAAGCTCTCTCCAAGGCCGCAGCTGTCGGTGTGGCCACTGCCAGTTTGTCCAACATTGTCGAGGACTTGGTGTCAAAACCCTGCGTACCCCCGGTCCCACGACCAAAGACGGCATTTGCCAGGGACAACTACTGGCACTACTTTAACATAGACTCTACTTCAGCTCTGCTGCTGGATTTGTTGTGCACCGCGTGCAGGACTTGGGACACATGCGCTAACATGTTGGACATCATCAAAACAAGGACTAAACTCCTGGAGCGCCACCCCGGCCATTCCCCCGCAAACAGCAGCCCTTCGGCTTCATCTCTGCAGGACCACAGCTCCAATCCCTCCTCGGGGTCTTCATCTTCATCTGTGACCTCCGCTACCGTCAGCCAACCGGCCAGTTTACAGGGGGGTAAGCAAAGCTTGCACGGAATAAAGGGCTGCAACCAACTGGCGTGGTGTCTGTATGACTTGCTCCAGCTCGGGGACAGTCGACCGCACGGACATCTGGGGACGTCACAGAACCAGGTCAGTTTACAACACCACGTGCACTCAGCCTACTCATCCCTCAGTGCCCAGAACCTACGCAGCATGGATGTAGCCTTGGCGGAGATAAGACGAGCAGTGGACCATGTCCAGCAGATCTTGTTGGGGTCGGCACCTGGTCACTTGGACATCTCTGCAAATGATCCTGTCCCGTCAGCTTCTGTGTCCTCCAGGGGGAGCTCATCCAGCTGTAAGTTTGTCGGCGATTCGATAGATTTAGGTTCTTTTTAATTCGTTTGAAAGTAAAAAAATATGTTTTAACAAATTGAGTGCTTGTTTGTTTAAAATTGATTACGATACATGTTTCCCTTTCCACCATGAACTTGACCAGTGTCCGGCAGTACATCGGGGAGTGGAGTTTTAGGGTCCAAGGTTACCGTAAAACAACCAACCGATGAGAACCCTCTTCACGTGGGCGTCAAACACTTGATGTACATCATGGAGAAGTACGCACCAGGAGGTGGCCTGACGCAGCTCTTACACGTGTAAGTAACTCATGGAGAAATAGATTTTAGCTGTTGTATGTACGTGGGGAGATGTTTGATAATGTTATTGTACCTGGTGGGTGTGTGGTCTCTGGTGTTTGGATAAATGTTTGTGGAGCCACTTTTTGTATATTTGATGTTTGTATACTTGATAAGATAATTGATGTTTGTATACTTGATAAGATAATTGATGTTTGTATACTTGATAAGATAATTGATGTTTGTATACTTGATAAGATATGATGTGTGTATACTTGATAAGATAATTGATGTTTGTATACTTGATAAGATAATTGATGTTTGTATACTTGATGTGTGTATACTTGATAAGATAATTGATGTTTGTATACTTGATAAGATAATTGATGTTTGTATACTTGATAAGATAATTGATGTTTGTATACTTGATAAGATAATTGATGTTTGTATACTTGATGAGATAATTGATGTGTGTATACTTGATAAGATAATTGATGTGTGTATACTTGATGAGATAATTGATGTTTGTATACTTGATAAGATAATTGATGTTTGTATACTTGTTGAGATAATTGATGTTTGTATACTTCATAAGATAATTGATGTGTGTAAGTACATTTGATGTTTGTAAGTACATTTGATGTGTGTAAGTACATTTGATGTTCATAAGTACATTTGATGTTTGTAAGTACATTAGATGTTTGTAAGTACATTGATGTGTGTAAGTACATTTGATGTTTGTAAGTACATTTGATGTGTGTAAGTACATTTGATGTTCATAAGTACATTTGATGTTTGTAAGTACATTTGATGTGTGTAAGTACATTTGATGTTCATAAGTACATTTGATGTTTGTAAGTACATTTGATGTTTGTAAGTACATTTGATGTTTGTAAGTACATTTGATGTTTGTAAGTACATTTGATGTTTGTAAGTACATTTGATGTTGGTAAGTAGATTTGATGTTTTCCTTTCCTCCCCAGCAAAAGCTCATCTCCATTCAAGAACTATTTACTGAGTTTGTACAAACATGTCAAGGAGATGACTCACCTGGTGGCTGAATGTCAAGGACAAAACAAAGGTACACATAGTTCAAAGGTCACAATGCTAGACAATCGTAAGACAAACTTTCACATTATTTTCACATCCAACCATAGCAAAGGGAGTTAACATGTCCCAGTATCTAGTGTTATATTATAAATACCACTCGACTCGGTTAACAGAGTGAAGTTTCAGAAACTATGAACTGAAGTCACTTGTCTTTACTTTTTGTATTTTACAGAACTGAGCAGCAATTATTTCAAAGTGTTAGAAGATGGACCAGTCAATATTTTAGGTCGTCTGCTGTTTGTCAAGAAGATGCCACCAGCCAGGTAAGTGGGACATTTCAGATGTGTAATCAGCTATTCCATTACAACATCCANAGGGGCACGGTGGTCGAGTGGCATGCGCGCTCGGCTGGCGTACCGATGGTCACGGGTTCGAATCCTTGTTAAGGCCAGGATTTGTTCCCGGAGCCTAGGGCGTCCCTGAGTCCACCCAGCTCCGAATGGGTACCTAACATTAGTTAGGAAAATAAAGGCGGCTGGGTAATGCGTGGAACCCTTATAGCCGAGGCATGTGAACGCTGCATCACTTGCCTACAGATCATCCGGCATGGTCTGTGGACGCATCAATCTTCTGTATAGAAGGAGCGTCTGTATAGATAAGACAAGACAACATCAGCTATATCCAGCTATTCCATTATAACATCCACTATATCCGGCTATTCCATTACAACATCCACTATATCCAGCTATTCCATTATAACATCCACTATATCCAGCTATTCCATTACAACATCCACTATATCCAGCTATTCCATTACAACAGCCACTATATCCAGCTATTCCATTACAACAGCCACTATATCCAGCTATTCCATTACAACATCCACTATATCCAGCTATTCCATTACAACATCCACTATATCCAGCTATTCCATTACAACATCCACTATATCCAGCTATTCCATTACAACATCCACTATATCCAGCTATTCCATTACAACATCCACTATATCCAGCTATTCCATTACAACATCCACTATATCCAGCTATTCCATTACAACATCCACTATATCCAGCTATTCCATTACAACATCCACTATATCCAGCTATTCCATTATAAACGTCCACTGTATCCAGCTATTCCATTACAACATCCACTATATCCAGCTATTCCATTACAACATCCACTATATCCAGCTATTCCATTATAAACGTCCACTGTATCCAGCTATTCCATTACAACATCCACTATATCCGGCTATTCCATTATAAAGTCCACTGTATCCAGCTATTCCATTACAACATCCACTATATCCAGCTATTCCATTACAACATCCACTATATCCAGCTATTCCATTACAACATCCACTATATCCAGCTATTCCATTACAACATCCACTATATCCAGCTATTCCATTACAACATCCACTATATCCAGCTATTCCATTACAACATCCACTATATCCAGCTATTCCATTATAAACGTCCACTGTATCCAGCTATTCCATTACAACATCCACTATATCCAGCTATTCCATTACAACATCCACTATATCCAGCTATTCCATTACAACGTCCACTGTATCCAGCTATTCCATTATAAACGTCCACTGTATCCAGCTATTCCATTATAAACGTCCACTATATCCAGCTATTCCATTACAACATCCACTATATCCAGCTATTCCATTACAACTTCCACTGTATCCAGCTGTTCCATTATAAACGTCCACTATATCCAGCTATTCCATTACAACATCCACTATATCCAGCTATTCCATTACAACGTCCACTGTATCCAGCTATTCCATTATAAACGTCCACTATATCCAGCTATTCCATTACAACATCCACTATATCCAGCTATTCCATTACAACATCCACTATATCCAGCTATTCCATTACAACATCCACTATATCCAGCTATTCCATTATAAACGTCCACTGTATCCAGCTATTCCATTACAACATCCACTATATCCAGCTATTCCATTACAACATCCACTATATCCAGCTATTCCATTATAAACGTCCACTGTATCCAGCTATTCCATTACAACATCCACTATATCCGGCTATTCCATTATAAAGTCCACTGTATCCAGCTATTCCATTACAACGTCCACTGTATCCAGCTGTTCCATTATAAACGTCCACTATATCCAGCTATTCCATTACAACATCCACTATATCCAGCTATTCCATTACAACGTCCACTGTATCCAGCTATTCCATTATAAACGTCCACTATATCCAGCTATTCCATTACAACATCCACTATATCCAGCTATTCCATTACAACATCCACTATATCCAGCTATTCCATTACAACATCCACTATATCCAGCTATTCCATTATAAACGTCCACTGTATCCAGCTATTCCATTACAACATCCACTATATCCAGCTATTCCATTACAACATCCACTATATCCAGCTATTCCATTATAAACGTCCACTGTATCCAGCTATTCCATTACAACATCCACTATATCCGGCTATTCCATTATAAAGTCCACTGTATCCAGCTATTCCATTACAACATCCACTATATCCAGCTATTCCATTACAACATCCACTATATCCAGCTATTCCATTACAACATCCACTATATCCAGCTATTCCATTACAACATCCACTATATCCAGCTATTCCATTACAACATCCACTATATCCAGCTATTCCATTACAACATCCACTATATCCAGCTATTCCATTATAAACGTCCACTGTATCCAGCTATTCCATTACAACATCCACTATATCCAGCTATTCCATTACAACAGCCACTATATCCAGCTATTCCATTACAACATCCACTATATCCAGCTATTCCATTACAACATCCACTATATCCAGCTATTCCATTACAACATCCACTATATCCAGCTATTCCATTACAACATCCACTATATCCAGCTATTCCATTACAACATCCACTATATCCAGCTATTCCATTACAACATCCACTATATCCAGCTATTCCATTACAACATCCACTATATCCAGCTATTCCATTACAACATCCACTATATCCAGCTATTCCATTACAACATCCACTATATCCAGCTATTCCATTACAACATCCACTATATCCAGCTATTCCATTATAAACGTCCACTGTATCCAGCTATTCCATTATAAACGTCCACTGTATCCAGCTATTCCATTATAAACGTCCACTGTATCCAGCTATTCCATTATAAACGTCCACTGTATCCAGCTATTCCATTATAAACGTCCACTGTATCCAGCTATTCCATTATAAACGTCCACTGTATCCAGCTATTCCATTATAAACGTCCACTGTATCCAGCTATTCCATTATAAACGTCCACTGTATCCAGCTATTCCATTATAAACGTCCACTGTATCCAGCTATTCCATTACAACATCCACTATATCCAGCTATTCCATTACAACATCCACTATATCCAGCTATTCCATTATAAACGTCCACTGTATCCAGCTATTCCATTATAAACGTCCACTGTATCCAGCTATTCCATTATAAACGTCCACTATATCCAGCTATTCCATTACAACATCCACTATATCCAGCTATTCCATTACAACATCCACTATATCCAGCTATTCCATTACAATGTCCACTGTATCCAGCTATTCCATTACAACATCCACTATATCCAGCTATTCCATTACAACGTCCACTGTATCCAGCTATTTCATTATAAACGTCCACTATATCCAGCTATTCCATTACAACATCCACTATATCCAGCTATTCCATTACAACGTCCACTATATCCAGCTATTCCATTACAACATCCACTATATCCAGCTATTCCATTACAACATCCACTATATCCAGCTATTCCATTACAACGTCCACTGTATCCAGCTATTCCATTATAAACGTCCACTATATCCAGCTATTCCATTACAACATCCACTATATCCAGCTATTCCATTACAACGTCCACTGTATCCAGCTATTCCATTATAAACGTCCACTATATCCAGCTATTCCATTACAACATCCACTATATCCAGCTATTCCATTACAACGTCCACTGTATCCAGCTATTCCATTATAAACGTCCACTATATCCAGCTATTCCATTACAACATCCACTATATCCAGCTATTCCATTACAACGTCCACTGTATCCAGCTGTTCCATTATAAACGTCCACTATATCCAGCTATTCCATTACAACATCCACTATATCCAGCTATTCCATTACAACGTCCACTGTATCCAGCTATTCCATTATAAACGTCCACTATATCCACTTATTCCTTTACAACATCCACTATATCCAGCTATTCCATTACAACGTCCACTGTATCCAGCTATTCCATTATAAACGTCCACTATATCCAGCTATTCCATTACAACGTCCACTGTATCCAGCTATTCCATTATAAACGTCCACTATATCCAGCTATTCCATTACAACATCCACTATATCCAGCTATTCTATTACAACATCCACTGTATCCAGCTATTCCATTATAAACGTCCACTGTATCCAGCTATTCTATTACAACATCCACTGTATCCAGCTATTCTATTACAACATCCACTGTATCCAGCTATTCTATTACAACATCCACTGTATCCAGCTATTCTATTACAACATCCACTGTATCCAGCTATTCTATTACAACATCCACTGTATCCAGCTATTCTATTACAACATCCACTATATCCAGCTATTCCATTACAACATCCACTGTATCCAGCTATTCTATTACAACATCCACTGTATCCAGCTATTCTATTACAACATCCACTGTATCCAGCTATTCTATTACAACATCCACTGTATCCAGCTATTCTATTACAACATCCACTGTATCCAGCTATTCCATTACAACATCCACTGTATCCAGCTATTCCATTACAACATCCACTATATCCAGCTATTCCATTACAACATCCACTATATCCAGCTATTCTATTACAACATCCACTATATCCAGCTATTCTATTACAACATCCACTGTATCCAGCTATTCTATTACAACATCCACTATATCCAGCTATTCCATTACAACATCCACTGTATCCAGCTATTCTATTACAACATCCACTATATCCAGCTATTCCATTACAACATCCACTGTATCCAGCTATTCCATTACAACATCCACTATATCCAGCTATTCCATTACAACATCCACTGTATCCAGCTATTCTATTACAACATCCACTATATCCAGCTATTCCATTACAACATCCACTGTATCCAGCTATTCCATTACAACATCCACTATATCCAGCTATTCCATTACAACATCCACTGTATCCAGCTATTCTATTACAACATCCACTATATCCAGCTATTCCATTACAACATCCACTGTATCCAGCTATTCCATTACAACATCCACTGTATCCAGCTATTCCATTATAAACGTCCACTGTATCCAGCTATTCCATTACAACATCCACTATATCCAGCTATTCCATTACAACATCCACTGTATCCAGCTATTCCATTACAACATCCACTATATCCAGCTATTCCATTACAACATCCACTGTATCCAGCTATTCCATTACAACATCCACTATATCCAGCTATTCCATTACAACATCCACTCTATCCAGCTATTCCATTACAACATCCACTGTATCCAGCTATTCCATTATAAACGTCCACTGTATCCAGCTATTCCATTATAAACGTCCACTGTATCCAGCTATTCCATTACAACATTTAGAGTTTAGAGCAATACAAGTCTATTTATTTAGAGCAGGGGTCGGGAAACCATGGCTCGCGAGCCAGATGTGGCTCTTTTGACGCCTGCATCTGGCTCTCAGACAAATGTTCGTTTATTAAAAAAAAAGTTAATTCAGACTCATTTGATCTACATATTAATTGCATTTTTTTAACAAAAAAAAAGCATAACAATGTTTTTTAAAAGAATTCAGAGTCATAATTATTTTACTTGTAGTGTTGAAATTACACAAAATGCACACATTTACTTGAATTTTTTGTTTTAAACATAATGTATGGCTATTACGGAATTACTTTTCAAAATATGAATATGTGATTTTTATGGCTCTCTCAGACAAAAAGTTTCCTGACCCCTGATTTAGAGCAATAAAAGTCTATTTATTTAGAGCAATACAAGTCATTTCATTTAGAGCAATACATGTCTGTTTAGTAAATAATATCTAAAAGATTTGCTCAAAATGATAAAAGTAAGAAGATCTTATGATTATTTCTGTGGACAGGTTAGAGGCCGTGGCAGAAAAGTTGAGTTTAAACCTGACCCACACGATCGTCTACAGCTGCTGTCCCAAGATTCCTAGCAAACATCCACCATCCATTACACAGCCGGCCAATGGTCAGTTAAAAGAGAAATTTTAAGTTGAAATTTTTTTATTTATTTTACTTCTGTCCCTTTGTTAAAGCTTCATTTAGAGGAGTAATATAGTAAGTGTATTCTTAGGAAAATGTTAGCTTCTTTAGAGTCAGTTTAACAAGTATAGAGTCAGTTTAACAAGTATAGAGTCAGTTTAACAAGTATAGAGTCAGTTTAACAAGTATAGAGTCAGTTTAACAAGTATAGAGTCAGTTTAACAAGTATAGAATCAGTTTAACAAGTATAGAGTCAGTTTAACAAGTATAGAGTCAGTTTAACAAGTATAGAGAAGTTAAACATGGACAAGTTGATTTTGATTGGTGCAAATTTTAAGTAAGATCCATAATCCAAAGTTAAATACTTGGACATTTTGTCTGTCTAGACACATCTGTCATAAATACTTGGACATTTTGCCTGTCTAGACACATCTGTCATAAATACTTGGACATTTTGCCTGTCTAGACACATCTGTCATAAATACTTGGACATTTTGCCTGTCTAGACACATCTGTCATAAATACTTGGACATTTTGCCTGTCTAGACACATCTGTCATAAATACTTGGACATTTTGCCTGTCAAGACACATATGTCATAAATACTTGGACATTTTGCCTGTCTAGACACATCTGTCATAAATACTTGGACATTTTGCCTGTCTAGACACATCCGTCATAAATACTTGGACATTTTGCCTGTACTTTGTCTAGACACGTCTGTCATGATGAGGTCGACCAGAGTTTACAACCTTCAACCTGAGGGTCATCTGAAACCAGCTGATCAGTCCAGTCCTGACCTTGTAGACCAACCTAAGAACAACCCAGAAGAAATTGTCAGGGATATTTTGACTGAGCTTGTTACAATAATGGAAGGTAGTTTATCTTTGTTACAATAATGGAAGGTAGCTCATCTTTGTTACAATAATGGAAGGTAGCTCATCTTTGTTACAATAATGGAAGGTAGCTCATCTTTGTTACAATAATGGAAGGTAGCTCATCTTTGTTACAATAATGGAAGGTAGCTTATCTTTGTTACTATAATGGAAGGTAGCTCATCTTTGTTACAATAATGGAAGGTAGCTCATCTTTGTTACAATAATGGAAGGTAGCTCATCTTTGTTACAATAATGGAAGGTAGCTTATCTTTGTTACAATAATGGAAGGTAGCTTATCTTTGTTACTATAATGGAAGGTAGCTTATCTTTGTTACAATAATGGAAGGTAGCTTATCTTTGTTACAATAATGGAAGGTAGCTTATCTTTGTTACAATAATGGAAGGTAGCTCATCTTTGTTACAATAATGGAAGGTAGCTTATCTTTGTTACTATAATGGAAGGTAGCTCATCTTTGTTACAATAATGGAAGGTAGCTCATCTTTGTTACAATAATGGAAGGTAGCTTATCTTTGTTACTATAATGGAAGGTAGCTCATCTTTGTTACAATAATGGAAGGTAGCTCATCTTTGTTACAATAATGGAAGGTAGCTCATCTTTGTTACAATAATGGAAGGTAGCTTATCTTTGTTACAATAATGGAAGGTAGTTTATCTTTGTTACAATAATTGAAGGTAGTTTATCTTGGTCACTCTCATTTTTATTCTCATTTTATTGTTTCAACAAATATTTTTTAAACAGTCCAGTGTTTTTTCTCAGTTATAAAAATAAGATTCATTGTCAGAATGGCATGGGAATTTAATTTTTATTAACATCCCCTAAACAAAAACAATTATTATTATTATTTTTTTAATGCCACAGTAATAAAGAGTGCGATATCAGTTTTTTTCAATCACACCATGGATATTATTAGATGTGGAAAAGGAAGTAAAGATTTTTAAAAAAAATTAAATTAAAATCTTAGTGGCCTCTATTCGGCATTAACATAAATATGGCCAATAATTTTTATTAAAAATTGAATTTTTCTTTGACTTTTTATAAACAAGACTGCAAGAAGACAAAAAATAATTTGGGGACTGTGTCCTGTGCGAAGCCAACTATATGGACAATTTGCTTGTTGGCGATCTTTTTCGGGAGACTTTTTTTTCTTGTGGACAATCTTTTTGTAGGAAAATGTCTTGTTGGAAATTTTCTTGCAGGAATTCTTCTTGTGCAAAATCTCTGAGAAATCTTCTCATGCGAAAATATTAATCAGGGAATATTCTTTGTTGTAAGTGTGGCCACTATATTCAATGGGGAATAAATCCTGTCTCTGACCCAACTTTGACTGTCTTGTTGTTCCAGGGATATCCAGCCAACAGAGTGCCAGGGGCGTCTTTGACCTGACCTGTGCCAAACACTTGGTACAGATGAAAGTCTACACGCCCCTGATGGCCAGGGTCAATAACCTCAGGGACGTTGACCTCTCCGTGCTAGCCACCAACGAGCAGCGTCTGTGTTTCCTGGTCAACTTGACCAACCTCATAATGCTGCACTGCCACCTGACGTGTGTTTTCAACAGGATTGAGGTCAGTACCATAAAATATATATATTTAAGTATAGAAGAAAAAAGAGAAAAGACAGCATAGAAAGGTTTATCACAAACCTATTCTGTATAAATCTATGCGTAGAAGCATATCATGAGATACAAATGGGCACCATGACTCTTTAGGAGGCCCAGAAAGAATGATCAAACATTATCACTAGGGCTGCTGAAATTAACGATTAATTTTAACGATTAAATTATTTTTTAACGATTAATCGACCCATCACTTACAAATTATTAGAAGTCAAAAAGTAAACAAAATAATAATAAAAAATAATAATAAATTTCCTGATGATAACACAAACATTTTTGTTTTAAACTATTGACTGATGGGAATGTTCAAAATGTTGATAAATTTTGCCTACAATGTCATTCCTTGCCAATACCGTTTTGTGCATACCAGTTACCTCAGTTCCATGTGAATGATTGTTCAGCTTGGCTGGTTATATTGTCAATTAGACCCGCTCATCACTTGAACCAAATAATGTCAACACACTATGAAATTTAAAGGAGACATTCCAGTGTTATTTAGTTTTTCAACAAGAACGTTTAATACGTTTTACTTATGACATCATACATTTTAATTTTTGGCTTTAATTGAAATTAATGATTAATTAATCGTTAATTTTTCAAAAGTTAATGATTAAATTTAAATTAATCGTTAACAGCCCTAAGTGTCACTAATATCAAATTCATCAGATAGAAACTCTTGATTTTATGTCAACTTTTTAATGTTGAAAAATTCAGATGGTTGTTGGAAGGTATAATGTTGGATGATATTGAACCTTTAAGTTGATGCCTTCACTTCCTGTTTGCCTAATCATCTACCGTAAATATCCATGTTTATGAATATTTTAGTCGCAAAGACAACTGGAGGAATTGGGAAAATTTGACGAGGAGGAAGTGGAGTTGTACCCCCTGACAGCTGCAGACAATTTGGCATATTTAAGCAGCTTCTCTTATAGTGTAGGGCAGTTAGGCATCGTCAGGTAAGCTTTCTTTGTCTCAGCCAGTGATGGCGAACCTTTTTGGGGCAGCGTGCCCAAAATTCAATTTAAACCTACTTTTATATAGCAAAGTACCAGCATAAAGTGCCAGCACAGTGGCTTGATTAAGGAATTAATATTTTAGTTGCGTGCCGGCTGATGAGACTCTGCGTGCTGTATGTGGCACACGTGGCATAGGTTCGACATCACTGGTCCAGTAAGCAGTCACTCATGTTTATTTGTTCCATGGAGAGAGGAGTTCTTTTTAAATTCTTATATCACTTTGATAGTTTTTTGTTAAAAATCTTAAGAAAATATCCATAAAAAAGTTATGCAACATTTTGCCTTCTCTGCCATAGTCTTTAACAACATTTTGCCTTCTCTGCAATAGTCTTTAACAACATTCTGCCTTCTCTGCAATAGTCTCTAACAACATTCTTCTTTCTCTGTCATGTGTGCAGTGTGTTTGACCTACTTACCATTTTGGAACAAGACCAACCACAGCCATCTTGTCAGTGGGGAAATTTGCTGGCATTCAGGAAGTTAGGTAAATATCAAACTAATGGCCATTGTATCACAAGTTAGCTTCAAGTGACCAGTCCTATGAAGATCTTCTAGATAAGTACTAAACTACCAGGTATTTGGTTTCTAATTGATTACTGACCAATGACATTTTGTGTTTTCTAGTTTTGTACAGACCAACCATTTATTTTAAAAAGGGTTTGTTTCTACTCACTCTTCAAGTTTGTCAGGCATTTTTGTTTACCCACAAGAACAACAATGCAATGCCTTTGACTCAACAACGCCATTGTTTGGCTAACAATAAACCATTTGTCTTAATTATAGGGTTTAGGGAAGGGACATGGCAGGTGTTAAGTCGGGCCATATTGGCTGTTACACTCTGATCACCGATCGCACACAGTCATTAAGTTTTACAGTTTAGTTAATATCCAAGTTAAGTACAGCAACTCCTATGAAAGGTCGGGTCAAGGCTGGAGCCTTGAACTTCCCATCTACAACCTGACACCCGTCACGCTGGAGTACGTCAAGTTAAGAGCTAGGCCACTACATGCTTGTTTTATATTTCACTTATTGCTAAAATAGTATATAGTGCATAATTTACAGTTTAAATTTTCATACTAAAGATAGGGGAAAATAAGAAATTGTCTTTAGTTAAAGTTGTCATTTCTTCCGTCTGCTGCCAGTGCTGAGCCCCGATGACCCCTGGAAGAAGTTCTCTCCCTTGCCTGAACCTAGGACATTGTTCCTGATCAACACAGGATGTACATCATCTCCTCCTCTCAAGGTAGATAACTCTAATCTTCACTAAACAAGCTACAATGTCAAGGTCAATAAACTACTTATAAACCAATTATTAACTGAAAAACTATTCCGTTCTCGGGGTAGCTAGGGAATTGTAAATAAATAATGAGGACATTGTTTGATTGTTCCCCTCTGTTTGATGACGTGTCCTTGTGTCCAGGTTCTCAGCCCTGACACTGTCACACAACAACTGGAGCAAGCTGTCAGAGATTACTTGGTCCATTCTGTCTTGGTGTCTGTTGAGAAGGAAAAGGTCAGTTCTGAAACTTTATTTCAATTCTTCTCCTGGTCATCAGTAAAACAATCAAACCGTATGTCATTAGCCAACTAATGAGACATCAGCACATTGGTTTAGACATCAGCACATTGGTTTAGACATCAGCACATTGATTTAGACATCAGCACATTGGTTTAGACATCAGCACATTGGTTTAGACATCAGCACATTGGTTTAGACATCAGCACATTGGTTTAGACAACAGCACATTGGTTTAGACAACAGCACATTGGTTTAGACAACAGCACATTGGTTTAGACATCAGCACATTGGTTTAGACATCAGCACATTGGCTTAGACATCAGCACATTGGTTTAGACATCAGCACATTGGTTTAGACATCAGCACATTGGTTTAGACAACAGCACATTGGTTTAGACATCAGCACATTGGTTTAGACATCAGCACATTGGTTTAGACATCAGCACATTGGTTTAGACATCAGCACATTGGTTTAGACATCAGCACATTGGTTTAGACAACAGCACATTGGTTTAGACATCAGCACATTGGTTTAGACAACAGCACATTGGTTTAGACATCAGCACATTGGTTTAGACATCAGTGCATTTGTTTTCTTTGCTCTTGATCACAACAGTTTAAACTATAGACTACTTTGTACTTGATCACAACAGTTTAGACTATAGACTACTTTGTACTTGATCACAGCAGTTTAGACTATAGACTACTTTGTACTTGATCACAACAGTTAAGACTATAGACTACTTTGTACTTGATCACAACAGTTTAGACTATAGACTACTTTGTACTTGATCACGACAGTTTAGACTATAGACTACTTTGTACTTGATCACAACAGTTTAGACTATAGACTACTTTGTACTTGATCACAACAGTTTAGACTATAGACTACTTTGTACTTGATCACAACAGTTTAGACTATAGACTACTTTGTACTTGATCACAACAGTTTAGACTATAGACTACTTTGTACTTGATCACAACAGTTTAGACTATAGACTACTTTGAGCTTGATCACAACAGTTAAGACTATAGACTACTTTGTACTTGATCACGACAGTTTAGACTATAGAGCACATCAGTTCTGACTTGAGGTGGAGACTTTGTGTTTAAAGTTTTTATAAAATTGTAGGTTAGCCTCCCCGAGTTGCTTGTGTGGAATGAGCCACGCCTGACCTGGGGGGAGACAATGACGAGCACCAGCCGCCATGCCGGTCTCTTAGGCTGGGTGTCTGACTTCATCTGTGCTGAGAAAAAGCAGCAGCTACAGCAACTCCTTCAGTTGGATGGTGTGCATGGTGAGAATATTGGTAAACTGTTTCAACTTTCTTCATACTAAATGTTTCACACTGTAACAGTGTGTACAATGTAACAGTGTGTACAATGTAACAGGGCGTACATGAACATGTAATTATTGTTTGACTAAATATTCCATTGTAAGTACTGCATTAGGTAAATACAATTCAAACATTGAATAAGTTAGTTTTATCTCAATAGTTTGTTATGGGGCAAGAGCAAAGCCAGCTTTGTCACAGGTTTTGAAATACGGGTCCTGCAAACATCCCAACATACAAAGTTTGAGCATTCATGGGATGTCATTTCATTATCAGAGCCTGACTCGTAACTGTCTGCTCAGCATTCTGTTTGTTTAACTTTCTTCATTTTCGACATTTGTCCTCAGATGTGAAAGGACGGAGTGAGCTGCCCTTTCAGCTGGATATTGCTCGTTACGACAACACCTTTTCTGTGACCTTTGACGTGAGTCATGTCAAGGTTGGACAGCTGGATGACCTTGAGACCCCAGTTGTCAGGAATAAACCAAAGGCTGCCGCCTACCCATTCACCAACTCCTACGAAAGGTCGGGTCAAGGCTGGAGCCTTGAACTTCCCATCTACAACCTGACACCCGTCACGCTGGAGTACGTCAAACAGGACTCGCTGCTCGTGGCCACCATGGTCAGCCTGACGTGTGCCGACAATCTGGACAACATCGAGCAACAGTTCACCGACGACCACTTCAACCAGCCAGAGTCCAGTGTGTCTGGTCAGTACGACATGCCCCCGGTCAGGCCTCAGAGGTCATCATCAGACATCAGTCTAGTGGACATTCGAAGCTATCGGTACCACAGGCTGACCGACGACTACCCCGTGTTGCAGCGGCACTTGCTGCATTATATTTTACCTCTGGCAGGGGCTGACAACTCAGAGCTCCTGGAGAGCAGAGAGCCGATACTGAAATTTGTGACAAATGACATCAGTGACCAGGTAAAGCTGTGTATGTTCAGCCTGCCAAATAGCACACAGTTTCAGTGCGTCGTCCAGGACATGGCAAACAGACTACTGGAGGAACACAAGTGGACAGAAATACTCAACATCTTAGCGAGTCTTCCCGGGACAGTCCTTCAGGACCGACTCCACCTGCAGGTCCTTCAGGACTTTGTGCTCAGCTGCTGGGCTCTCACTGTCCTCCAAAAGGTTTGCTGGTTCTACAAGTTTGCTTATGTTACATGTTTGTCAGTTTTACATGATAACATACAGAAATGCATCCTACACCCACATAAGTGTATTATTTAGTGACATACAATGTCTTAATATTGTCCACTTACTGTTTAATGCTGATACCTTCTTTAAGAGATCAAACAAATGTAAAATGGACATTACTTTGGGTTACTGTTGTGTGGACATTACTTTGGGTTACTGTTGTGTGGACATTACTTTGGGTTACTGTTGTGTGGATATTACTTGGGGTTACTGTTGTGTGGACATTACTTGGGGTTACTGTTGTGTGGACATTACTTTGGGTTACTGTTGTGTGGACATTACTTGGTGTTACTGTTGTGTGGACATTACTTTGGGTTACTGTTGTGTGGACATTACTTTGGGTTACTGTTGTGTGGACATTACTTGGGGTTACTGTTGTGTGGACATTACTTTGGGTTACTGTTGTGTGGACATTACTTTGGGTTACTGTTGTGTGGACATTACTTGGTGTTACTGTTGTGTGGACATTACTTCGGGTTACTGTTGTCTGGACATTACTTTGGGTTACTGTTATATGGACATTACTTTGGGTTACTGTTGAATGGACATTACTTTGGGTTACTGTTGTGTGGACATTACTTGGGGTTACTGTTGTGTGGACATTACTTTGGGTTACTGTTGAATGGACATTAGTATGGGAGACAGAAGTTTAAAAGACAAATGTACAAAACAAGTGATTATGACATTTTTCCTTCACGTCACAGCCAGCTGTTGGTGTCAAAATTGGTCAGGGACTCCGTAAGTTTTACAACCCTGCCCTCCAAGCCAGGACCATTCTCACAATTTGCCACGTCTTGCCCCTTGAACTGAGCCTTGACCTTCTTGACCACTGCTTGACAGTGTTAGATGACCGCTGTGGTCTTAGGCAGGCAGTGCACAATAAATATCAACAGTTTCTGCTCTACAAAAAGGTGGGTGTGAAATAGGACCACATTGTTGGTTCAATGGGTATGAGATAGGACCACATTGTTGGTTCAGTGGGTAAGAAATAGGATTACATTGTTGGTTCAGTGGGTATGAGATAGGACCACATTGTTGGTTCAGTGGGTATGAGATAGGACCACATTGTTGGTTCAGTGGGTATGAGATAGGACCACATTTTTGGTTCAGTGGGTATGAGATAGGACCACATTGTTGGTTCAGTGGGTATGAGATAGGACCACATTGTTGGTTCAGTCGGTATGAAATAGGACCACATTGTTGGTTCAGTGGGTAAGAAATAGGACCACATTGTTGGTTCAGTGGGTATGAGATAGGACCACATTGTTGGTTCAGTCGGTATGAAATAGGACCACATTGTTGGTTCAGTCGGTATGAAATAGGACCACATTGTTGGTTCAGTGGGTATGAGATAGGACCACATTGTTGGTTCAGTCGGTATGAAATAGGACCACATTGTTGGTTCAGTCGGTATGAAATAGGACCACATTGTTGGTTCAGTCGGTATGAAATAGGACCACATTGTTGGTTCAGTGGGTAAGAAATAGGATTACATTGTTGGTTCAGTGGGTATGAAATAGGACCACATTGTAGAAGCTATGTAATGGTTCTGATGATTAGTAACAATTTTAATAACCGACAGTTTCTTGTTGTTCCAGATCAAGGACTGTGTAGACAGACTAAGTCTTCAGTTGTCTGACTGTCCTGTCCCGCTGCTTGGTCCCAGTGAACAACAACTCCACAGGGTGTTAGAGAAACTGTCAGAGTGGAAGAACATCGCCACCGTCTGCAGAGACAACCCAGAGGATGTGCTCATGGTGCTGGAGAGGAGTGGAGACTTTGAGTCTGCCAGGACTTGGGCTGAGCTGCATGACCTCAACGCGAGCATAGTCAAGGTAGGTCGTGTCAGGTCATGGGCACGTCATGGTCAAGGTAGGTCAAGGACACAACAGAGATATGGTCAAGGTAGGTCATGTCAGGTCAAGGGCACACACAACAGAGACATGGTCAAGGTAGGTAAGAAGATGATTTAGAACTTGACATATAAACCAGCAGAAAAAGTCATTGATATCTTTACAAGGCTAGAAGTTTTCTCACACATTACATATTACATTCAGATTCACTTGTTAATTCCCCTACATTTCTGTAATACACATTACATATTACATTCAGATTCAATTGTTAATTCCTCTACATTTCTGTAATACACATTACATATTACATTCAGATTCAATTGTTAATTCCTCTACATTTCTGTAATACACATTACATATTACATTCAGATTCAATTGTTAATTCCTCTACATTTCTGTAATACACATTACATATTACATTCAGATTCAATTGTTAATTCCCCTACATTTCTGTAATACACATTACATATTACATTCAGATTCACTTGTTAATTCCCCTACATTTCTGTAATACACATTACATATTACATTCAGATTCAATTGTTAATTCCTCTACATTTCTGTAATACACATTACATATTACATTCAGATTCAATTGTTAATTCCTCTACATTTCTGTAATACACATTACATATTACATTCAGATTCAATTGTTAATTCCCCTACATTTCTGTAATACACATTACATATTACATTCAGATTCAATTGTTAATTCCTCTACATTTCTGTAATACACATTACATATTACATTCAGATTCAATTGTTAATTCCCCTACATTTCTGTAATACACATTACATATTACATTCAGATTCACTTGTTAATTCCCCTACATTTCTGTAATACACCTTACATATTACATTCAGATTCAATTGTTAATTCCTCTACATTTCTGTAATACACATTACATATTACATTCAGATTCAATTGTTAATTCCTCTACATTTCTGTAATACACATTACATATTACATTCAGATTCAATTGTTAATTCCCCTACATTTCTGTAATACACATTACATATTACATTCAGATTCAATTGATAATTCCCTTACATTTCTGTAATACACATTACATATTACATTCAGATTCAATTGTTAATTCCTCTACATTTCTGTAATACACATTACATATAACATTCAGATTCAATTGTTAATTCCCCTACATTTCTGTAATACACATTACATATTACATTCAGATTCAATTGTTAATTCCTCTACATTTCTGTAATACACATTACATATAACATTCAGATTCAATTGTTAATTCCTCTACATTTCTGTAAACACATTACATATTACATTCAGATTCAATTGTTAATTCCCCTACATTTCTGTAGTACACATTACATATTACATTCAGATTCAATTGTTAATTCCTCTACATTTCTGTAATACACATTACATATTACATTCAGATTCAATTGTTAATTCCTCTACATTTCTGTAATACACATAACATATTACATTCAGATTCAATTGTTAATTCCTCTACATTTCTGTAATACACATTACATATTACATTCAGATTCAATTGTTAATTCCTCTACATTTCTGTAATACACATTACATATTACATTCAGATTCAATTGTTAATTCCTCTACATTTCTGTAATACACATTACATATAACATTCAGATTCAATTGTTAATTCCCCTACATTTCTGTAATACACATTACATATTACATTCAGATTCAATTGTTAATTCCCCTACATTTCTGTAATACACATTACATATTACATTCAGATTCAATTGTTAATTCCTCTACATTTCTGTAATACACATTACATATTACATTCAGATTCAATTGTTAATTCCCCTACATTTCTGTAATACACATTACATATTACATTCAGATTCACTTGTTAATTCCCCTACATTTCTGTAATACACATTACATATTACATTCAGATTCAATTGTTAATTCCTCTACATTTCTGTAATACACATTACATATTACATTCAGATTCAATTGTTAATTCCTCTACATTTCTGTAATACACATTACATATTACATTCAGATTCAATTGTTAATTCCCCTACATTTCTGTAATACACATTACATATTACATTCAGATTCAATTGTTAATTCCCTTACATTTCTGTAATACACATTACATATTACATTCAGATTCAATTGTTAATTCCTCTACATTTCTGTAATACACATTACATATAACATTCAGATTCAATTGTTAATTCCCCTACATTTCTGTAATACACATTACATATTACATTTAGATTCAATTGTTAATTCCTCTACATTTCTGTAATACACATTACATATAACATTCAGATTCAATTGTTAATTCCTCTACATTTCTGTAATACACATTACATATTACATTCAGATTCAATTGTTAATTCCCCTACATTTCTGTAGTACACATTACATATTACATTCAGATTCAATTGTTAATTCCTCTACATTTCTGTAATACACATTACATATTACATTCAGATTCAATTGTTAATTCCTCTACATTTCTGTAATACACATTACATATTACATTCAGATTCAATTGTTAATTCCTCTACATTTCTGTAATACACATTACATATTACATTCAGATTCAATTGTTAATTCCTCTACATTTCTGTAATACACATTACATATTACATTCAGATTCAATTGTTAATTCCTCTACATTTCTGTAATACACATTACATATTACATTCAGATTCAATTGTTAATTCCCCTACATTTCTGTAATACACATTACATATTACATTCAGATTCAATTGTTAATTCCTCTACATTTCTGTAATACACATTACATATTACATTCAGATTCAATTGTTAATTCCTCTACATTTCTGTAATACACATTACATATTACATTCAGATTCAATTGTTAATTCCTCTACATTTCTGTAATACACATTACATATTACATTCAGATTCAATTGTTAATTCCCTTACATTTCTGTAATACACATTACATATTACATTCAGATTCATTTGTTAATTCCCCTACATTTCTGTAATCCCCAGCAAATCAAAGAACGTCACCTGTACCACCTGCTGACCCTGGACAACCCAGACACAGTTGGGGCATTTCAGCTGCTGGACAACATACTGACCATCTCCCCCCAGGAGTGCCTGCTGGTCTGTCAGAATCTTGTGGCGTCCCTCGTGCACCCAAGGGAGATAAAATTCATCCTCAGTTTTATGCTGCGTAACTTGAGCAGGCTCCTGCCACCGGATGACATAGAGGAACTTAGGCTAAAGCGGATCGGATCCAAGGTAGGAAACTCTCCTTCACCTACTGGATTATTATCATTGGGTCAATTTTATTGATATTACTGTATGGATAGTCTGCTCAACACTGTGTGTCTTTGATTACCATTACCTCACTTTTGGGTACTCGTCCTATTCAAGTTTGGTTTCTTGAGTATAAACTTTGACTGTAAATTAATGCCAGATGTGTAAGTGTAAATAAATTAATTACATTCAAATTTCATGAGCACTTATTGTTTCTCATTTTATTGTTTCTCATTTTATTGTTTCTCATTTTATTGTTTCTCATTTTATTGTTTCTCATTTTATTGTTTCTCATTTTATTGTTTCTCATTTTATTGTTTCTCATTTTATTGTTTCTCATTTTATTGTTTCTCACTTTCCTTTGTTATATTTTGTCTTTGATAAAAAGTCTTAATTCAGGTTAAATTTATTCAACATTATAATTGTATTTAAATTTTAATTATTGTGGAGCCTGAAGCTTAATCTATCTGCATATCTAACCCATCCACTGCAATCCGTGCATCTTATCCCTATGCTGTAATCCATATTTCCAGGCTTTGATGTACATCCCAGCTGTCATCCAGCCAGAATATAACCATCTGATTTCATGTCCACGGCTCATTCTGGAGCAACTGCTGATGAACATGAAGGTTGGGATTCAAAACTTCATTAAACATGTTATTAAAACACTTGTTAAACACTTAATTAAACTTGTTAAACACTTACTTAAACTTGTTAACCACTTAATTAAACTTGTTAAACACTTAATTAAACTTGTTATTAAACACTTGTTAAACACCTGATGCAAATAAACATAATTTAAAAGAGCCCAAATATATTCTTGAAGATTAGAAGGCTTGTCAAAGTTGTCCAAGATATATTGCGTCGGTTGTCTGCAAGATATATGGTTTGAGTGGAACAGAAATAAAAAATAGTCAAATTTCAATACTTATTGTCATTTGGAACAGAAATTTAAGATCAGGGCAAATTTAATTCTCAGATTTCTAGACACTAGTCACCAATGATACATGACATTTAGACAAATCACCAATGATACATGACATTTAGACACTAGTCACCAATGATACATGACATTTAGACACTAGTCACCAATGATACATGACATTTAGACACTAGTCACCAATGATACATGACATTTAGACACAATTCACCAATGATACATGACATTCAGACAAATCACCAATGATATGTGACATTTAGACACAAGTCACTAATGATACATGACATTAAGACACAAGTCATCAACGATACATGACATTTAGACAAGTCACCAATGATACATGACATTTAGACACAATTCATCAATGATACATGATATTTAGACACTAGTCACCAATGATACATGACATTTAGACACAAGTCACCAATGATACATGACATTTAGACACTAGTCACCAATGATACATGACATTTAGACACTAGTCACCAATGATACATGGCATTTAGACACAAGTCACCAATGATACATGTCATTTAGACACAAGTCACCAATGATACATGACATTTAGACACAAGTAACCAATGATACATGACATTTAGGCACAAGTCACCAATGACACATGACATTTAGTCAAGTCACCAATGATACATGACATTTAGACACAAGTCACCAATGATACATGACATTTAGATAAGTCACCAATGATACATAACATTTAGACACGAGTCACCAATGATACATGACATTTAGACACGAGTCACCAATGATACATGACAGTTAGGCACATGTCACCAATGATACATGAAATTTAGATACTAGTCACCAATGATACATGATATTTAGACACAAGTCACCAATTATACATGACATTTAGACACAATTCACCAATGATACATGACATTTAGACACAAGTCACTAATGATACATGACATTTAGACACAAGTCATCAATGATACATGACATTTAGACAAGTCACCAATGATACACGACATTTAGACACAAGTAACCAATGATACATGACATTTAGACACTATTCACCAATGATACATGACATTTAGACACAATTCACCAATGATATGTGACATTTAGACACAAGTCACTAATGATACATGACGTTTAGCAGGGTCCCCACACAGTCGGGAAAACGGGAAATAGTCGGGAATTTATCGAATAAATTTCCCGGTCGTGAAAACCGGGAATTTGAGCATTCTAGTAAGGAATTTTTCAGGATAGTCGGGAATTTTTATTTCATAATAAAAAAAAATAATAATACTCGAATCGTTTCAATTACGACTCCATTATCATTTATCGACTGCATTTTACTGTAGTATTAGTTTTGACTTTTCTGCGCATGCGTTGAAATCGTTCTTCCGAATACTTCCGATGCCGACCCCATTTAAATTGTGAGAGAAAAACGACTTTGCGCCACTCGAGTCTCAATCATTTGATCTCTCTAATACTCTGTGCTCGGCTCTTACTAATCAATAACTTTCAAACTTTGAATTTTTGGAGTCACTGGAACAGTTTTGTGGTGAGTATTCACTTATGTCAATTATTTATATAGTTTTTATCGGCAGATCTGGTTTTTAATTTAAGAGTCATAGTAGTCACTAGTTACAGTAGTATTACAGTATTTGAATTTGATAATAATAGTATTAATATTAATTAGGCTTAGGGGATATAAGGGAATATTAAACTTCTGAAATGAATATTTGTTATCGGCAGATCTGGTTCTTAATTTATTTAATCTGGTATGTAAATTTATTACAGTATTTCAGAAGTCCAGTACTATTATTATTAGTATTATTAGGGCTTAATTAATATTGTATTGGATTAGGCAGGTATATTAAGTCATCTGTAATTATTGTAAGTTTTTATCCTTTTGCCTTTGGTTTTTACTTAAATAAAATATAGTATAACAATCTACTCCTTATTTAATTTAAGAAGTACCCTACAGTAAATAAATTTGTATTTGAGCTTAGTATAGTATTTTTAATAATTATTGTTCAAGTCTATGACCATGATTGTAATAACATTAATTAATAGTTTATAATGTTAAAATAACTTGTAAAATCTATTGTTTCAGATAATTATGCCTAACTATACTTTCCAAGATAAGTGGTTGGAACAACCTGAATTCAAACCATGGCTTTCCCGTGACAAGTTGGTTCACAATGCATATTGTAGGATTTGTTCCAGATCTATTGATATCCGTTCAATGGGCAGGACCGCACTCATCTCCCACATGAAAGGGAAAAAACATGAAGATAAGCTTAAATTTAGCCAATCGTCTCCAATAACAGTGTTCACTAAAAATAAACCAGCTGTTGACATCCCATCAAATTCAGCCACACACTTTGCTGAAGTATCTACTCCAAAGTCACAGTCAACATTGTCCAATTTTATTTCAAAAAAGGATACATTAAATGCAGAAATTTTATGGGCGTTAAAATGTGTTGATTCAAACTATTCATTTTCATCACAAGCGGACATTGTGCCACTATTCCAACGGATGTTTCCAAATTGTGAAATAGCGCAATCAATGAGCTTAGGGGAAACCAAAATAATGTACATGTCATGTTTTGGTATTGCTCCTTATTTGACTTCCTTGCTGGAAAGAACAACAAAGGATTCTCCATATGTCCTCCTGTTTGACGAATCCTTAAACAAGGACCTTAAAAAGAAACAACTTGACATTCACATCAGGATGTGGGATTATGATAAAGTCAAGACTCGCTATTACACATCAGATTTCATTGGCCACTCTTGTGCCTCTGATGTGTTGGACTCTTTCGAAGAGAAAGTTGTCAACAGCATCGGACTAAATAATATTGTTCAATTGTCCATGGATGGACCTAATGTTAATTGGGCCATATTTAAAAAAATGCAAGAAAAAATAAGTATGAATTTCCAGCATCAGCTAATTGACATTGGCTCTTGTGGACTTCATACACTACACAATAGTTTCAAGGCAGCTATTGATGCTACTCACTGGGGAGTATCCCAGATTTTGTCAGCGCTGCACACCCTTTTTAAGGACACTCCAGCTCGCAGAGAAGATTACGAAAAAACAACAGGACAGTCCATGTATTCTCTGAGCTTCTGCTCCCATCGTTGGGTTGAGAATGCAGCAGCATGCCAGCGGGCTTTGGATATTTTTCCCTTTATGTCTCAATATATCGCAAAAGTTGAAAAACGGGAACTGAAAAATCCATTGACCAAGTCGTATGAAATAGTTAAAGAGTGGATAAGTAACCCTCTTTCAAGGACAAGACTTGCTTTCATAATAAGCCTTGCAAGACCTATAGAGCTGTTTTTGACAATGTATCAAGGTGACCAGCCAATGTTGCCTTTCATGGCAAAGGATTTAGAGAAACTTTTGAGAGGTCTTATGTCTCGTTTCATAAAACAAAAAACACTTGAGGAAGCCAATACTATTGATAAATTACTAAAAGTTGAGAGCAAATCGGAAAAAGTATTGAAAGTTTATTCTGAAATTGACATTGGTTTTGTGGCAGAGGGGCTTCTCAAGGAAGCCAAAGTGAAGAAATTAATTAGCGACAAAGGAATTTTAGAATTTAAATTACAGTGCAGAGAGATCCTATCCACTCTAATAGCAAAACTAACAGCAAAGTCTCCACTGAAATATAATTTAGTGAGACACATGAGTTGTCTGGACCCAGAAGAAATGATCAACAAAGAAATTGATTCTAACCTGTCTAGTTTTAGACATGTCCTTAACATTTTAGTATCTCTTAATAGAGCACAAATCAATGAATGTGATGAAATACTTTCTATATTTAGAGACTTCTTGGAATGTTACAGGCATTCCCAGGAAATAGCAGCCTTCAGTAAAGCTGAAGGAAGACTGGATTGTCTTTATTATTTATTGTTAAATGGTAAAGAAAAGTTTACCAAGCTGTGGCGGATTATCAATGTTTTATTGCTTCTGTCACATGGACAGGCAACTGTTGAGCGTGGTTTTTCAGTGAACAGGGAAACCACACAAACAAACATTTCTCAGAAGGTTTTAATAAGCAAACGAATCATAAAAGACCATCTAGAACATGTGGGAGGCCTTGCTAACATTGTTGTGACACAAGAACTCCAGACTGCCGCTCAACAAGGTAGAAAGATTTATGGGGATTATTTAGATAGGAAAAGAACAGAGGAAGAGAGGAGGCAAAAATGTTCAAAGAGAAAGTTGGCAGAGAATGACATAGATGGACTGAAGTTAAAGAAACAGAAGCTGGAAAAGGAGATTGAATTTTTGATCCAAGATGCAGACAAAACTTCAGAGAAAGCTGAGAGTTTGCAAAGTTTTCCTCATCTTTCAAAAGCTAATGCTATCAGAGTCAAGGCAAAAGAAAAGAGGCAACAGCTGACTAATATAAATGTTGAGATTGAGGAAAAGATGAAGTTGTTAGGAAACCTTTAATAACATTTAGTAACATCCTTTACTTAATTTCAATTTATCATTCTCCATATAACATTGTTAACATATTGTTCATCATTTATTATTTGAAATAATGTAATTTCATTTTAGCATGTACATATCAATAGATGTTAAAATAATTATTACAGTATACATGCATTGAATTATGTAAATTGACTACGGTATATATTTTTTATGATATTAATATTATGGATGTATTCCTGTATATTACCAAGTCCAGGCATTGGAAAGTTAATGGTTAGTTAAAGTGTTATTTTATTATATTGTTTTGTAAAGTTTATTTTATTTAAGATAGCATTATATTTAAAACATGTACCAGGATTGTGTATGTAAATTTTTAAAGAAAAAGCTGGAAAATCGATCGCAATAATGTCGATAAAGCAGCATTTTATTTAGTCAGGAATTTTCTTTTTTCAGTTGGGAAAAGTTGGGAAAAAGTCAGGAATTTAGTTTTGAAAAAAATGTGGGAACCCTGTTT